>OX940974.1:28858855-29358494 GCA_954871275.1 Leptopterna dolabrata | reverse complement strand
CGATTTCATCGCGAGTAATTTAGTTCGTAAGGAAAATAATAGTAATGTGCACATTCTTACTGAACAATTTACTCAGTTTAAAAAGAAACAAAATGACCAACTAACTGCAAAACTCGATGTCTTATATACAAAAAGAAAATAAAGCTCTTTCTTGGAGGGTTGAAAATATGGAAATTGATTCTAAACGACGTAACATCGTGGTTTTCAATCTGCATGAATCAGAGAACGACACAGATGGGCTGAAGCTTCTGTTGTCTGTAATTTTCAGGGAGCAACTGAAGATTGACTAATGTCGATTCGGTCATGCGTTTGTGACCCAAGAAAGGCCTCCACGCCAGACCAATCCGCGTCGTGTTTTTGGTCACCAGTAGGTGGTTCGAAACTTGATGAAATAGCAGTTGCGGAGTTATGAGGCTTGAGGACGCATTATTACCAGAGCCCTTCAAAATGCCATATTGCCATGGCGCCATACAAAAATGCCATATTCTGCAGTTTTTTTGTAAAATGCCATATTCGGCCGATTTTTGGGAAAATGCCATGTTTGTGCCATGTTTTGCCTTTTTTTCGCCAAACTCCTTCAAAAAAAAAAAAAAAAAATTGAAGTGGAAATTTCTGAATGACATGAAGTTTCTCGAACCCTGAGGCCATTTGTGTAGAGGGAATACTAATGCCTCTAACCCTTTTGGAATGGGGTGCTTCGACGGGTCGCCCCTCTGTCTGGTGAGGAAGCCGCTGTAAAGGAAGGCTGGGAACCTGCTGATGTCCTCTCTATGAGATACGCCCCGGCAACATCAGCTGATATGGAGAGGACTTTCTCAAAAAATGAAATACCTTCTGAGTGATCGACGGCTGAGATTTTCAATGGAAAGCGTTGCAGCACACCTGATGTTGTTATTTAATAATAATAATAATAATAATAATAATAATAATAATAATAATAATAATAATAATCAATTATTTGTATAAAGCTTTGTAAATAAAATAAATTATTTAGCATAAATAACTTGTATGTTGTGATATTATCGTCTCAGAATAGCTGGGGTGGTCGGAGAGGGTTGAAAAATAAGTGCCATATTGAGAGAAATAAGTGCCATATTCGGCCGATTTTTGGGAAAATGCCATGTTTGTGCCATGTTTTGCCTTTTTTTCGCCAAACTCCTTCAAAAAAAAAAAAATTGAAGTGGAAATTTCTGAATGACATGAAGTTTCTCGAACCCTGAGGCCATTTGTGTAGAGGGATTACTAATGCCTCTAACCCTTTTGGAATGGGGTGCTTCCGCGGGTCGCCACTCTGTCTGGTGAGGAAGCCACTGCAAAGGAAGGCTGGGAACCTGCTGATGTCCTCTCTATGAGATACGCCCCGGCAACATCAGCTGATATGGAGAGGACTTTCTCAAAAAACGAAATACCTTCTGAGTGATCGACGGCTGAGATTTTCAATGGAAAGCGTTGCAGCACACCTGATGTTGTTATTTAATAATAATAATAATAATAATAATAATAATAATAATAATAATAATAATAATAATAAATTATTTGTATAAAGCTTTGTAAATAAAATAAATTATTTAGCATAAATAACTTGTATGTTGTGATATTATCGTCTCAGAATAGCTGGGGTGGTCGGAGAGGGTTGAAAAATAAGTGCCATATTGAGAGAAATAAGTGCCATATTTGGGCCAAAATAAGTGCCATATTGCCATATTTTTTTAGGGCCCTATTTCACAAAAAATAAGTGCCATATTGAGAAGGGCTCTGATTATTACGCATGAGGAGGTATTTTTCTTGAGGAGATGTGACATTTCAAGAGGAAGTTTGGGCTGGCTCAAGTCGTCTGCCCCTTGACCGAAACTCCGCCAGTAATAAAAGTGGACTCGCTACAATTTGCATTGTGAACGGATTACGCCGCTGAAAAAGGGTTTGGAGGCTTTAAAAGTCATTTGGGAGCGGCGCCACGTAGCGGAATATAAAACTTTTTGTTTGTACCCCCCCCCCCCCCCCCCCACCGCGACTCGAATTTCGCGGGACAGCTCATATAAAATCCGACTCTTAACTTCCTCCCGGTCTCCGCGTTTCAAATCTAAAAGTTGAGAGCGGAACCGGGGGAACGTTGAGACGAACTAGGAGGCTCCGAGCCCCTTCCACACGCCACCGAACGCTCGCTCCGTCCCCAGGGGATCATTCATTCAGGTTCCGCCACCCGGCTGCAGCAACTGTTAACCCTTAATAGTAGACCCACCTACATAACCCCTCCCCACCCTCCCACCCTTTTTCTGCCGGTAAAAAGTGAGTTTTCGAAGTTGGTGGGTTCCCCTAGCTGTTGGGTGTGGGATGAGGTGTATAATTTAGACAGTAGTCAACCCTTGCAAGTCTTAGTTCCCGGGCAGAGCAGCTCTATTGAGGCTGACTCGACCTGAATCGGTAGCAACCATACACCAACCTCGACTATTATACTTGTGTATACTAAGTATCGGTGAATGTTAAAAGGGCCATGTTGTTAGGGGGTCCATGTTTTGTCAATATTCGTTTTTTTTGCATTTTCGGGTTCTATATGGGCAGCCGCATCGTTTGATGCTATAAGGACCGTTGTCCACCACATTTTGGAGGCGTAGAGACGGTTGGAAACTACGAATTTCTGAGGTTAGCATGTTAAAGGGGCAGTAGTCCGGACTATGGCCCTTTTAACGTGCGTCGACCTACACGGTCCTGTGCGGCATCAGCTGATGACAACCAAATTTTGTTTTGTTCAATTATAAATAAACATTCAGATTCACTTAAAAAATTATTGTTTCTCATTAGAACCTTGGCTTTTCCTCAATTTAACAAAAACACCAACACAAAATCCTCAATTTCGTTATAGCAAGTTGACTCGATAGAATCCTATCGGGTTCTACGAGTGGACGCTCGATAGAATCCTATCGGGTTCTACGAGTGGACGCCCGGTAGAATCCTATCGGGTTCTACGAGTGGACGCTCGATAGAATCCTATCGGGTTCTACGAGTGGACGCTCGATAGAATCCTATCGGGTTCTACGAGTGGACGCCCGGTAGAATACTATCGGGTTCTACGAGTGAACGCTCGATAGAATCCTATCGGGTTCTACGAGTGGACGCTCGATAGAATCCTATCGGGTTCTACGAGTGGACGCTCGATAGAATCCTATCGGGTTCTACGAGTGGACGCCCGGTTGAATACTATCGGGCGTCCACTCTCCACCACCTTCAAAAAATTCTGTTAAATAGGGAAATGCTATTAAAATTTCTTTTCCTCTTCAAATATTTCTCTGATCACTGGTTCAACTAAAGGGTAAGGTCCAATTAAACAAGTTGCCAATATATTCGGAACAGGACAGTTTTTTTCGTTTTTCCGAAAGTCAGCTTTCTTGGACTACTGCCCCTTTAACATTCACCGATTCACTTCTATAGCAGCACCCATAGGTATATACTTTCATGGTAGCACCCATATACATCCATAGAAGTAAATATAAAAATGCTTTATTTGCATGCCATGAGTTGGTAATCGCAATATTGAATATTTTGATTTAGAAGGAGTAGTGATGGGCGTTGAATAACGGAACCCCTTAGAATAACCGGTTATCGACCAAGAACCGGTTATTGCGATAACCAGTTACGAGAAAAGCTACGTTATTAGAATAACCACTTCCCTTCTCCTGGCAAGGGAGGTGGTTGCCTTCACTATCCAATACCTATTGTGTGAATGACCGCACATACGTAACTGCCTCGTTCTCGCACCCTTTGATGTTGGGATGGTATTGAGTAACTACCTGCCGCCGATAACGCTTTACCTAGCAACCGGTTACCAACTTCCTGACAGTTATCCATCAGCTTAGGACGTTTCGCTTCCCTTTGACGTGAGATGGTATTGCACGCTATAAGACACAGCGTACCTATAGCGATCACTCTTTACCCTTTACTCCGTACGTAACAGGTTACCTACCTATTTTAGGATGGTATCCCTCAGCTTAGTGCCCTTCAAAAAATTAAGGGTTATTCCTCATTCCCCCAGTTCAAGTTATCGAGTAATAACGAATGTTGAAGGGTCTAAAAACTAGTCCCATAATGTTTCGATTCCAGTTAGTTATGATGTAGGAAGTTCAAAAACATATTGCCGATAATTAATTCAAGATTGTATCTACCTATCACATTAAACTGTACCTACCCATAGTTACCGACCTACTAAACTCAATTTTATGGGATCCCAGGGAGGACAGACGGATTTTTTTTTGAGATAAGGAAATTCTCATATTTTTATTTCTCTATCAACAATTTATTTATATTACATTTATGGTCAGCATTTTTTGTATGTAAGCCCAATCAGTGTAAGTGACATATTCACAAAATGAAGCAATAGGTAGGAGGAATCATACGACGAACTTTTCGTCATCGCTCTCATGTGAACACTCATGTTTGTCTCTCTACCCCGTCCATAAAATGGTAACCGGTTATCAGAATAACCGGTTATTGGAACCGGTTACTGACCGATAACTGTTAGCGAATAACGCGTTATCAGAAAATAACGCTTTAGACCATCACTAAGAAGGAGAAAAAAAAACATCCAGCCCACTGTAATCCGTGGATTACTAAAAGCAGCCTGAATGCAGCTGCCAATATTAAGGTTTCCCGCAAGCAGTTCGGGTAAATAAATTTTTTTCCGTTTTACAAAAAAAACAAAAAACCACAGTCATGCAGCATGGCTATAAGAGCGAATTTTCGAAGAAATAACTGATTTTATGTAAAATGTGATGTTTGGGATATCCCATTCAAATATGGGCAATCTTAAACTTATTGGGTAATTATAGGTATTCAAGTATGTACGTATATTGTAGTATTGGTACTACAATATACGTACAGTTACGTATCCTACATACGTACAGTACGTATGTTACGTATCCAATACAGAGTAGGTATTGGATACGTAACAAATTTTTTGTTCCATTTTTTGCCGAGTAACACCTCGGTTTGTAGATTTTCCAACGCTGAACACGATGGTGAAGTCAGAATTGCGATATCCCATTCCGTTATCAGATTAGAGCAGACGAACCAGGAAGAACATCTCAAGAAATAACCACGTTCCTTCATCTTCAAAGTGCTCCAGTTTGAGAACGGAATGAAATATCGCAATTCTGATTTCACCATCGTGTTCAGCGTACACAAACCTTTAAAATGAGGTGTCACTTGTCAGACTGTTTCATTTTGGGAATTTATGGGTAATTTCCCCCCCTAAAACTCCCCAAAACTCCCCCTTAGAGTGACCCGATTCTGCCCATCTACGAACTTAGCCTGTCGATTGCCAAGACAGATTTTTCGTGCAAATTTGAACTTTTTATCTCAATTCTTTCGAGAGTTATCGTCTGGAATGACACACACACACACACACACACACACACACACACACACACACACACACACACACACACACACACACACACACACACACACACACACACACACACACACACACACACACACACACACACACACACACACACACACACACACACACACACACACACACACACACACACACACACACACACACACACACACACACACACACACACACACACACACACACACACACACACACACACGCACACATATACATAATATATCATTTTTGTGTCTTTCGGCAGTGAATTCAGGATGGTCTGAAACGGATTTTGGTATACAAATCTTTCGGAAATTCGAGTTTTAAAAATTTTGGACCGAGAACAATAGCTTCCTTTTCTTCGAAAATTCGCTAAAAACCAGTATGTTACAGGGTCCTAAACTGTGTCCGCTCGTTGCAGATTGTGAGCATCCTGAACAAAGCAAGTTCACTGCGCGCAGCGCGCCTTTCACCCACCTGACCACACAGACCCAAGTGGGTCCACCCGGACACCTGTTTTGGATAGACTAATACATAATATATAGCAGAATCATCTTTTTTTACATACTTTAAGCAACAGACGCACCTCATCACCCTCCGCATACCTAGTGAGTCTGGATCCGTAATCTCCGATTGTAATGAGATCAGTGAGTGGGATCACCTCTACTCCTTCCATCGATGTTAGATTTGTAAAATAAAATCTGCTGACACATTTATATCCCTCATGATGGACGAGCACAAGGATCCTGATAGCTCATCGAACCTAAATCACATCCAACAACCTATTTATATGACCTCGAATAATGACGTATTACATCATGTCTTGGGGAACAGTCCACGGAACTGATGGTACCATAAGACCTATAACATTCCTCGTTTCTAGAACATACCACCACCTACCACCTCGAGCCCAAACACGACAACATAATACCATAATGATGCTCGTACATCGTAGTTTTCGAAATATCTAGAATACTCATATATTCGTACGTTGGCTTGTTGAATACAATAGATTTCATAGCCATGTGTATATTGCTACTTGATTGAAATGCGACTCGTACCCAGAGACGTTATGTGTATTAGGACTGGTACAAATTTCGGGGTCTGACTTATCAGATTACAGCTATTTTGTGATGGACCCTGTATTTACCAGTAATGTGACAATGATCACGTACTTTCCTATCACTTTCGGTAGACTGTAAGTTACCTTGACGTTAGATGTTAGCCATGTTAAGTAATATCACAACTGTTTTGGTTTATTATTCTGTGAATAATAGAACACCTATGTAATCGCTCAGCAAAAAATTTTTATAACACCCCCTCAAAATTTTTTCTTTTACGTTTCAAGGTGCGTAGATTCCAAAAATGCAATGTCCGTCCGCCGTCCACCGTACGCCGTACGCCGTACGCCGTATCACGTGTACAGGCTTCATTTTCGGTCTAAAAAAGTCGTCCTTTTGCGCACATGCTCCATTTGTGCCCTAGTTGTTTCCCGAAACTTTGCAGCCCGATCGGAATATACCCAGGGATGTTATGAGTGAAAATGTGTATAAAAATAGGTACTTTTTGTGTTTTAGTAACATGTTAGTAACATGAGCTTTCGAGTTATCGTTTTCCATGTTTTTGGGGACGGAAGACCGAATATGAAGTCGATTTTGACCAAAGAGTAGAAAATTGAGGTTCTACCAAATGTTCAGCTCCCAAAATTGATTTTTTTATGAGTCAAAAACCTGGAAAATCGTCTGAAATCACCATCAATTTGTATAATTACACTAGATAAAGAGTCAACATGTTGATCAAGACGATTAAATGACACTACCAATTTTCAAAGATAATATTTTTAAAAAAAGCGTTATGAAACAAAATCGTAAACCCGCAAATCATCAGTAAACTGATGACGAGTATCTACACTGCATGCATATACATCTGATCATGGATATGTCTGTTTTTAGCAGTAAGGGAGAAATAAAGTAATTTGCATAGAGTGATTGATGATTCAAGTCGTGAAAATAGAAATTAGCTGTAGGAGCAACTCAGCTGATCTGGGGCCTGGGCAGTGTCAAGTTGAAGTCCTAAGGAGGCTGCATACCAAATTACAGCTTCATAGAGTGAATTGCATAGAAATTAGCTGTAGGAGCAACTCAGCTGTTCCGGGGCCTGGGGAGTGTCAAGTTAAAGTCCTAAGGAGCCTACATACTAAATTACAGCTTCATAGCGTGAATAGCATAGAAATTAGCTTTAGGAGCCACTCAGCTGATCCTGGCCCTATGCTGCTTAAAGTGTAAGTCCTAAGGAGGCTTCCTACCAGATTACGGCTTCATACAGTGAATATCATAGAAATTAGCTTTAGGAGCCACTCAGCTGATCCTGGCCCTATGCTGCTTAAAGTGTAAGTCCTAAGGAGGCTTCCTACCAGATTACGGCTTCATACAGTGAATATCATAGAAATTAGCTTTAGGAGCCACTCAGCTGATCCTGGCCCTATGCTGCTTAAAGTGTAAGTCCTAAGGAGGCTTCCTACCAGATTACGGCTTCATACAGTGAATATCATAGAAATTAGCTTCAGGAGCCACTCAGCTGATCCCGGCCCTATGCTGCTTAAAGTGTAAGTCCTAAGGAGGCGACATGCCAAATTTCAAGTCTCTACCACCACGGGAATTACGCCAAAAACGTTCACAGTATTCAGTAACTTCAGTAAACTGTATAAATGAAACTGAGTAAGAAATGATAACAATCACATGTGATAAGAGCGCTAGTGTCACGTATTTCCTAGTATTAACAGCGTCATTCGGTCGTGTTGGAAATCGTTTATAGAACCTATGCATTCATGTTTCTGCCAAACGAAAATTTTGTTTATAGTTCGATCAAATTAGTTTAGGAATGTAGCCAGGTGCGTAAGGAGGGGGAAGTTTGTAGCTTGAGATGTTTACATTTTTCACATAAATCAAGAGCTTTCCAACGAGTGGCGAACGATTTCTGTGCGATGAAAATTGCGGAAGTTACATTTACATACCAACGGGTTGGTTGTACGTGAAAATCGACCGAAATAGAAACGTTGCATTTTTTTGTGTGTCGCAAAATTTTGCAAGACCCCAGGACTAAGACATATCCATGTCAAAAGAAAAAAGGGAGCGTACCTAATTCGTGTTTTGGGGGCCAAAATTGTGGATCAGAAATAGCTATTTCGGCTATTTCAATTATTTCACATGAAAGAAACAGAAATGAAAACCCAACATTTCCGTAGGTATGTCCAGTAGAATAATAAACCCATGTGACAAGGACTTTGCTGCGTTTTTTACAATAGCATTACTGCTTTCCTGGTAATTTCCTTGGTCACACAAGTTAACGTTACGTCTTAAATAGCTAAGCGTGAACCTAACGCAACGCCCTCCTTCGCCCCCCACCGCCACCTACCGATTAAAACCCCACGAACAAAGAACATGTTTGTGCCAAATATTTTGCATAACACACGTCTTTATTCTCATCTTTTTCTTCTAACAGTCCTACGTACGTATACTTGCATTCATGATTAATGGTATAAGTGCAGACATCTTATCTCCCCAGTTGCATCTAAATTCTCACAATGTGTGTAGAATGTGTGTGTGTGTGTTGTTTGTTACCTACTGGAAACAAACTGCTATATACAAGACAGCAGCTGTTTATAGAGCTTCCATGCTAACACTCCTACATAGTACGTATATTTGCCTACTGTAAGCACTGTTATCCCCGACTCTAGATTCCATGACCGCCAGTCCTCCACGTATTATACTACTAGATAAGTACCCATTTTTTCTTCTTCCAAATATCTACTCTATCTTTCCCACCATTAGGTTTCCAATTCATCCAGTTCTGGTTTTCGTTTCCTTGTTGATGTTATGTAAGCTTGGCGACTGTGGATTTATTTCCTTAACAGGATATGGAGAGAGCTTGTTAACCTTATGGTCCTTTTCCTTAAACCACATGGAACCATATTACTTGTAGGGACTAGCCGCACGCCTTGGATGTCCTATACAGCCTGTAGGACTCTACTTTTTCGGGAGACATGTCGATCCCGGTCAGCCTACGTTTTTACCAAGTTAAAGGAAAGTGGCTCTTGGAAGAATTCCGTGCGGAAGAGGAGAGCGTTTGGTATTCCTTGAATCAGGATATGAGAGATGTGCTTCTTCATTCTAATACAAGGCAAGCGGATTCGCACGATTTAGTGAGCACGGAAGACCACTTCAGTGATGATGGATCATGAAAGCGTCTTGCACTAAATACAGTAGACGGTACATGGGGATCAGCGTAATATAAATGATGCCACACACATGCTCTACAAATCTACCACTGTTACAACCTATCATGTGACTAATCGATACATCTATCATACCACTGATACAACCAGTGTACCGCTGATCAATACCAATGATGCTACACATCATGCTCTAAAAATGAACCACTGTCATCTGAGTGGATGATGCCCCTCTTCGAATCTCAGCAGAGGAGTATAGAGGGTCTGGTGGAAAGGATGATGGGTACTTTTGGTGAGGCTCTCGACAGAGTTTCTAGGAAGCGATTTTTTCGAGAAAAATTAATTTTTAGCGAATTTTCGAAGAAAAGGAAGCTATTGTTCTCGGTCCAAAATTTTTAAAACTCGAATTTCCGAAAGATTTTTATACCAAAATCCGTTTCAGACCATCATGAATTCACTGCCGAAAGACACCAAAAATTATATATATATATATATGTATGTGTCATTCCAGACGATAACTCTCGAAAGAATTGAGATAAAAAGTTCAAATTTGCACGAAAAATGTGTCTTGGCAATCGACAGGCTAAGTTCGTAGATGGGCAGAATCGGGTTACTCTAAGGGGGAGTTTTGGGGAGATTTAGGGGGGAAAAATTACCCATAAATTCCCAAAATGAAACAGTCTGACAAGTGACACCTCATTTTAAAGGTTTTTGTACGCTGAACACGATGGTGAAATCAGAATTGCGATATCTCATTCCGTTCTCAAACTGGAGCACTTTGAAGATGAAGGAACGTGATTATTTCTTGAGATAAAACAGTTTTACATAAAATCAGTTATTTCTTCGAAAATTCGCTCTTATAGCCATGCTGCATGACTGTGGTTTTTTTTAACACTGTACTTTTTTTATGCAACACCTACGTGACAATGCATGACTTTTCGCATTATCATCCAAATAAATTCTAATTTTCACATTAGTGAGATTCAAAAACTGGTCTCTTCAGCCCCCACTTATCCCGGTTCCACTGTACTGACTTGATACTAGCCCAGTAAAATACCTCGTACCTCAGGCTATCAAGTACTGATACCATAATTACTGGGGCATCCACAGTCTTCTGTAGGCTGTTTTCTGTCGTCAAAACGTGCAGTCTATCAAAGCACAGAACTAGCCTACAGGCCCAGTGCTATTTTCTGCTTACAAAACTGGAACGGGACGACCGGGGCATGATCCTCTTTCACTTGAAAAAAAAAAAGATTAATCGAAATCGGTCCAGTAGTTTCGAGAAATCGCTGGAAAAAATGTCGAATTGAGAACCTCCTTCTTTTTCGAAGTCGGTTAATGATAAACCGTTGTGGAAGAATTTGCGGCGTTTTCGTATTAGGTTTATGAGAAAACAGAACGGTGCAAGTTCCTACTAACAAATTTTGAACTGACTGCAGCTGAGTATTTTCTGCGAACTTTCTCTAAAAGCCCTTAAAACAGAGAACTACTCACAGGGGGTTTCCTTGGTCCATAGTGTTATTTCACGGTAGTTCGAATTGTCCAGGACCCTTTTACCTTCATAGTAAAACTTCCCTTTCATCAACCCCTCCTCGCCTTCCCAGCCATCGTCTAACCCCACGTTACCGCCTCTCAAACCCTCACCACTCCCTGGAACGTTCTTTCCCTTCGAGTCCCCAACCCTTTCAATCAAGGCATCGCTAAGTACTTGACTCACACAGCTCATCGTTTTTCAGTTCTAACCAAGTTCCAAACGAGTTTTACGTGATTATTTCTCTTTGACAAGTTCATCAGGCGGTTCCTAGAGATTTCCCTTGTAGTTCAAACTCCTTGGCTCAGAACGGTGATATCTGTCCGATTGTGAGTGTGTGTATGTGTGGATCTGTCGGAGGCGTCAGGTGGTGAAATTTCCCGGGCAAACAGGTCGGAAAACAGGAAGGAACTTCGCGGCGTCGACGGCGGGGGGGTTGCCGTACGTACTAGTTAGCTCCTGACTGATTGTTGACTTCGGTACAGCTCAATCAACTCAACTAATCAGTAATAATTCAGCACATGATACCTACTTTATGGATTGATGAAATTGTCTGGCGCTTAGCTAGCCCTTCATAAAAATAATGTTCTAGTCATGCAGCATGACCATATGAGCAAATATTCAAAGTGGTACCTTTTTGGTATTTTAAATAATTTGTAGCAATTTTTCATCCATCCTCCGCACGCCTAATAATTTGAGTAAATGTTTTGTGTACAAATATTTTTGCTTCCGAGTCTGCGAAGCAGCGGAAGCCTTGTGTTCACTTTCGTGAGCCAAAAAATTTTTGTCTTCAGAAATCAAAATTTCCACTTGCATTTTGCGTTTCAAAGCCTACTGAACAAATTTGGTTCCGTGTCTGTCGGTCTGTGAGTCTGTGAGTCTGTGAATCTGTGAGTCTGTGAGTCTGTGAGTCTGTCCGCATTTCCTTGTTACAGCCATAACTTCCACGATTTTGAATTGATTCAGCTCAAATTTTGAGGGATGGTGCGGATAAGGCCCCTTGAGGTCCCATACAAATTTCAACATGATTGATCCAGCGGTACGCCCTGCGCATGCGCTAACGTTAAATTCAACAAACACGCATAACTTTCACAATTTTGGTTCAATTTCGCTCAAATTTTCAAGGGTTGTTTGGACAAGGCCTAGTGAGTTCCAGTATGAATTTCAGCATGATCGGACCCTCGGTGCGCTCTGCGCATGCGCTGGCGTGAAATAGATTCAATTTCCTTGTTACAGCCGTAGTAACCAAAGATTTCACCCAATTTCAATGTAATTCTCAGGGATTAAGCGGGTAGGGCCCATTGAGGTCCCATATAAATTTCAACATGATAGAGCCAGCGGTTCGCCCTGCGCATGCGCTCTGTCTGTCTGTCTGTCCTTCTATGCACGGCCAAACGGCTCGACGGATATCGACCAAATTTGGCACGAATATCCAGTAGGCTCCCAAGTTGTGCAACGTCGCATTTTTAATTCCCTGACCATAGCGGAACTATGGTCGACCATGGTCAACTCCTGAATGGCTTGATGGATATCGACCAAATTTGGCACGAATATCCAGTAGGCTCCCAAGTTGTGCAACGTCGCATTTTTAATTCCCTGACCATAGCGGAACTATGGTCGACCATGGTCAACTTCGTTAATTGGAATGGTAACCCCTATTTTTTATCGCGTATTCGTAATCTACGTGAAATTCTATCTACGATCGACCCGCGGTCGACCATAGTGCATCCATGGGCCCCTCCATGGTCGAATCCCGAATTGCTCAACGGATATCGACCAAATTTGGCACGAATATCCAGTAGGCTCCCAAGTTGTGCAACGTCGCATTTTTAATTCCCTGACCATAGCGGAACTATGGTCGACCATGGTCAACTTCGTTAATTGAAATGGTAACCCCTATTTTTTATCGCGTATTCGTAATCTACGTGAAATTCTATCTACGATCGACCCGCGGTCGACCATAGTGCATCCATGGGCCCCTCCATGGTCGAATCCCGAATTGCTCAACGGATATCGACCAAATTTGGCACGAATATCCAGTAGGCTCCCAAGTTGTGCAACGTCGCATTTTTAATTCCCTGACCATAGCGGAACTATGGTCGACCATGGTCAACTTCGTTAATTGAAATGGTAACCCCTATTTTTTATCGCGTATTCGTAATCTACGTGAAATTCTATCTACGATCGACCCTTCGGACTACCCCCGCGGTCGACCATAGCGCATCCATGGGCCCCTCCATGGTCAAATCCCGAATCGCTCAACGGATATCGACCAAATTTGGCACGAATATCCAGTAGGCTCCCAAGTTGTGCAGCGTCGCATTTTTAATTCCCTGACCATAGCGGAACTATGGTCGACCATGGTCAACTCCTGAATGGCTTGACGGATATCGACCAAATTTGGCACGAATATCCAGTAGGCTCCCAAGTTGTGCAACGTCGCATTTTTAATTCCCTGACCATAGCGGAACTATGGTCGACCATGGTCAACTCCTGAATGGCTTGACGGATATCGACCAAATTTGGCACGAATATCCAGTAGGCTCCCAAGTTGTGCAACGTCGCATTTTTAATTCCCTGACCATAGCGGAACTATGGTCGACCATGGTCAACTCCTGAATGGCTTGACGGATATCGACCAAATTTGGCACGAATATCCAGTAGGCTCCCAAGTTGTGCAACGTCGCATTTTTAATTCCCTGACCATAGCGGAACTATGGTCGACCATGGTCAACTCCTGAATGGCTTGACGGATATCGACCAAATTTGGCACGAATATCCAGTAGGCTCCCAAGTTGTGCAACGTCGCATTTTTAATTCCCTGACCATAGCGGAACTATGGTCGACCATGGTCAACTTTGTTAATTGAAATGGTAACCCCTATTTTTTATCGCGTATTCGTAATCTACGTGAAATTCTATCTACGATCGACCCTTCGGACTACCCCCGCGGTCGACCTTAGCGCATCCATGGGCCCCTCCATGGTCGAATCCCGAATTGCTCAACGGATATCGACCAAATTTGGCACCAATATCCGGTAGCCTCCCAAGTTGAACGTAGGCGCATTTTTAATTCCCTGACCACAGCGGAAATATGGTCGACCATGGTCAACTCCTGAATGGCTTGACGGATTTTGATAAAATTGGGCACAAATACCCGGTAGGGTATGGGATTTTTCCGTCGTTTGTTGGTTCCACGATACTGCGTACAGCGAATCTCGGATAGCGAGTGAAGCGAGCGGTCAGGCTAGTTATGTATAATGGACGTAATGTATTATGGAAGTCATGTTATGTATAATATGTATATTTCATGTAATGTTATGTAATATGTATATTTAACGTTATGTAATGTAATGTAATGTAATATAATGTAATGTAATGTTATGTTATTTTGCTTCCGAGTCTGTTCTATTTTATAATGGGTCACTCTGATTGTGACGAGGAAGCTCCTGTGCCATCACCTTGGCAGTGTATTTTTTACTGTTAAAACAGTCGTTTTACCTCGTAAGTCACCATTCAATACCCGTAGTGATGGAAATTATATACCTATATTTTACCTCCCCTTTATCAACCCGAATGGGATGGGAAAGCATTGTAATTACCCTGAAACATTTTTCTGGAACCCAACCAGCTCATGGATGTTCGCCCAGTACTGATCCGTGTATGTATCGGATAATAAATTGTGCGTGTACAAGATTCTGGCCTCTTCGGAGACTGTAAAAATTTCAGATTTTGAGACACGATTTTTATCTAAGAAAGCAATCCAGAATAATGCACCATAGCCCCCCCCCCCCCCACTCATACTACAACTATTATTACAGTACTAAAATTGTGGACTCAATGCAGTAGTCTGTTTCCTCCGAACATGTGCTATATGGTTGTTTAAAATTCTTGAAACAAGTAGGTATTGTATAATCAACAATCAAAACAAACCGTTCGGATGAATGCTCGCTGTGCGCTCCATGAGAGAGAGGATGTATACCATTTTTTCTGCCGCTGCCCAGTGCTGTCTGAATTTCGAGTCGTTGCCTTTGGACGCCACTCCTTGTCACGCGATGAAGCGATCTCGATTCTGAATGGCCCGGATTGGAATAAGCTGGAGCTGTTTTGTCGAACTGCCTGGAGATACCGTGCCTTCCTCGTCAGTGAATTTAATTTTTGATTGTCTTGTTAGTACAGTAGAAGTCGCTTACAGTGATCGAATTGGGACCGACTGGAAACAATCACTATAAGCGACCAATCTCTATAAGCGACTTCTACTTTGTGGTGATTTTAGCCATTTTTACCGAGATTGGCGAATGTGACACCCCAGAACTGACCTAATTTTGATTAATTTTTTTTAAAGGAATCTTCATTAAAACCTATAGGCAGTTAGTTATCTTCTGTTTCGGATCATCGTTTAATAGGTACCACTTTTGGTGAATATATACAATTTTCAGGAGATATCAGCCCTTTTTACCTATTTCGCCGAGTTTTAACATCCAAAAACTAGAAAACTAATCACTATAACCGACCTTTTGATCACTATAACAGGCCAATTCACTGTGTGTTTACATACAGCCGATCGGGACCTGAATTTTTCTATCCTTATATCCGACTTATTCCTTTAACCACCTTTCTACTTAGCGACTTCTACTATACCTAAAAACCACCAAGTCGAGTAGAATTCCGCAAGAGGCCACGTAGCATTGCAATTCACGTCTCAAGAAGCTTTTACTTTTTATTTATGATTTATTCTTTCTAAAAACAAAAAAGGCCCTAACTTCCGGCAGACGGATTTCCATGCCGTAATGTTTATTTTATAAGCTATTTGCGTAATACTTTCGAGTAATGTATGATAATAAACTGTTTTCTACTTCTTCAATCAAAACAAACTGGTGAGTAAGAACAAAAGCATAGGTGGGAAGCTGGGGGAGGCAGGATGGACCCAAATAGAGAAATCCTCCCTACTACAAGTATAATAGGCAGATACAAATAGTAAACCGAGCAAAGCTCACGTTTGCTTCCTCTATCTGCGACAGAGTTACGTCCAAATTGGTCCAATAAAAATAAATGAATGTAGCCCATATATTAGCTCATCCCTTGCATCAGATTGAACTGCCATCATGTATTGTCTTTATGGTCCCTGATGTGTGTAAAAAGCTACTTGTTGAGTCGTTCCCGTTCCATTTCCAGAACATGAATGGAATCGATGATGAATAAAACTAAAACTAAGGAATAAAGCCCCAATTTAGTTATTCCGTTTGACAATAAAATTGTTGGATAATGGCAGCCTGTGAGCTCAGATTCACGTAGTTGAGTTGACCCGATAATCGATTAGATGAAATTGAAATATTCAAAAACAGTTTTTGAAAAAAAGCTCACATGCGAACAATCATTTTTGCATCGGAAAATGTATAATAATTACAAATTACACAATTACAGCTATTAATTTTTTTTTAAAATTAGTACAGGAAGCATTTCCGTTCCAGAGCATTCTGAAATCCATCCCAAGACGTTAGCCTTTTTTCATAAGCATATAATTATATATGGTACGTATATGGGAATATGTGTGCCATGGAGTTATGATATACCGATGGGAGATATAAAAAATTCAAAATTACCCCAATGTTCGTATCATTGACGAACGAAAAGATGACTCGGAAATGAACAAGTTTTGATACTTAAGTGGTTCAAAGTTGAATTTAAGTGAGTAAAAAATAGTTATAAATAACCAAAACTGACATAGTATCGCCAGAAGTCTTATAGAATGGTGTCTTGAGGCAGATAGGTATACCACTTGAAAAACGAGGGAAAAAAAGTGGGTCAAATTCCAGTTGCCATGAACCGCTAATAATCTATAAAAATTCCTAGAATTACGGAAAATCAATATATATAATAATCTGAGTCCTAAAAGTGGATATAGAACAAAAATGCTGCAAATTCCTTGTCACATGGGTTTATTATTCTACTGGACATACTTACCTACAGAAATTTTGTCTGTTAATTTATTGTTTCTTTCACGTGCAATAATTGAAATAGCTATTTCTGATGGTTTCCACCAATTTTGGCCCCCAAAAAACACAAATTAAGCTTTTTTATTTTGTTCTTGTATTAAAAAAAAAATTATCTTTGGCCATCTTTGGACCATTTAATTATCTTGAGTTACCTGTTCATACTACTTCTAATGTTATTATACAAATTTACGGTGATTTCAGACAATTTCCGAGGTTTTTGGCACACAAAAAATGGATTTTGGAGCTGAACCTTCGCTACAACCTCAACTCTTCACTCTTTGGTCAAAATCGACTTCATATTCGGTCTTCTCGCCCTAAAAAATATAGACAACAATACCTCAAAAGCTCGTTTTACTAGAACACCAAAACCCCCTATTTTTACACCCATTTTTCACCCATAACACCCATGGGAACATTCCGATCAGGCTGCAGTGTTGGGACACCACTAGGGCCCAAATGGAGCATGTGTGCGAAAGAACGAATTTTTTAGACTGAAAATGAAGTAGTTATGCATGATACGGCGGGCGGTCATCGCATTTTTGGAATCCACGCACCTTGAAACGTAAAATAAAAAAATCTGAGGGGCTGTTACAAAATTTTTTTGCTGAGCGAATACATAGGTGTATTATTCACAGAGTAATAAGCCAAAACGCCAAAAAATAATTGATTAAGAGTGGGTCAAATTTGTATTTTTGGGAGTCGAAAATTAGGTACCAATATGTATTGGCTTATAACTGGTAAAAATTGCTACTAACCCCCAGAAATGGTATAGAATGGTATTTCAAAAATTCGCTCATACCGTCGTGCTGAGTGACCGAAGCTTTTCTATATTATGTACGTACATATTCATGAGGACGCTACTCACCGGGTCGCCATTTCCCTCGATCCCAAATTAAAACCAATTTCAAATCATCGAGAGTTCGAATGATTAAAATACAATCAACGGCACCGCCAACCATAGCGAATTCATCGCCTTTTTCATCTCGTCGAATCAAAAGCGCGTTCCCGGCGGAGCGGGGAGTTTTTCTCATAATCATTTTCCACTTGCTCGGTGATTTTCTGAATGGAAACCCGACACGACGGGCTTGCGGAACTCACCATTCACACGGCGGCGGCCCGCTGGAACTCAACATTCATATGGAAATGCGGGGGTAACGCACTGCGCAGCGCGAATCTCTGTAACCTCCTCCCCTTCTCGCGCCAAAAAAATTCTTTTTAAACAATATCATATAGTTACGATACGTTGGTAACGTCCATATATGAGAACAATGAACTCAACCCTCGGCTCTTCTTTACGGGATACATGACGACCGACGGAAAATGTATATAGAAAAATAAAAGGCGGATGTGAAAAATGTTAATTTCGGAGGGGAAGGAGCCCTAAAACTCCCGGGAAGAAAAATTGTTTCATTCGTATTTTCCACTCATAAAAATATCCGGGTCGAGAAAAAATATCGGTAAACGTCAGACGGACGTGTAAGCAAGACGGACGCCCTAGGAAAGGTACCCCCCCCCCCCCCCATCCACCATGAAACACACATAAACCTTTACCGGCATTTTTAGCAGACACCCCCCCCCCCCCCCCTTTGCCCCAAACAAGAGCACTGTTTACTTTTCCACTCACCTCCACTCGCAACGTGCAACTCAACTCTTCACGTTCGACCTCAAATACACACACACACGCACACGCACAGAGCAAAAGCAACGCACCGCTCCAAATACCACTTGTTATTTACATCCCCCCCCCATCACTTCCATGTAACCTTTACCTCTCTCACACACGCACTCGTCCCCCCCCCCCCCCCCACACAAACAAAACGCACAGATACGCACGCCAACGCACGCGCCAACTCGTCCGTCTTTATTCAGATTTCTAGCGCCCTCCGAGCCTCAATATTTATTACACGGTATTTCCGCTGTCCTCGCATCTAATTGGTACTTTGAATAATCACCGGCCCTGCTCAGCACTTTTCGCTTGTTTTCAACGTTTATTTTCATTTTTTTTCCCCAACGCGGTAACTAAATAACAAAATAAAAAATAATACAGGGTGCCCCGGATGTGCCCCCCCCCTCCCCTTCGTTGTCCTCGGGAAGGTTTTGTTTACAAAGATAAAAGAGGAAACCTCCACTTTACCCAAAATATTCCCAGGTATCGAAAAACACATTGATAGCGAATCCCTCAACTTGACAACCGACCTTTTCTAACGATTTTTCCGTCAAAGCTTGGCCAAAATGTTCTACCTGGTACATGGGTTTTTGAAAAATTTTCACGGAATGTAGGGTACCAATGCCGTGAATAGGTACCTTACATTTTTAACGAAATTATATACATACATATTATAATGGCCCGCATGAACATATTTACATCTTCTATTATTGGAGATAGACAAAATTAAATGAAAACCCTCCTAATTTTCTCGCGTAGAATTTAAAAATGATATTTTTACGCACGTGCACATGCGCTTAACACGATCAGTACACACAATTTTTTTTTTTCAAAAAAGGAAACACTATTTTTACTGTAGATTTGAATTCTACGCAAAATTGCATGAAAAGTCGTTCGATTTTTTGACAGGCAAAAAGTGCGCAATTTTGATTTGTGCGCAAAAACTTGTTTCAACCGTCTAAAACAGGAGTTCTCAACGGGGGGGGATAACGCCCCCATGGGGGCGGTAGAGGGCTACTGAGGGGCGGCGAACTTGTTTTGGACGGTAGGGGGGCGGTGAGCGTGTTTATATATTTATATTGACTCTCCAAAGGCGCCTGCCTGAACATTTGAACAGGTTCAGGAATCTTTTCGATTCTGGGCTTGAGATGAATTTAGGTACATCTGAGAGGCCGATAGCTATAATTTATAATCGATGTTGCTTTCTTCCACGGAATGTCTAGTACCAACGGAGCAACGACGGCGAAAAGGAAGAACGTCGCGAGAGAAATTCGAAACAGTTGATGAGCCACTTCAGTAACGTTTTTGGGTCGCTTTTTCATGTCGTGACGTTTTTCGGCCGGTAGGTCCATGCTAATAGAAATCGCCTCGACATCTAGTAAATGACTTATTGTAAATTACGTTCTGTTTTAGTCGTATATTCAATTACATTATTCCTTTATTTCGAATTTTACTATTCCCTTTTCCGGATGATAGCACGAGCGACCCCATGTGAGGTGAAAATTGATTTTTCGTATTATAAAAATGTACGAGCGTCCCGGGTAGAGAGCCAAGTTCGTACATGCACGAGTGTCCCGGCTCGTTGAGATAAGGGTCCAGTCGAGATAAGTCAGTTGTAATAATGGAAACCGCAACGTTTGTTCCTATGGCATCTCGTGAAGGCCGTGAGCTCCTGATATTAAATTCCTACAAATTCAGTTATCAAAACATGTTGGCGAACGATGTTAAGAGATGGGTTTGTACCGCGAGACCATGCAAGTGTGCGTTGACAACTGTCGGGAAAGTGGTTGTGGAAGTGGTTGGTAATCACGATCATCCTGAAAGTTGTGACATCCCAATAACTGTGTTGAAATCGAGCGTCAAAAGAAAAGCTTCTGAAGATATTTCTTCACGACCTGCAAAGGTATGTTTTGATACCAGTTTGTTATTGGTTTTGGATTATTGGTTTTATTAAAAATTTCACATTGAGTATTGACAGTACAATAATCGTAGTAGATTGTTAGAACGGCACTGAAAGAATCACCGGCCCACACAACTATAGACTTCGGTGATGTGCAAAACCTACGACGCCTGGCTTACAATGTGAATGTGTGTGTTGGGTCTCCTATCCCCAAAGATAAAAAAGAAGTATTTGAAGCTATACGCAAGATGAAAACTACCACGAGCCAGGGAGAGGAGTTTGTTTTGCACATAGACGATTCCAAGGAATTTGTAGTGTTTTCGTGCCTAACCAATATTCGTGCTCTCGCCAAAAGTGAAGTGGTCTTCATGGATGGGACGTTTGATTATTGCTCGAGACACTTCACGCAGCTGTACACATCACATGGGTAGTTATTTACTTTAATATATATAGAGATTTATTTAATGTAGGTATTGCATTTAATATATGGGATTTATTTAATATATTTTTGAATTTGTCTGAATGTTTGGGTAGGTAGGTAGGTACCTATATGAAGTGTTTCATGTTTCAGATACAACAAAGCGGGATTGTTCATACCCCTAGTGTTTTCCCTGTTACCAGACAAAAAGGAGTCGACCTATGAAGAACTGTTCAATGTTGTTTGTTCAAAGTGCACGGAACTCCAACTTACGTTGTCGCCTGCCACTTGTGTGGCTGATTTTGAAAAAGCTGTCCACAATGCGTTGAAGATCATTTGGCCGCATACGAATTTAAGAGGGTGCAAGTTTCATCTGGCTCAATCCTGGTGCGTTGGTAAATAGGTATCTATTAAGTACAATTATGCTAGAAATATAACATAATAATGAGCTGTTTGAACGAATTTGTTTCACGAATGTCAATGATGATAATGAGACTTTTTTTTTCATTTTGTTGTAGGTTTCGAAAAATCCAAAGTCTTGGCTTACACAACACTACAAAGGCTGGCTTGGCTTACACTACAAAGATGAAGAAAGCGAGGTTGGAGATTGGCTAAAGTATTCATTTGGCTTCCCAATGGTCAACCCTCAAGAAGTGAGCGAAGCATTTTGTATGTGGGTACTTGATTCTCCGAACGAAACAACCATGAAGTATTCTGAATACCTGCATGACAATTATATAGCAGATTCGTATCTTTTCCCTCCTTCAATGTGGGCTACCAGGGTAAGCAATTCCACTATGAGCACCAGCAACGTTTGTGAATCATTTTTCATTCAAGTTTTAAAACGAATTTCATTGGAACTCACCCAAACATATTTTTATTCCTTGATGCACTGCGAAACTACCAAGTGGACGTCTATATCAAGATTAATACAACAGACGGTGACTATAATAGGCGTAAGAGGTCTCTGAAAAAGATCGACAGGATTGCAAAATTGATAGAGAAGTATGAAAATGGAGATATTTCGTTGGGATGTCCATCAAATACCTTCCCATTAAGTAGAATACCTATATTATCAGCTGTTTATATAATTTGTATACACGTCTTTATTACTATTTGACGAGGATCATACATCGGTCCGGTTTTGACATTTTACTTGTGCAATTATTATTATGTACTTGAATTGACTGATAATATTTATTATACTGCATTCCAGCGATACAGTCATTGATTCATTCCAAAAATCCACATGTAGGGACGATCGTGCTATCACTCTTCCGGACCCCACTCTTCCAAAATACATGGTACTTTCACATGGACACTCATACATGCGCCCCATTTTCCATACCCGAACTTGAGGATTTTCACATTAGATGGGCGTTGAAAAATATTTAGCTCCTAAAGGGGGCGGCAGGTTTAAAAAGGTTGAGAACCACTGGTCTAAAAGGTTCTAAAAGAGCTATTTTTCATATTCTTCTTATAAAAGAGCTATTTTCATAGCTATTGTTTCATATTTTTCTCCTCCCAAAAGATATCACAAGGTTTCTGAGTCGGACCAGTCACAGTTGAGGAACTGCGTGGTAAATGAAGGTGCTCTCTATCACAAGTTGTCAGTCAACCAACCGACTCGGCCAGAGAATCTGATGAGAGGTGCAACCCAATTGACTCCCAGTACAGGGGACCTCAGCCTCGACGAGATTTGAAACTTGGCTTGTCCTAACTGACTCCTGAAAAAACCGGTCTGTTTCCAACAGATGGGTGAAAGGTGAAAGATAAGCACGGACTGATAAGACGTTAGGCTGTGAGTGATGGGTCTTCTTATAATATCTCTCTCATCAGTACTGTTGGTATTATGAATCCAGATCTGAGATATGAGACCGAGATTTATAAACGACGCTACAAATCACCGTAAAGCTGGGTATTTTGCTTGACGGAAACTAGTAGGTTCTCTTCACGATTCTCCAGACAAAGTCTTATCTATCTGTTGATGTCCTACTCCAAATAAAAACTAAGACATACGCCAAAATAAACTATTGACAGCGGTGAAGCCCACAAGCCAAGGCCAGACATTGTGCGAGGACAGAAACAGATAGAAAAAATATGTATAGCAAAACAAAAGCAAGGAAATCCACTATACAAACTCCTTAAAAAACTCGAAAAAGCTTGGCCACATTTCAACGACGAGGATTAATTCTTATAACCAGCGAATTTTCAAAGAAAATGAAGCTATTGCAATGGGTACAAAATTTTCAGAACATGCATTTTGACTATTTTTTAAAGGCAAATCCGTTTCAGAGCATCCTGAATTCATCCCTAGATTTTAACAAAAATGTGTGTGTGTATATATATATATATATATATATATATATATATATATATATATATATATATATATATATATATATATATATATATATATATATATATATATATATATATATATACGTACTATACATAATGTACCTTAGGTACATTATAAAAAGTACGAATTTCGCCAAAATGTTCGTACTGTCAAAGAAAAGGATGAGTTCGAAGATGAGCAATTTTCAAAAATTCTAAGAGGATAAAATTTCAGTTTTAGGGATCAAAAATAGGTAAAAACGGCTAAAATCGCGAATAATTTACATAAAAATCACCGGGAGTGGTATGGAAGGGTGAATAAACAGAGAAAAACATCATCTTAGTTGTTTTTCACACAGATTAGGGTGTCAAATTTGGATTATTGGGTGCCAAAAATTTGTACTAATGGCTAAAACCAATATTAATTCACCTGTCGTTGTGTGGGACGGTGATTCATGACAGAAAGAGGCACTATCTCAATGATAAAAATATTTTTCTAGAAAAAAAAAGTCAAACATCGGTAAAAATTGCTAAAATCATGAAAAATGACATAATTTTACGAAAAGTGGTGGTTTCTCGCTAAATCATCTTTTTACACAATAGCACGAATATTTCTTTGAAAATTCGCTCTTATAGCCATGCTGCATGACCGGAACCTTCTTTTTATTTCTGTTATTGTCTTGACGAGACGCTGTTCATCACTGAACGATTCGGATAGGTTTTTTAGGTTAGTTTGCTTAACGACGATACGTTTGTTGCCACATTCATTGACGAGATGTTTTCTAAAATCGACTCAAACCGCATTGCGCGTTATCATGGACAGTCCTAAGTCGGTGAAGCTGGAAGGAAATTTTATGGAAAATACTCGTGGATACGCTCGGGAGTCAGGTGGGTCACAGTTTTCTGTTTGAACCTCACTGAGTGTCAGTTGGTAATGTGGAGTCAGTCGGGCTCTTCATTTTTTTGCGAATTTCCAAAGAAAATATAGCTATTTGGCTTGTTCCAAAATTTATCATTCCATTCCAAATGCCAAAGTTTTTCGTCCGAAATATAAAAAAAAGTTTGCCAATTTGAGTAGGCAGTACAGCATCCTCACTTGAATCACATGAACTTATGGAGTAGTTGGGTAGGTTGGTTTTGATACGGGACCATCTGCGATCCATCCCGCGTGTACCCTCAAAATTTCAGCTCTCTACGACTATTTTTCGCGTAGTTAGAAGCTTTACAAGGAAACGGTCAACATTTAATGTTCGCGCATGCGCAGACGAATGATATTCATATGCAATTATCAACGTGTTATTCCTGATCAACCCTCCGAATCTGAACTCATTTCAACTACATTTAAGGTAGTAACGGGCGTTTCAAGTATTTTACGGTTGCGCATGCGCAGACGGGACGATTTCCATGATTTTGAAATGGGACTATTTGCGATCAAAGATCAAACCGGCGTGTTCCCTCAAAATGTCAGCCCTCTACGACTATTTTTTGCGTAATTGGAAGCGTTACAAGGAAATAGTCAACATTTCATGTTCACGCATGAGCAAACGAAAGTTACATTACGATTCCAATGAAATTCATTTAGAACTATCAAATTATTATTCCTGATCGACCCTCCAAGTTTGACCTCATTTCAACGATATTTTGGGTTGTTATGGGCGTTTCAAGTATTTCACGATTGAGCATGTGCAGACGAAAGTGACTACTTTTTCATTGATTTTTGTATAGGACCATCTGTGACCCAAACCCGCACCAACCCTCAAAATTTCAGCCTATTTCGACTAGGTACCTACTATTTCGGGTAGTTATGGTCGTTACAAGGAATTACCACAGACGGACAGAGAGACAGACAGGGACCAAAAATGTTCCTTGATGTCTGAAACGCAAAATGTTTGTGGAAAATTTAATTTTGGAAGGACTTGCATTTTTTTTTACACAATCATTTAACATGTTTTATTTGGATAATAATTATCAACATTACAACGATGGTATTGTAATAAGAATCGTACTTAACCACTAGTCATTTTACCGCCCTTTGAGGATCGTGCTGTTGAATCCATCCAGCAGCACTGGCAACCGTGGTCCGAGATCCGACCCCGGACAATGGGGAGGGCGGCAGGTCTTCAGTTGACTTGCCACCCAGTTGATGGTGGGAGGAGGTTTGGGCCTCTTCTGGCTGTGCCGTCAGGCGTCTTCTCTCCTCCCCATGTAGGTTTGAGTTCAGCTCCGGGCCCCACGGCGCCCCCATGGTCGGCCGGCCACAGGCTGAGCAGCCGTTCTCCTGAATGCAGACCATATACACGCTCCTCCTGCTAGGACTTGCGTGGTCATCCATTCAAGTATGAACTCTGGGTAGCCCACCCTTTTGAGGTCTGCTGCTGACCCACTATGCCACACACCGCGCCAGGTGATGGTTGCACCAATCACCTTTATCTGGGCAGGCTGGATGTCTGCCAGTCCTGCTGCTGTTTGTAGCAGCTCATCCACCTGGTACTTACGTATCTTGGCAGTATTGACGTCAGCGAGGGATCGGGATCCAGAGACCACAGAGACGTCAATGATGAAGGCCCCTCTCAGTGTCACCACCAAGAGATCTGGCCGATAGCTCCGCTCCACTAGGTTGAAGTGGGGCTCAAGCCACACCGGCCATCCTTTGCGTCGTGCATAAACATGCAATAGGTCCAGGGCAGCATTATGACGGGCGCACCAAGGTCGCAACATGGAGGGGTAGACCTGGAGGACATGCGCAGCCGTTTCATCTATGTTGTGACAACCCATTCGACAGTGATGGGTAGTTCCGGTACGCTGACCCCTTGAACGCCTCATCCTGGTGGGCAGAGAACCAGAGTGAACCTTCACCAGACCTAGGGATTTCCAGCCGTGCATTCTTGCTGACGGGTTCCTGATCCATGCAGTGCTGGCTCTGGTGTCCCGTGATCTCACCAATTCTGCTCCATCAGTGGTGCTATGCAGCCGCTGTGCTCTGGCAATCCGACGGTCGAGTCGTGCTGACCATTGCTGTTGCTCACTAGTGTCCTCAAAGAGCTGCGTGCAGACATTATTGCAGGTATCTGGGTGAGCAGCTCCATCACGCCCATGCCCCCATCACCTACCGGTCCATGGATATAAGCATTAGCAGAGTCGAACGGTAGTCTCAGCCATTTTCTGATGTGGCCTCTGATTACCACATCCATTTGCTTCAGGGTAACAAGCATTGTATTCCCCAGTACCAGTTGATGCGTCATTGATGGAATTCCGTGATCCCACAAGATCACCAGCTTTTGTAGAGGCTTCAGGGGGGCTCTGTAAATTCTCTCAAGCATGGACACTACTTTGCTGGCTGTATTGCGACATACACCCTGGGCTCCAAATGGGACCCCCAGATCATGTCCATCGAATATTATGTGGAGAAGCTCTTAAGTATTCACCATCAACGTCAATGGCTAAACCTTCCACTGGCACCACTAGTCGGCCACCTCTTGGCACCAGGGGAAGGTACAACGATTTTCTGAGACTGAGGTTTACTCCCACCTGTTCCAAGGCACCATTGAGTGCTGTTACCTGGGCCTGTATTCCTGCCCTCGATGTAGCAATCAATACAACATCATCAGCAAAGGCAAGCGAGGACCAACGCCGACCTGCATGGAAGTATCCCACTCGGTAGGATAGGGATAATAGGACATGATCCATGACCACATTGAATAGGGTGGATGACAAGGGGTCGCCCTGCCTAATTCCCCTCGCGTTCCTCAGCCACGGACCTGCCCCATTTCTTGTTGATCCATTTTGGTAGGCTGCTTCAATGTATTCCACCAATTGCTTGGGCCATTGCCTGGCTTTTATTATGTTCATGATGGCAAAATGAGAGACTCTATCAAAAGTCTTCTCACCATCAAGAACTGCCAGATTTAGCTCCCTTCTCTTGCGGTTGGCTTCAACTAATATTGTATTACATGCTACCACATTCATTGCCAGCCCGTCAACGCCCCAAGGCCCTAACTTTGGTAGTGAGGAAGCAAAATATAAACATTTTCAGCAACACAGGCATGTGGGGTGGTGTCAAACATGTCGTTTTGGGGCGCTAAACCGATGGCAACTAGTCCCAGCCCGATTAGGCGCAGAATTCTAGTGCGAAATAAAAACAAATAGCAAATTTTGTATGAAGGCACGTGAGGTGTCGTTAACTACGTTTTTTTTTTGGTCGCTGAATCGATTGCGAGTAGTTTCTGCACGTTCAGACTGCATCGAGTGATCAAAATCACAATTTTTTGGTTCTTGGTGTTTTGGTTTTTGACATTTTGACATTCTGAGGTGTGGGTTTTCTCGCATTTTTGAATAGTTCGATTGTTTTCTGAATTGTTGAGACCATCCGGAGCATTGTACGATGTTGCCATGAAATTCGCTATACAATTTGCCGTAATGAGCAGGGTGTATCATCATAATCAAGCTGTGTTGACAGCGCACCTGCTAGCAGGAAGATAATAGCGCAGTGGTCTAACTGAAGAACTGATGGCTTAAGTTCCCGAGGTCGAAACCCTACCGGGACTGAATATTCTGTCACTCGAAATCATCAATTTCCCTCAGAACTTCATTATTTGTGTTTCTTTTTCCCATTTTAGCTAATGTTTGTCATCGACAGAATTATTATAGCAACATTTAACACGTGATTTAGGCTATCTATACAGAGAGCTGTGATCTGTAACAGAAGGGTGTTCTGTACAAAATAATAAACCGTTGTGTAGGGATTTGCAGCGTTTTGGTGTACGGATACGATTCACCGCGATGCCGTACTTCTAACGTCACTATTTTTCGCTAAGTATTACTACTTGTGTTACCACAACGATTATCAGTGAAAGTAATGTACAGGGTTTGCGCGTTTTCTTGATTATGTCATGCGGTTTCTTTGAGTTTTTTAGATCGACGTCAAAACATTAGGGATTCGGCTTTCTGAGCTTCTGTCCCGTAATTACGAACACCGGCTGTCTTGTTGTTCTAAGTTTGCCGTTTTTACTGCGTTCTGTACTAATTTGAATAATGCCGCGTCTCGGTCAAATATTCAAGAAAATACATTATAATACGAAGATAAGTAGGATGAACAACGACCAAGTACTTCTCAGTGTTCGCCAAAAAATTTGCCGTCCCGACCATCCACTAGTTCACCGTCATGGGCACCTACGACTGATTTGTCTAATGGTAACAAGTAAACTTTCATACAAAATCTTGAGCATGTACAGCGCAGTAACATCGAGAATGGCTGAGCTGTGTTAGTAGTAGCAGTGAAGTACAAGGAGTAGCAAGCGTCTTGGCACAGACGCCCCAGATACTGCTCATCCGGAGTCAGCGGAGGTTGCGCACTTCCGACGCCATTTACGACCATTTCCGTTGATGCAATAATTGAATGGAATATACCAAAATCTTCAAAACTGAATGAAGATTAAGAAAATGCCAAAACCCGAAAATCTGTTTTATTTTTATTTTTGGGAAGGTACTTGTCGTGATATCCTCCCAGAACATCACTCTGTTATCTCATATTAAGATTGTACAAATAAACCAAACGAATAAAGAGGCGTACCTGAGCAACTGCAGGCGATCTCTACTCCTTCCTGCCATCCCTCAACGTCGGCAACGACCTTCAAATGACTGGGGGAGGGTAGAAAGTGTCCTTTAAAAACCCGCCGTTCTCACCCATTTCTTAAGTCGGAGACTTCTCTCTCGCTCTCTCTCCTCACGCCTCCTTACCTATAACCAAAAAGATCCCAGAATGGTGGAACCGGTCCGGTGATAACCGACCACGAGTGGCAACCACTGAGCAAAACCCTCTGGTGTTTTTAGTGGTGGTAACCTCCCTGGCTTCGCCATAGGTGTTAACCTTTTAAACGCTAGATCCAGCACCTTTTTATCCATCACTCTCATTCTCTCATACAAACCTCACCACTACCTTTTTCATCTCAAACCACCACAGTACTGACTCTAGTAATGGTTGGAACAACAGTTTTTGAAACCATCCGTTACACAGTGGAATCTCACGTATCCACAGGAGAAACATATCTATGCAGACTCATATAAGCCTCGTATTCATAGATGATTCGAAAAAAAATGGTGTCTCCCCCCAAAATCTCCGCTCGCATTTTGCTCTTCGGACATCAAGGAATGAATCTGGTTCCGTGTCGGTCTTCCAATCTGTCCTCGTAATCACCATATTTCATCGAAAGAACAATCCAAACGAGCTTAAATTAAGAGTGTTTGTGCGGGTTGGTTCACAGATGTCCCGTACGAATTTATTCAGAATCCGACCGGCAACTTCCACCTGCACATGCGCAAACATAAAAATCCCGGCACTCCCTTAACTCCGGTTTTATTTGAGCGACTTTGCTAATATTTTCAGGTATCTTACAGGTTTCGTCCTTTCGAGTTTCACATCAATCGGAATAACAGTAGCGTCTGCGCATGCGCGAGCATCGAAATCTTTCTAACGCCTGTGTATTGGTTCATCGGTTCCGTTCAACAAATATGGGCAGATAAAGACTTAGTATTTTCTATCAAGCTGTCTACGGCTCGATTCGTTGTCTGTGAGGCTGCAGCCCGGTCAAAGAGCAAGTAGAAACATCCCTTAGAGTAATGCATGCATTACAGTGGAAGTCCCTTATGGTGGGTAGTGACTGACTCATCACTGAGTCTGACTCATTGCAGATCGTCTGGAAGTACATATGAGTAACTGATCTACGATGATGAATTATATCGTGCAATTTAATTTATTTAGGTTGTATTCATCATAACAATGCCCCAAGAATATTGTGAATAAATTGATTGACTGAGCTAAGATCTGGCTGCTACCTACCTATTGTTTCTTACATGCCTATGTCGGCAGCTTCAAAAGTTGAGAACACAGGCAGCGTACACAAGATTTGCTGAAAATCCCTCGTTCTCCCCCCCCCCCCCCCCCCCCCAACCACGCAACAGTAATAAATTTCGGAATTCCGGCGACATAGGGCACAACTAGACAGATTTCTGCGTAAAAAAAACAAAACAAAAACGCTGCAAATTATTACACAACGGTTTATTATTTACCTGTTTAGATGCCCCTTCTACTTAGATCACTGTTTTCTGTGGTCAATACCCTCGAGCTCCCCCGGGAAAGCCCTAAATGGAGCAATGGAGCCGGCTCGGGAGTCAAAGTTTCGCAGTTTGTCTTTTTGTGTATAACCGACTATTGTTTTGTATGGACTTAATTTTCGATAATATTGATAATTTGGTGCCTAGACATGAAGTGGTATGTTCTAATTGATGTGCTCTGAATAATGAATTGCAAGAAAATCGTAATGGATTGGTTTTTATGAATAGTAATATTAGAAGTCTAAGGCATAATTTTGATGAAATGGTAGTTAATCTGAATTCTATGAGGGTGAAGCCGGCCGTAATCTGTCTCACTGAAACTTGGGGCTCCGCGCAAAATACGGTGCATAATCTAGCGGGTTATAAATCTTTTAGCTCAGAAAATTTTATTAACCAGAACAGTGGTGTCGTTGTATTTTATAAGGAAAATTGTAAGAATACGGTAATTAAAGAAATATTTTTGACTGGTGCTACATGTTTGGTGGGCGATTTCTTATTTGGTGAAACTAAAGTCAGGGTAGTGTGCATTTATCGATCGCCTTCAGAAGATGTTAATTGGTTTTTTGAGGAATTGGCTGCGGTCTTACGGGAAGAGCAGCAGACTCTAACTGTGTTGTTGGGGGATGTAAATATCGATATCCTACCTTCTGCATCAGGGTCTCTGAAGGTAGATCACCTAACTTCCCTTGCGGAAAGTGGTTTCCTACCGTGTATAAATGAACCAACGAGGGTCTTTAACAACCAAATATCCTGTGTAGATCACATAATGTTACGGGAACATTCCCGTCATGGCATCAACGAAGTTAAATCATGTGTTTGGGAATCAAATATAACGGACCATTTCACTACCTTCCTCAACCTAAGTTTCAGGGACAATGATAGGGTGTATACGAACTCCATTAGTGCTAGTGAGGTGAGGATATTTTATGATTACGAAGCTCGTAGGTTTGATTAAGGACGTGTGCTGGGACCCGGTGTTTTGGGCTGACGATGTTAACTCCTGTGCTGAAAATTTCGAGAAATTTTTTTTATCGATTTTGAAGCAATGTAGTTACACCGCTCGTAAATTCTCGCATAAATGCCGCCCAATTAAACCCTGGATCACGCAGGGTATTGTAAGGAGTAGGTATACGTGTTAAAGACTCGCTGGCGCGGAAACTGCGACGGGAGCCATTTAATGTAAGGCTTAAAAACTGTTTCAGGAAATATCGGAATAAACTAACTTCTCTGATTAGGAAATGTAAGGATTCCTTCTACAGGAGGAAGTTGGAGGATGCCAAAAATGATTGCAAAAAGTGTGGAATGCTATAAATGAAGCCACCGGTAGGAAAAGATTAACTGCAAAGTTAGATAGTATAATATTGAATCAGAATGTTTTACGAGTTAGTACAGATGCCAAATTGATAGCTAACGCTGTTAATTTGCATTTCTCTACAATCGGGAGAGGATTTCGATGGAGGATAATGAAGATTTGCTGGGAGAAGACATAAATAACCCGATTGCTGATAATATAATCAGGGAGGGAGCGTTTGCTGCAGTACTTGATGAGGATGTCAGGAAAATAATTGACTCACTACGGGGTGGATCCAGTCCATGTTATGATGGTATTACAGTTGAAGTCCTTAAGAAAGTCAAGACCTACATTTCCAAGCCACTGGCTCATTTGATCAACTTGAGTTTCTCCAGGGGTGTGTTTCCTGAAATTTATAAAATGGCAATTGTGACGCCACTTTTTAAAACTGGTGATACGCGAAACCCAGATCATTATAGGCCTATTTCGTTGGTTTCCAACATAGGTAGCCAAAATTATGGAAAAAGCGGCAAAGCGGTACTTGGTAAATAAATTGGGAGAGGAAAATTTGCTGCATGAGAGGCAGTTTGGTTTCCGAGCTGGACTAAGCACCCAAGATGCCATAGCCTCATTAACAGAAAAATTAGTCTCTGAGCTCTATAGGGCCTGGCTACAGAAAACTGTACTCATCCATATTTATAAAAACTTATCGCAGTATGAGACAGTGGCTGGCCACACTCGTTCAGCTGATAATCTGGCTTTGAAACTCCCTTTCCGACTCACATCTAAAGGTCAACATTTTTTCTCCTATGAGGGACTCAAAATGTTTAACGACCTTCCTAATAAAATAAAATGTGTTCATAGCTCGAAAAATTTCAAGGTACCTACCTACTTATCAAGCAGTTCATTTCTGACGAATTTTTTTGTAGTTTAGCAGATAGTCAGTAAGCAAGTACCCAGTGTAAGCAAGTGTAGTAACTTTAATTTGAAGGTAGATTGAAGCTATGTGAATAGGTTAAGGCGACTCCCCCCTCAGCACAAGTTATCTAACTTAATGAGGGGGGAACGCATTTGGTGTTTAATTTTTTCTAGCATTACTTGTATACGATTTGTATTTTCAAGATTATACTGTGTGTTTTTTGTTTTTTCCGAATAAATGCATTTAAAAAAAAAAGCGCGGGATTCAGTAAGTCAATCATTAATTATTTGTAGTTATTCCTGAAGCATAAGGTAAATAACAAACCGCTGTGCAATAATTCACCTGTATAGATGCCCCTTCAGCGTAGATAGTATAATAAACCGTTGTGTAATAATTTACCATTGTGTTATAATTTACCCAATAATAGGTACTTCAACGTTTGTTCAAGTTGCAAAAGTACCTATCAACAAAATCCAAAAGATCTGTCATTTTTCAAATGAAATAATATCACAAAACAACCAACTCGACTTCATACAGCCATCCGTGATTATAATCATGTGATCCCTAGCAATGATATCTGGGCCGTATTCATACTGTTTCAATCGCGATCATGTTGACGAAGCTTTTCGGTGCAAACGAACGGCTCAGTACAATGCTCCGGGTGATCTCAAAAAATTCTTTAGTTCAAGATCAATTTAAAAACGTAAAAAAAACCATGCCCGTCCATTGAAAGTTTTCGAGCTACGGCGTACTGAAAAGTTCAACCCCTGTTTTTCACCCCTTAGAGATGACTGACAGTAACGCGGAACTTCGAGGACCAGCTAGGCCCCAAACGGGACCTACAAACCAAATTTCATTAATTTTGGTCCTTGGTAACTAAGGAGAGTGCGAAGTACGGCGTACGGCGGACGGACAGAAATTTTTTTACTGCATTTTCGTATTCCACACACCTTGAAACGTGTGACAGAGTGTAACAGTGGGGGTGGACCCTCGAGAGTCCCCCTCCTAGACCAGTGAGATTATCACCGGTTAAGAAGGGATATCGATTAGGCTTCCCCAAGCGATCCCGTCTCCACCGGACGAAAAAATGTATCGAGAACAGCACACACAAAATTTAGTCGAGAAACCGACCTTTTTTCGGCATTTACCCCCTTGCCACCTTCCAGAAGTAAATTTCGAGATTCCGCCGACGTAGGGCACAACTGGACAGATTTCTGCTTGAACCAAAAAATGACCACGCAAATCGGTTAAGACTTGCGGCCTGGGCAGCGCACACAACATCATCGCTCGCACGCACGCACACCTACCCCTATAAATTTTGCGGTTCTCTTCGTTCTCGGCTGAGTGTTGTCCTGACCAGTCCTAATACATAAGGACGTCTCTTACCACTGGAGGACGTCCTAAAAACGAGAAAAATAGCGATTTTCAGACTCCCAAAACTCTGGCACCTGATGGTCCCGCACGGTGGGTTGAAATCAGGTCTACGTCCTCAGGGGTCCCTTCGAGAATGGGCGGGCGAAAAATCAACGCCGATGACCCCCCAAGGGCCAAAATAATTGTGTTCTTGTTCGCTTCGAGTTTTTCGGTTTCTTGGCAACCCATGTTCACTCACTGCAAAAGTTCTACGTGACGAACTGATTAACTCAGAGAGTTTGATGGAGGGGAGCGGTGGGGAGGGGTTCAGGTGAGGATAAACGACAGAAGGGGGGGGGGGGGCGATTTAAGTTTCGGAAGAAATAATCCTTACCTCCCCCTACTATCCCATCGTACAACCCCCTCCCTTAACCTCCACCGCTTCTCGAACCATCCGGGCAGAAACAACAGCAAAGGGGAACTCGGATAAACAACTTTATTACGGATCGCTGGCCATATTTCTCCCGACAACTTACCACCTTGATATTATTAAATCAACTAAAACAGAGGAGCTTAGGAGTTTTACTTCCCGTTCGCCAAGATATTCCACGAGGGGATTAAAAAGGAAGAGGAAGGGGAATAAATTAAAATTAAAAAAATAAAATAAAGAGGCTTTGGACTCGACACGAAATGCTGCAGAAACTTACGCCCAGGCTTATCACTTCAGTGGAGGATGGAAATGAAGTTGAAGCCGTCAGAGAACGTCCGAAGTCAAGGAAAACTCATAATATAATCATGATACTTCGTCAAATCAAATCAATATATTTATTGGTACAAAATCATTTCTATGATTTGTTACGATGTAATCGTAGGGATAGGAACCCAATCCACATTCAAAATTAATGGCAGGTGTTCAAATTCAAGATTTGTTTTTGGCCTGACTGATGGTTTGGGCCAAAAACAAAACCAAGGAAGGCATTCCCGAATGAAATGTGCAGCACATAATGTAATTAAATTTAATAGGGACCAGCACAGCACGTCAAACAATATCAGCGGTATCCTAGACGATCTGACTCGGGCCGTAGAAGGAATAGAAAAAATAGAAGAAATAGAGAAAAAATACAGCAGAAATAGAATTAAAAAAAGAAGAAATAGAAAAATAGAAAAACCAGAAAAATAGAAGAAATGCAGACGCTCAAGTTGCCAAGACACGGTCGGGCCGACAAGTAAGTTCCCGACCAGTTTCCCTGTAGCGTGGAACTCCTCGCTGGAGAGGGAATAGCTGTGGGGGTTACCCCCACAGTATCAATTCAACTTAGCGCGACCCAAGTTATTATAATCCGTCACCATGTAACTATATAATTAGCAGTTGTAATACAAAATTACATTGATTCGTACACGAACCATCGACTAATCCGCTTGAAAAAAAAACTACTCTAAACTGAAACACAACTCACAGAACAAACGCCCTGTAATTGGTGACCCCGACGTGATAAGCAACCTTTTGATCAGGTGACGTGATCATGGTGGAAGGCGACCCTCCCGTGCTGAGATCAGCACTGCAGCAGCTCCAAACCACAGCAGCGGTAGCCTAGACGCTCTGACTCGGGCCGTAGAAGAAATAGAAAAGAATAGAAGATATACAGAAAAAATACAGAAGAAATAAAATTAAAAAAAGAAGAAATAGAAAAATAGAAAAAATAAAAGAAATACAGACGCTCAAGTTGCCAAGACACGGTCGGGCCGACAAGTAAGTTCCCGACCAGTTTCCCTGTAGCGTGGAACTCCTCGCTGGAGAGGGAATAGCTGTGGGGGTTACCCCCACAGTATCAATTCAACTTAGCGCGACCCAAGTTATTATAATCCGTCACCATGTAACTATATAATTAGCAGTTGTAATACAAAATTACATTGATTCGTACACGAACCATCGACTAATCCGCTTGAAAAAAAAACTACTCTAAACTGAAACACAACTCACAGAACAAACGCCCTGTAATTGGTGACCCCGACGTGATAAGCAACCTTTTGATCAGGTGACGTGATCATGGTGGAAGACGACCCTCCCGTGCTGAGATCAGCACTGCAGCAGCTCCAAACCACAGCAGCGGTAGCCTAGACGCTCTGACTCGGGCCGTAGAAGTAATAGAAAAGAATAGAAGATATACAGAAAAAATACAGAAGAAATAAAATTAAAAAAAGAAGAAATAGAAAAATAGAAAAAATAAAAGAAATACAGACGCTCAAGTTGCCAAGACACGGTCGGGCCGACAAGTAAAGTTCCCGACCAGTTTCCCTGTAGCGAGGAACTCCTCGCTGGAGAGGGAATAGCTGTGGGGGTTACCCACACAGTATCAATTCAACTTAGCGTGACCCAAGTTATTATAAACCGTCACCATGTACCTATATAATTAACAGTTGTAATACAAAATTACATTGATTCGTACACGAACCGTCGACTAATCTGCTTGAACAAAACTACTCTAAACCGACACACAACTCATAGGACAAACGCCCTATAATTGGTGACCCCGACGTGATACGCAACCTTCTGATCAGGTGACGTGATCATGGTGGAAGGCGACCCTCCCGTGCTGAGATCAGCACTGCAGCTGCTCCAAACCACAACAGCGGTAGCCTAGACACTCTGACTCGGGCCGTAGAAGTAATAGAAAAAAAAGAAGAAACAGAAAAAATAAAAGAAATACAGACGCTCAAGTTGCCAAGACACGGTCGGGCCGACAAGTAAAGTTCCCGACCAGTTTTCCTAAAGCGTGGAACTCCTCGCTGGAGAGGGAATAGCTGTGGGGGTTACCCCCACAGTATCAATTCAAATGCGCGCGACCCAAGTTATTATAACCCGTCACCATGTAACTATATAATTAACAGTTGTAATACAAAATTACATTGATTCGTACACCACCGACTAATCCGCTTGAACAAAACTACTCTAAGCCCATACACAACTCAGGACAAACGCCCTATACACTTTCTTGTAGCTCTCTAGGACCAATTATGGAAATCCACCCATTGTGGACATTTTTTTCCAAGTATGAGTGCACCTCCCTATAGGTACCCCCTTTCTGCACCCTTCTTTTCCTCCACAAGTACCTACTGCTAAAACACGATGACACCCTCCTCACCACTCGAACTGTCCATCGTATCGGGCAACTATCAAACTATGGGACACCATTCTGGTTGGAAGACTGAACTGGAGTCGAGAAGACTACTATCAACCCGTGTGCGAACGTCCACCGCTTCCCTAGTGTTATAGCATGTATAGTCTGGGAGATTTTTCTGTGTGCATGGGATCACCCTCTCCACACCACCATTTGAGTCGTTGGAGGGAGGTCAGTTACCCCAACCTAACGGTGCCAAACTACCCTACGGCCAGCTTTCTCACTTTTGCTCTGAACCCCATCAGGTTATACTGAGCGTCTCTGACGTCTACGTGTGCCTGAGTGCGGTAGAACGTCTGACAAGAGAAGCTGTAGAGGAAGTGACGCCTGCAAATTGGTTCAACGCTGTACATCACGCGAAAAAAATAACTGAAGAAGCTTGGGAGGCAGAGATTGGCCTAGAGCAGAATGTGCAACAGCTGATAATCCGCTTAGAAGAAAATGACTTCGACTCTGGATCCGAAGATGAAGAAGAGATGAGTTGTTCTGATCAAGAAAACGACCCCACACTTGAAGAAGTATACAGATTGCCCCAGAGTGATTGATGGTTTCTATTATTTATATTGTAGTAAAAATTTATAATAAAAATTTTTAAAATAATGTTATTAACTTTCAATTGAGTTAGACCCTACTTTTTTGAATTCGAAGTTTGTCCAACATTTCATAAACCTTTGAGCACATAAGATTTGGTCGATTTTTAGGGTCAAATGTAGCGTGCATTAAATTTAGAAAGAATTGGAAATTGTGAAATTTTATTGAAAATTTGCATGACCTGACAAATTATTATAATGAGAACAATCAATTTATTCACAGATTAGCATAGATTCTTATTTAAACTCTCGTATTTAAAATTTAAAATAGCACATGAAACATAAAAGCTTGAAAAATATTTGTGGTTTTGAGCCAGTTTTCAAAATTTGTAACGAATGAAAGAGTTGCCGTTCATAATTTGTCAAAATTGGAGGTGAATCCTCGTATTACACATTTTTTTCCCACGATAATGCGGTAGGGAATTTTCCCTACACTTGGCGGCCGTGGGTCCCCACAGGTAAGGGGAGGGACGGTTGAGGGCTGAAGCCCACTTTCACCTATGCACAAAGAAAAATCTGCCAGACTATAGTTCGCCTCGGGATCAGACGCCAATAGGAGTCGAACACAAAAATCGTGGACATCAAGTCGACCCTGCTACTTGACTCGAAGTATTTGTCATAAAAATACTGTTCAAGTTAAAATGCCTCACCGTCTACTAATAGATGGACACCTTAAATAAGTACAGGTTGAAACACACAACTACCTATTACTGTTTATTGACTAAACCTACCATACCTACTTGTTAAATCCACGGCCGGCTTCACAGAAGGCCTTGGAAGTAGAGAATTGGCAACGTCGCACTTCAGGCCGTCCGCGACACCACCCACCAATAAGCCTAGGTTTGTTTATATTCGGGTTTCGATAGTTTACCTATAGATCTTCTCGCGAAAATTATTTTCAATAGTAATATTGTAACCAAAAGTTATTGTTTTTAATGATAACAGAATGCAGGAAAATTGTGTCGTGCCAGAGTGCAAACGTAATTAGGAATGTACAAAAGAATAAGTGACTTCGTTTCGTTTTCCCAAAGATGAAGAGAAGAAGTGGATTCGTGCGATTCCGCGTACTTACTAATTGGGAACCAAAACTAAGGTCAGTGGTTTGTATTTATAACATTTTTACGAAAATGATTTAGGTACAGTAGATAAGTAGGTACCTTCAACAGGGAGAATAGAAAGAATGGACCCTTGCAAAACCTAAAGATACCCACCTACAGGTGCTTTCCATCATTCAGCTACATTGATGGTATGACAGTAGAATATTCTATGACATCATCATTGAATATTATGAACATTTTAATGTCTCTAGAGTTCGAGGATAAGTTTTTGAAGGCTCCTAACCAAAACGACATCTTAAAATTTGTCTCAGAGACATCGCATTCCGAATTAGAAGACAGCAGCATTACGTGCGGTCAATGTGATTACGAACCATTATTCCAAGAACGTTCGTGATCAAAACTCGAAGAATGCTGCAAAATCCTTGTCACGTGGGTTTATTAGGTATTATATTGGACATTAAAAAAGCTGGCTATTCATTTACTGTTTATTTCGTGTTTAATAGCTATTTTTGGTATTTTTCACAAATTTTGGCCCCAAAAACTCGAATTAGGCTCCTATTTTTGACAAATTATCTTCGATCATTGAACTTCTCATTGAATTGTCCGGATTCACTTCTGAGTTATTATACAGATTTCTAGTGATTACAGCCATTTTCACAGGTTTTTGACCAATAAATATTGAATTTTGAGAGATAAAACTTCGCTAGAACCTCAATACTTCACTCAGTCGTCAAAATCAACTTCATATTTGGTCTCATCACCCTAAAAAACACGGTAAACGATACATCACAAGCTCAAATTCATTAAAACGTGAAAAATACCTAATTTTGCACCCATTTTTCACCCATAACACCCCTCGATTGTTTTCCGATCGGACTGCCAAGTTAGGGGACACAACTAGGACCCAAATGGAGCCTGAATGCAAAATAACAGTTTTTTTAGACCGAAAATTAAGGTAGATATCGATGACAAGGCGAACGGACATTGCGTTTTTGGAATTTACACACCTTGAAACGCAGAAACAATTTTGAGGGGCTGTTCCAAAAAAATGTTCCAAACCGAATACATAGGTGTATTTGGAGACTAATACTAACCAAAATGACAGTCGCAAGTTGAAGAAGTTCCAGAAGTAGAATACTATAAGCAAACTATAATTAATTCATGTTCCATTTCCTTTTTCTGCAAGTCATCTTGCTTGTTCCTTTCTTTTGTTCTAGGTATTAGTTCAGTACCTTTCTTTTAAATAATGCATCATTCAGAAGATGGTTGTTTTCATTAATTATACGTACTCGCAATATACAGGTATAATAATAAAATAAGTGAAGGATTCATTCATGGAGCTAAAAGAACGCAGTGGTTACGAAAGGGGCCTGAACCAAGAAGCTATTACAGTGTTGCCAGATCTTGCGCCGCGACCTTCTCTAAAGCCGGCCATGCTAAATTCCAATATTATTTCAGATTTTCCATATTTAAACTCCGGTTTGTCGCTATATCATCTTTTTAAACAATAGCGTGAATATTTTTGAAAAATTCGCTCTTATAGCCATGCTGCATGACTGGAATTTATTATTTTTACTTTTGCTCACTCGCTCATTTTTGGTTTATTATTCTGTGAATAATACACCTATGTATTCGCTCAGCAAAAAATTTTTATAACACCCCCTCAAACTTTTTTCTTTTACGTTTCAAGGTGCATAGATTCCAAAAATGCAATGTCCGTCCGCCGTACGCCGTCCGCCGTCCGCCGTATCACGTGTACAGGCTTCATTTTCGGTCTAAAAAAATCGTTCTTTCGCACACATGCTCCATTTGGGCCCTAGTTGTGTCCCGAAACTTTTCAGCCCGATCGGAATATACCCAGGGGTGTTATGAGTTAAAATGTGTGTAAAAATAGGACTTTTTACGTTTTAGCAACATATTGGTAACATGAGCTTCTGAGATATCGTTTTCTATGTTTTTGGGGACGAGAAGACCGAATATGAAGTCGATTTTGACCAAAGAGTGGAAAATTGAGTTCTACCAAATGTTCAGCTCCCAGAATTGATTTTTTATGAGTGAAAAACCTGGGAAATCGTCTGAAATCACCATCAGTTTGTATAATAACACTGGAAAAAGTGTCAAGACGTGGTTCAGGACGATTAAATGGCACTACCAATGATCAAAGATAGTTTAAAAAAAAAGAAAAAAAAGAGCGTACCTAATTTGTGTTTTGGGGGCCAAAATTAATGGAAACCATCAGAAGTAGCTATTTCGATTATTACGCATGAAAGAAACAATTAATGAACAGCCAACCTTTCTGTAGGTATGTCCAATAGAATAATAAACCCATGTGACAAGGACTTTGCAGCGTTTTTGCTCATTTTTGGTCGGCATTCCCGACCACTGGGTGCCGCCACCAGCCCGCTGCTGTAGTCACTGGACTTCCACCCCTCCTCACCGACACATAAAACGGTTTAATCGAGGGCCCGTAAAGATGCGAGTGGCGCAGGCTCCGCGTTCCAATTATTCCAAAGCTCCCACTGTGTGGCGGAAGGAGGAGGTGGAGGTGGAAGAGGAGGTGGAGGTGGATGAGGAGGTGGTGGTGGAGGAGGAGGTGGAGGTGGAAGAGGAGGTGGAGGTGGAAGAGGAGGTGGAGGTGGATGAGGAGGTGGAGGTGTAACGCCGGGGTACCCAGGTGGTCCGCTGCCTACAGTTGGATGGATGCGCCTCGAATACCGCGCGCTCCTATCGCTCGAGATGATTTATGGACTCTGTGTGCCAAGTTGTTTCTTTTTTCTGCACCTCCGCCCACTTTTCTCTTCTGACGACAGATAAATGGGCGAGGTCGCGGAGGGGAAAAGTGTGTGGTTGTTGGTGAGGGTGGTGAGCAAGGGGGGGGGGGGGGGGGGTTGCATCTTGGCGCGCGGAACACGATCGCGTCGCCATCTGCGATCCGTCAGGTGTGGCTGATGGGGGGACTCAGTGGGCAGAAGAAATTAGTAGTGGGTGGGAGCGTCAGGTTTTATTTTCTGATTTCCTTCCCCACCACCTCCTCCTCCTCCTCCTCCTCCACTTCGTCCACCTCCTCCTCCTCCTCCACTTCGCCCACCAACTCCTCCTCTTACTTCATCACTCAATACTACCCTGATTCAGAAACGAATTTCTCGATGTTCCCTTTGTTCAACCGGTTGAATCCCAGTTACATTTTCGTTCAAAATCTGAATCCAAGTGGACTAAGTTCCATAATGCAGCACGACCACATGAGCGAATTTTCGAAATAACGTGTGTCCTGAGCCGGTGTGTTCGGCTTAAGACAGGTGGGTGAGTTGGACGAGGATAGGTTATAGCAGTGGTTCTCAACCTTTTTAGACCTGTCGCCTCCTTTGGGAGTTGAATATTTTTCAACGCCCATCTAATGTGAAAATCCTTAAGTTTGGTATGGAAAATGGGGTGGAGGGGGGGGGGTTCCAAATAGTAAAATTCGAAATAAAGGAATAATGTAATTGAATAGACGACTAAAACAGAACGTAATTTACAAAAAGTCATTTACTAAATGTCGAGTCAATTTCTATTAGCATGGGCCTACCGGCCGAAAAACGTCACGACATGAAAAAGCGACCCAAAAAAAGTTACTGACGTTCTCCCTTTTCACCGTCGGTGCTCCGTTGGTACCAGACATTCCGTGGAATTTTCGAAGAGGTATAAAAATGGGTTGTGAAAGGGAGGTTCCGACACATCTTTCAACCAGTACGGTTGTGAAATTTTCTGTTGTTTCCCAGAAAACGCACGGGTAAAAATGGATTCTAACATAATGACCTCCCATTTAGGACCCCCCAGAACACGATGCAAAAATCTCCATCAAAATCCGACCAGTCGTTTAAACGTTGGGCACAACTGACCTTTTACCGTCGCATCGAACCTTGAATCGTCGTATTATCGGTATTTTGAGCAAGAGCACGTACACCCATGTTTCATAGTTTCATTCGAACGAACCAAATCACTCGCGGCGGAATCGTGGAAACCCATTTCAAAGAATAAAAACTGAGTTATTGAAAGTTTGTCTTTTTCCACTAATACACGAAAAATACGCCGGTTCCAATGCTGTACCAGCTTCATAATAACTAATAACAACAACCGTAACAATAACTAGTTAATGTTTGTTACTGACGATGGTTTGACGGTGTTACTAGGGATGGTATAACAGTGTATTTTTCGTGTATCAGTGGAAATAGACAACCTTTCAATAACTCCATTTTTATTCTTTTTCATTCGAAGTAAGTACAATGGTGTCGTGATATCACTCCTTGTATGTAAAGATTTCGCAAATAAAAATCTGAATGAATTGGTAGACGTGGGCAGGCAGCTCGAGAGAGCTGGAAGGGCCGAGTGGGAAGGGATCCCCACCATCCTCCACAAGAGTGGAGGATGGAGGGAGCATAGCCCCCAGGCTATAAAAACTCGCCTCCTGTGTCTTCCAAGGCATTCTACGCTCTCCTTAAGTCACTGACTTATCTCTCTCTCTCTCTCCTTGCCTCACTCCTCACCTGAAAGATCCCCAGACTGGTATATCCACTGGGGCACTAAAAGATCCCGGACTGGTATATCCACTGGGGCACCAAAAGATCCCCAGACTGGTATATCCACTGGGCACTAAAAGATCCCAAACTGGTATATCCACTAGGCATGTCCGAAAAGAACCTAGACTGGTATATCCACTAGGCACATCCCAAAAGAACCCAGACTGGTATATCCACTGGGCATGTCCTAACCTTACACTCCCATCTCATCTGGATCCAAACCACAACAAAAGGCATCACCCGGGGTCAAGGGGTGGATTTGTTGTTGTTGTTGTAATATTAAGTAAATCAGTCACAACAATGAGCACTCGATCGACGAGGTAGAAGAGGGAGGCAATTGACAGTTTTTTTGAGGACAGTCCGCATTCCAGCGTAGAGCTAACTGATATTAGCTTGAAGCCAAAATTCCATGAGCCTACCTTCATCCTGGAAACTGGCTTTCTACGTGTCATTAGTTGAAAGTTCAATCAAACTTCCTGAATTTCAACCTCTGTTTTCTCAATGTGCACAGAGGATTCATGACCCACTGAGGACAAAATATCCTCAAAACGTTCGGAAAAGGTCTTATGCAAAGACTCCTGTGTTCACAGTGAACTGTTTCATCAAAGGGATTTCAATATTCTTATGCAGGATACTATTCACTATGCTTATCCGACAGGATTGAAAACTGGCAAATCACAACTTCGTTGCGGCCAAAATTCAGCTTGCACAAAGTGAGATTATTTTGGAAGGCAGAAATAACAGATTTCGTTTTTATTAATTGAGTTCATCACCTTGAATTTGCGAATTGATTCCATTGTATTTGGCGAATTTATCGGCCAAGTAAGCAACATCGATTATAAATTGTAGCTATCGGCCTCTCAGATGTACCTAAATACATCTCAAGCACAGAATCGAAAAGATTCCTAAACCTGTTGAAGTGTTGAGGCAGGCCCCCACCGACCCCCTACTGCCCAAAGCAAGTTCGCCCCCCCTCAGTACTCCTCTACCGCCCCCGTTGAGAACCGCTGGGTTATAGTGAGGTGAGAGGTTGGATGAGGCAGGATCTGCTCCGTAGGAGTCTTTTGCTAACACCCCACGGTTTCCACCACAGCAGGCGCCTGGGATGTGGAGGCTAGTACCCCGCGGTTTTCACCACAGCAGGTGTTAGAGGAGAAGGAGGTGCCCCACGGTTTTCACCACAGCAGACGTCTGGAAGGTGGAGGCTACCACCCCGCGGTTTTCACCACAGTGAGTGCAAGGAAAGGTAGAAGAGAGAGGGCGAGAGAGAAGTCGCAAGTCGAGGGTCGATCGGTCGAATGAGTAGCTGGGCTAGAAGGTGTGCTTATAAAGGCCCCTTTCCACCCGTCCACCAATCCACAATAGGCCGTTATGACCGTTGAGGAGCGATGGCGGTTGATGGAACGGACCCTTCTCCCTTGGCGTCACCCGGCTCGTCGTTCCCTTCGTATATTTGGTTAAATCTTCCTATGATACATAGGAGTGGTTTGAGGGGAACCACGACAAACGTGCCTACTTAATCTAAATGTAAACTTTTTCACAATTCTGAACACAAATTATTACCCCCCAACATTGTTTTAATCAAATTATTTATTGAGTTACAGGTTACTACGTCCCCTCATTTCCGTCAATTTTCATGAATTTATTCAAATTTTAGGCAACTCTTATATTAATGAAAACATACCATTTTTTAACTCATTACAGAAAAAACGTCTGCCAACTTGGGTGAGCAGTATATCTTCCTCGCTTACTGTAACATGGACGTATAGAATCAGAAATTGCAAGCATGTAAAAAAAATCATGAAGAGTTACAGTTCGCAATTTTTGTCCAACTCCTGAGGAAAATAGAGCATGGGAACAACTCCTTTGCATCCAAGTTATCCACGTAGATTACGCGGGAGTGGATACATCGATGTACTACCCACACTGATACACGGCTGACCAATGCACGTTGACAGGTGTTCGTACAATCTATGAGGACAGAATGTATCTGAATCAACGTAAATGTATGTATCTACGTTTTGTCTACACTACCATTCGTGGAACATTCGCTGTAGACCCGTCCGCCTAAGTGATTTAAAATAAAATGCATTTATTTGTAATTAAATTTTAAGTTACAAGACACGAATATAATTATCTTAGAAGCTGATCAAGATATGTACATAATTAAATGCTACTAACATCGAAGAGCAGCACGAGTTAGGAAACTCTTGAACTCCCGACTGTGACAATGAGGGTTAGGGTCTGAAAAACGTACTTTATTTTATTTATTGTACTTTTTTTTAGATGAAAATAAATTGCTTCCTGAGAATTTTAACACCAACCGCACCCTCCTACGGTAAGTGGTTTTTGTTCTATGATTTTCAGAGGTTTCGTGCACTAGTGACGTCACATCGGGCAAGGGGGTCCCGCCCAAGTGGAAGGGGTACAATGACGTCACTAGTGTTCGAAAATGCTTTAAAAAAATCATAAAATATAAACTACTTATCGGAGGAAAGTGCGGTTGGTATCAAAATTCTCAGGATGGAATCAACTTTCATGAAAGAAAGAAAAAGGAGGGGGAAAAAAACAACGCGTGGGTATTTTACATTAATACTTCACTCTAACCGTATTTCATCTGTCAGATTGTAACCTTAGACGAAAGTATTGATATGATTGAGGTACACGAATAATGAGAAAGGCCGTCTCTTTGAAGCGGGCAAACCTGACAGATGACTGAACAATTGACTGCTTTTAAATGTGATCGTCGCTGTTTTAAGCACCGAGCAGGTGAGATGTAAACGGTTTCATTACCGTAGTCAATCAGCTTTGAATTTGAGAGACCTGCGCCTAGAGATGAGTTCAAAATGCTCTGAAACGGAAAAGAACCGTGAAATGATCAGTAAAGAAAATTAACACTTATTGATCATATAATGAGGTGTTCATGTCGGAAATTGTAGGCAGAAAATGCGTGTGAAATTTTAATTTCCGAGTTCCCACCAGAAATTACGTGCCAGATAAATCGCCGAGTGGTTCAACTCAAATCCCGCTTAGAGTGCTAGTGCATCACTTATGATGTGCAGAACTGGAATGGAGGGATCGATGGAACCGCAAATTTATAAATAAAATGTAAAAGACGCGTCCTAAAAATCAAACCGTGGGGAGGTTCACGAAAGGTCACAATAAAGGTTCTTGAAAGTTCCCCCCAAGGTTTTACCATTTCCAATGTTGGGTTGTTGGGAGCACTGAGTACCTTCGTCTCCGAAGCATCGCTCCGCCTCCCCGGGCCAACAGCCATTCAGATGTTAATAAACCTGATACATAATTTCTTGCCGCATTTTTACTTTTAATAACCCTCATTTAAAAAATACCGGTTATTTTTTAAAAACAGTCTTCAAACTACCATTTTTTCCAAGAGTTCTGAGCATTAAAAAAAATTAAAAAAAGTGACGAAAATTGCACATTTGGGTATTGAAAAAATAAAAGAAAAAATTGACGAAAATTTCCCATTTGGGTATTTTTTTGATATCTCGTTAGAGGGTGGTTTCACGCCTAAAACATTTGGTTTAGTGTAATCCCAGATTTTCTTGGCCCGTCCTGGAGTTAGAACGCCGGCATTATAATGCGCACCGTCCGTTCAAGGGTTCGTAAAATAATGATACATCCGTGAGCTTGACAGAAAATATTTGTTACGCCCTGTGTAGTTACAATACAGTAACGCAGGTCGGAGAGTTCCAAAAGATGGATGGGTGATATAGACAGACGGATGGATGGAGAATATTCGGGTTCTCGCAACGTCGGATAACAAATGAAAACCATAGGCGAGCAAAACAAGACGGACAGGGACTGACATGGGGCCCTTGGGGTCGGAATTATATTACGAGTCTGCGTCTGAGCGACGTATCGTATCAACCGCTGTGAGTGGACATGGTCCCCCACTAATACACTGAACTACGCTACCAGCCTACTCGTACATCTGCCAATCCATCGGGTTTAACCCCCCCCCAGAAATCCCTAAAGGAGACTTCGGCTTCCACGTGCCTCTTGATATTTCCCTTTCTTTCACCTGCCCAGCATTTTGCAGTATTCCCTCGCTACTTACTCCCAAAGCTAAAGTCAAAATAAATTCTCTCACTTGATGCAGAAGCAATTTATTTCAAACTCGCTTCCTGAAGAAAATAGGGCGGCACGGAAATCACTCTTTTCCATCCACGTTATCCACGTGGGTAGTTAGTTGGTGGCTGGCTTCAAGACGATTTCCTATGAATTTCTTCGGGGTTGGATCAGCAATAATAACTGCGCATGCGCAAACTTTCTTACCAACTGATTCTACACGTCCATGTTACAATAACTCAGGAAGCTGTAATGCCCACCCAACATGGCAGACTTTTTTCTCTCGAGTCACCATTCTGTATTACTTGTTTCGGCAGCAACCTAATTTTAGCGATTATTGCCCTACGACAATTCATTGTTGACCCATATTTTGTTTTTGGAAATCTTTTGTTTGCTATTCCAAAAATATTGCCAAATCTGGAATTTTCAATGTTGTCCCCAAGGTCAAATATCATCACGAATGACACATGCTTAATTAAAAGAAAGAAAAATCCAGTCATGCAGCATGACTTAAGGAGCGAACTTTCAAAAAAACTGTTTGGGAAATTGAGAATTTAAATTAATCATCATCTGCCACAGCACTCATTACGGACTGACTGGGCACTTGCTGAGCCCGGAGTGGCACGTCGTGCAGAAATATTATGTCAAAAATTCACTCGATGCTGTCTGAACGTGCTGAAACTACTCGCAATCGGTTCAGCGACCAAAAAAAAACATGGTATACGAAACCTCACGTGCCTACATAAAAAATACCACATTTTTTTGGATTTCGAACTAATCAGGCTGGGACTAGTTGCAATCGATTCAGCGCCCCCAAAAAACATAATTGACAACACCCCGCATGCTTATGTTCCTGAAATCCTTTATGAGTGGATTTTTTGGACCAAAAAACGCACGCACACACACACACAAACACGCACGCGCACACACACACATCATTTCCAAGCCAAATTCAACCTTTCCAAACCAAATTCAACCTTTTAAAAGCAATTTAAACTTTTTCCAAGTCAAATTCAACTTTCTCCATTTCAAATTCAACTTTTTCCATTTCAAATTCAACCATCCCCTACTTCAGCAAAAAATATAAAGTTTAATAAAGTTTAATAAACTGAATTTGTGAACCCAATACTTTTTGTGGCATTATTTAAGGCTTAAATTGAATTTCGTATGACATCAGATAGCGACTGCAAACTCCCTCGCTACTTCGTATGACATCAGATGGCATCAGAGGTGCGTTCAATTAATCAGAAGGTTTGATGGGCAACGAAATAGGCACTAAAGAAGTAAACACGAAGATTTTTCAAACACCGAAGTTTTGTTCCTTACATCAGTTGAAGGTTCACAAAAGGAAAATTTTAAATTGTAATGAAAATAAAAAACAAGTACCTAGTACCTGCACTGAACCACTATAGCGTTGTTTAATTTAAGCCTTAAATAATGCAAAAAAAAGTTAGTAATGGGGTTCACAATTCAGTTTATTTAAATTTATATTTTTTGCTGAAGTATGTAGAGGAAGGTTGAATTTGAAATGGAAAAAGTTGAATTTGAAATGGAAAAAGTTGAATTTGACTTAGAAAAAGCTGAATTTGACTTGGAAAAAGTTGAATTTGAATAGGAAAAAGTTGGATTTGGTTTGGAACGAATTGTGGAGGGGTTTTCGCGTCACAGGAGGCATAACTGAAATTTTGAAACGAGCCAGATCGCTATAATTCCTTTGAAAATTCGCTAAAAATTAAATTCGCTAAAAATTCTAGAGAGGGGCGCTAGGCGCAGTCAAGGGAGCCGTAAAAAGCGAAAAACCGCTGACGCTATGCTACTTACGACTTGAAATTTTGTGTGCCTCTTCATACATTTTGTGGCGATAAGATGGTGACCCTGCACTTTGATCATGTACCCTTGGCTCCTTCTAGCAAGTGAATAAGAAGGTAAGTAAAGGATTTAGCTATTCCAGGATAGGATTCTCAAAATAGGTACGTCTGTATTTCCGGATTTCATGTGCCAGCAGATTAAGTGGATGTGCCTTTTTCGAGCAAAGCTAATGACGACGACTGGATACGAAAAGAGCTAAAGAAAGCTCAAGCTCAGAAAGCTCAGAGCTAGAAGTAAAACTCAATTTAAAATTTGAGTAGAACGTGGTTTATTACATTTTCACATAATCAGAACACTGAAGTTAAACGAGTAAGTAAGATGGGTTTAAGGCGCCGAGGCGTTTAACCCGCAATGCTCGGTAACAGTGTATTCTGCGGATAACAATAATTGCTAATATTTTATTTCGTACCTCATCAAAAGCCCTCCCTCACACTCTCCCTTTTCCACCACTTCAAACTCTCTCTCTCTCTCTCTCTCACTCTCTCTCTCTCTCTAGCTCCAGTGCATAAGAAAATGGATTACTTTGCAACTAGGGCTCTATCAACTTTGCCACGAATGATTCATGAAGCTATTATAGCTGCCGTGTAAACAGTTCAACCGAGGGAAGCACTTCGGGTTCTCCGAGCCGTATGAATATCAAATATCCATATCCGACGTAACCACCGAACCAGCGAACTTGAAACGCGGCTCTGTGATGAGATCGAAGGTTACGAAATTCCTGCAGAAAGAACGAATCCCGTAGGAAGAACTGACGTCGCATTATCACCTTTTCACCGAGAATAGAAATCCCACTGCTGCATCGCTCCCGCCGTGAAGGATATCGGGAGGGGGGTAAAACACAGATGATACAGCTCTATTTGCAGAGGAACAACATTTTCACTCCTGCCAAGGATGATTTATGAAGCTATAATGTAAACTCAATGGGAGGGCCGGGCCAGAGAGCGGGGAAGGGCGTGGGTACAAAGTTAAACATCCCCGTACCGTCGGAGCTCGGCGGACCACATTTATTTTTCCCTTCCATTGTTTCATCCCCCAATAAGCCGATCCTCGTGGATAAAGCTTCCCTATGGATATTGCATACCGGTTCCTCTAACTCGATATTCTTGATATTTCTTATTTACTCGGCGTATAGGAGAAATCGCTGAGACGGTAGTTGATATGGCTCTATATTCCCGCCCCTCCAACCCATCACATACAATTGGAATCGGACGGGATCCAGGGAACCTAGGGATCTACGGATTTAATAATTTTCTACCTCTATCCGTAGTTCGCTTTCCTCACGTTGAAGATCAGTTCAGCCCTTGTGAGTCCAACAAAAACTCTCATAACTTCTATTCCACAGGAGTAACTCTATAACTAATATCTTCTGCTGGAAGGACAACAACTTTTTTATTCAAATAAAAGGAATTCAACAGCTGGGATTCGTCTCCATCTTTCAGTTGATCCGTGATACGGCCAAGACGTTCGACGTGTCCCTATTGGTACAGTAAATCTGTGCCTCAACAAAGTAGGGACAACTTAGATCAGACGTCCCTCAACTCCATCCAAAGCTGATAAATCAGTTGAGACGATGCCAGCCGATTTGAGGATCCAGTACACAGTTTCTAGTTATCATGGCTGACAGAAAACTCGCCTCATTTTTAGCTGGTCCGCCCCCGGCATGGCCCGGTGGGAAGCACATCGAATCGCATGACCTGGAGAGATGCTTACTTCGCTCTCTGCTCCACATGGTATAGACCACTCGGAGGTTGCCGGCAACTCACCAGTGTACCTTCAGGGAGCCTATTCACTAAAAGAGACAGTGAGACGAGATTATCTATTTTGAAAATCTCCTGGGAGAGATAGTCTCCCGGGTTCGTCCGTTTTACTGAATAGCTCCCGTGACCTACCTCAACCCGTACTTAGACGTTTTTACTCATGAATTGATAATACTGTCGTGATATCCTCCCAGAACATCACTTCATGTACAATATTAAGATCTTGCAAATAAACCAAAGAATGAGGTGGCATACGTGACTTGGCTCAGGTAGTCCTGAAGGTATCTCCCACCATCCCTCAACTGACGTTGATGGACGGGAGGAGAGTGGAAAAGGCCCTATAAAGACTCGCCTTTCTTGCCTGTTACCTAATTCTACGCTCAAACCAAGTCGATGACTTCTCTCTCTCTCCTCTCACGCCTCCTCACCTTTTATCTAAAAGATCCCAGAATGGTGGAACCGGATAGGTAAAACTATCCACGAGTGGCAACGACTGGGCATATCCTAGTGGTGGAAACCTCCCTGACTTCTGTCAAAGGTGTTAACCAGAGGCGTTAGGTCCAATACCTTTTTCTCCATATCATTCTCATTCACCATACCTCACATCGCCTTCACCTCTCTCTCTCTTAGCAAACCACCACAAATACGTATATATTTTTATTGAACGATCGACTTACCTTTATGAGACGGTTTTATTGTTGTTCTATTGTAAATGTCATGGGCAGATGCCCAGTTACAATGCAAATTAAATCTCGCATTGCAATAATGAGTAATCAATTCATCGGAGGAATAATCGAATTATATAAATCCAATTCCCAAAAATACAATACTTAGGTACATAAATAACCGGCCTTAAATTACATGCAGTGGTAACAAATACCGCCGGGTCCTCAATTAATCGTGTAATAGCTGTGGATGGGTGAGTTGGATCTAGATTAGGAGACCACAGAAAATTTTTCAACATGAAGGTGTACTCGTTTGTAGTGCACCAACTCTCAAGTGCGTGGACGGAATCCTGAACAACTGCGCAATCATCCTCAGATCCCACAACTGAGAAAATCTTTAGGTCTTCCGCGAACATCAGGTGGCTGACACCCTGTCCAAGAGCAACTCCAGTGTCATCCATGAAGATCAGGAATAGCAGTGGAACCGTTGAGGAACACCTGAAGTAGCACCGAAAGGGCGGGAAACAGTATTTCGCAACCGGACCGTCAGCTGCCCCCCCCCCCCCCCCCAAAGGTAATTCTCAAACCAATCCAGAAGTGATATTACCATACCTTCCGGAGGAGTCCGTCGTCACTAGCTGGTTGAGTACTGGAGGCGAGCGCTTTCGATGTAAGGAAATCATCATCAGGGAAAGAATACTGGAGTCAGTTCGTTAGTTGGTCCCTATTTCTGTGCAGGGGGAAGTGAGAGGTGACTAGAGGAACAAAGGAAGTGAAAGGTTTTTTGGCGTTAGGGGAACAAAGGAAGTGAAGGTAATGGTCCGTCCTGTCTTGTGGGAAGAGCTTAAAACTAATCCTATTTTAATTGGTACCTTAGCTACAAACAGCTATAGGGGTCATACAAGTAACATGTGGAGTAATTATTTCTATGGTAAGCTATAATCTACTAGCTAAACCTACTAACTTCTTTCTATGGTAAACTCTAACTTACTATCAATGTATTGTAATATGACTGTGGAGAGCGGTAAGTTTAAGGTTTTTTTGGAAAGGTGAGGTTAAAGAGGTGAGGTTGAGATAGTAAGGTTGGATGAAGAGAGGAGTGTGAGAGCGTATCCGCACGGTTCTCACCACCTTGGATACCCCTCGAGGATAGGAAAATATCCGTTCCGTTCTCACCACGTTGGATATTGGGATAAGGAAAATATCCTTCCGGTTCTCACCACGTTGGATACTTGGAAAAGCACTCGTCCAGTTCTCACCATGTTGAGTGCTGGGAAGGAAATTCTAGCCGGTTCTCACCAAGTTAAGAATGTAGGGTTGAGGAGATGGATGAGTTGAAGAGGAGGAAAGGTGAGAGAGAGAGAGAGAGAGAAGGCTCTGGTTCGAGAGAGAGTGGTAGAATGGCGAGCTGGGCAAGCCGGGCGCCTTATGAAGGCGCCACTACCCTCCCCCTGAACATCGACGGCCGCTGAAAGCCGTTGGGGGATCGTTGGAGGGAGAGATACCTGGCTCTGCCCCTTGCATCACGCAGCTCGCCTTCTCCGCGTCTTTATTGGTAACAATCTAATATTTACAGGAATGGTATATTTTAAGGGTACCATGACAAGGACAATTATGATTATAATAATACCTAGCACTGAATTATGAAGGGCAAAATCAGCAGTTCCTAGCTCGTCTTGTTTGTTGCGTGGTGGTGTCTTGTGTGTGTCGTTTACGTTTGTGTGGTTGTATGTGTGTGTAGTCAAGTCTCTGTCTTTTGGCTGGCGGGATGTCATTGTGTCCATCTGTTGGTGTCGAGCGTTTGTGTATCAGTTTGTGGAGTGAGAGAGAGAGAGAGAGAGAGAGAGAAATTTTATTGACAATATTATTATGGACAAAAATATTACTTATACATATGAATATATTGAAGTACAATAAACTCAAGTATAAATCACATGAAAAATTAGTTCGTTGTATATACTTATTTTAAGTGAGAAAAACAAAGAAAATTATGTCAATTTTCCACAGCACTAGAACAAATTCTGTGTTGCTGCGGGGAGTTGTTTCGAGCAGGTTAATTACTTAATGGAAATGAATGATTTATATTTTGTATTGGAAGATAAAGACTATATCAAGGGATCAAGCTGGTTAGACGTATTGGCTAGTCATGAAATTTGTTATTTTTTTATGTCCATTTTCTATTAAGAATTTAAAAATTTCTTTTTTATATTTGTCTCTAGAACATAATGATGGGGTTTTTAACGTATTGGACAAGTGCCTATGTATCATATATAATATGTACTTCGGGTTGCGGGTTGTTAGTTGGAGTCGAGGACGGATGTTCGTGACATTTCCTTCGTAAATGAATCGTGTTTCGTAATTGTGGGATGATTCTGACGTAATCATGTTCGGATGTTTATGATAAAACATTAATATGTTTTTACATAAAAGCTGTTTTATGGAGAACGTTTTGGTGCGGTCATGTAGATTATCTGATGGGTATCTGCGAGGTAAATTGAAGCGAATTTTTATAATAGACTTGTGCACAACTATTAATTTTGAAAGGGATGCGTTAAGAGCGGAGCCCCACACGTGGATTCCGAACTGCAGTACAGATTGAAACAATGTGTCGTATATTAGTTTTAATTTGTCGGGAGGTAATACTTTGCGGATTTTGTAGAAAATATAGCTAAAACTTTTCAATTTATTTGCCAATGTGTTAATCTGTTTGTCCCATCGTAAATTGTGGTCAATGATAATTCCCAAATATTTATGCTCCGTCGCTCTAACAATATTTTTACAATTACAATTTTGTTGGTCATTACATTGATGAATAGTTAAACAATGTGCTGTATTATAATTTTTCCCTAGTTCTAATAATTTAGTTTTCTCAGTATTTAATGTCAAAATATTACTATCAAACCATGACTGCAGGATATTCATGGTGACATTTGCCTTTTCATATGTTTCTTCCCATGAGACACCTTGAAACAGAAGATTAGTATCGTCCGCAAACATATACACCGTGCAATTGTTTGCTACATTGGCTACCTGGTTGACATATATAAGAAATAATGTACTACTCAACGTGCTACCTTGAATTATTCCAAAGTGGTTCGACAAAACATTACTTCTTACACCCCCGATCTCGACAATTTGGCTTCTATTTGAGAGGTAACTTTCAAACCATTTTATGCCAGATGGATTGACCCCTACTTCTTCCAATTTCAATATCATGAGAGAACGATCAATAGAGTCGAAACATTTCGCCATGTCTAGGAAAACTAACAAACCTTTCTTTTTTTCATCCTTCAGTTGATATAAATCGCATGATAAATCAAATAATGCTTCATCAACACCTTTGCCTTTCCTGAAACCGAATTGCCTGTCTGTAATTAAATTATTGTTTTCCAAGTATTCATATAAACATTTATTTATCCATTTTTCTAAGACTTTCGATATTACATTCAACAAAGAAATTGGTCTATAATTACCAAGCTCAGATTTATTTCCTCCCTTGTATATTGGACTAACTTTAGCAATTTTGAAAATTTCAGGAAAAATTGCATGTTTGATGCTTAAATTGTATATGTGCGTTAAGTATTTGACAATGTATGGAATAGCAAATTTTAATGCTTTCGGTGAGATTCCATCTGGACCTGGTGCTGAGTTACCTCTCATTTTATTTACAATTTCGACAACATCTTTTTCAGTAATTTCCTTGATTTCGAATGTGGATTTAACATCGCTCATACTCATTTTTTTGTATTGCTTATAGGTTGGTTTTATTTTTATTTTTGATGCCATCCTGCTACCAACTTTTACGAAGAAATCATTCAAGTCGTTACTCGCTAATTTTTTGGCTTCCTCAACAGTGATATTATCATCTTTTTTCAAAATTTCAGACACTAGAGGTAGCATTTGGTTTTTGTCGCTAACACCTCGTATAGCCTCATCTAGAACCTGCCATTGTTTATTCATATTGACCCCCGCCTTATCTAGTTTTTCGGAGTAATATTTGGATTTAGCTGTTTTCCTTATTTCATTGAGTTTATTTCTGTATTGATTATAGTATTCCTTCAATGCATTATTGAAAGGTTGTTTCTTCAATTTTTGTTTGAGTTTATCTCTCCTGCGTATTGAGATTATAATACCATCAGTTATCCAAGGAGTTAATTTTTGATGTTTTGTTCTAGTTTCCTTCATTATAGTTGAATCTCCAACGATGTTCTGCATTAATTCTAATAATTTGCTTGCCGCTTCATTGACGTCCATAATATTTAAGATTGGATCCCAGTTAGTCTCCGTTAGCTTTTGTTTCATAATTCCGTAATCAAGAGAAGAAACTTTTTTTTTACACTTATGATTTTTGCTTGTTTTATTTACATCCGATATTGCTATTGCAGTGATAAAATGGTCAGTAATTTCAGTTTCAATTACACCAGGAAACATACTTTTAGTGGTTTAAATATGGTGTCCGATGTGGTGTCAAGTAGGTTTTCGTTAATGATGAGTCCGTCGAATGTGCGCTGTTTGAATATTTCCAAGTTTTCGAGTATGTCAAGCCTGCGTCCTTTCGGTTGCGGGCGTAGTAGTGTCATACATTTGTTGATGTCAGTTAGTTCATGTCCTTGTCCTTCGCCTCCAGTACTCAACCAGCTAGTGAGGACGGACTCCTCCGGAAGATATGGTAATATTACTTCTCACACTAGAGGAAATAACCCTTTAGATTTAATACCAATCCAGAAGTGGCCGGAGAAACTGAAGGACTCCAGCTTACTCAATAGAATCCCATGAGACACACTGCTAAAGGCCTTGGAGAAGTCCGTATAGATGCAATCCACCTGAGGTAAGAGATGAAAAACATACACGATCAAATGAACGACGAATAATCAATATGATGATATGGTAGCGGATGACGAAGGATGAGACGCGAGAAATAAGGAAAAGACTATCTCATACAAGAAGGTGTCTTTTCTGAGAGAGATCGAAAATGCCAAGATGGCCGCCAACTGTATCTTTTAGAAGCTACTGATAACCCTGGATAACCTCTCTCTTCTGCCAAAAGAGAGTTGGACCGAAAAGAGACTTCGCTTTTGCTTATTGAATAGGCCCCCAGGTCTCGTGCTCGGAATAAGTTATAATTCTGGCATCAACTTGATTATCTACAATGTTGCACCCAATCAAAACAAGACAGCACTAAACCTAAAGACCAATGCAATTCCAGTCTGATGCATTTTTTATTGATACCTATCGAGATTAAACATTTTCTTTTAAACCGAAGACGTGTTTCCTTTGTATACATATATGTAAACAAGGTGAACAGATAAGATGTGACAAACTTCGAGATCCGATTTCGCAACTTATGTCCCGCAAAAAGTACCTCATAGAATTTTCTTTATACCCCATAATTTCGGGCGTAAAACGGTCATAACTCCGCTAGAATAAAATGTGTTGGAAAAAGCAGTAAATGTCCTATCGGATGGACTTCGGCTCATTTTTCCAAACATTTATGTGTATTTTTAGCTGCAACTTTAATTTTCGGAATGTTGACGAATTTCAACGCAGTTTCTCTCCTCGATTTTGGGTGCAAATTAAGGCAAACCGTACAAAGTTCTCCATTTTACCTGCTGTCCAGCGGTACGGTTAATTTCTTTTTTACCATAGTTTTTTTACCTTTAGTATAGCATCAAAAACATGCACGAGTCTTCATGATAGTCCACGGATCAAGTTTTTTATTGGTCTGAGAGGCCAGAGAGTGCCGACATTCGGTTTAGCGTGATAAGCCACGTAGTAGCCGACATCCGACAAACCATGTAATGGGAGGGTAATTTTTCACGGATAACCCTCGATTCTGCTTAAAATTTGACGTTTTTCGCATTCAAACACAGTTTTTTTTTTCAACTTATAAAAATTATTAGAAAATCTGACCATACCGTTCAGAAGCTGGTAAACATGTTGACGTCCTCATTGTTTGCACATCAACACAGAATGAGACACTACATTACAATTCGTCAACACGTCAACAATTGAAGATAAAGCTCAAAATACACAAGAAAGTATGCTTTAGAAAAATGAGCGGGGGGGGGGGGGGGGGGTTAATCAGCAGAGCGCGCGGCAGAACTGAGATGTTAGCCCGGCGAATTACTCGAATCTGACCTCTCATTTGTTCGCTGCTCCTCGCGATTCGGTTGATTAATTCTGCTTTGTTGCCCATGTGACGGACATTTGTGAAAGGAGGGAGAAATTGTCCTGACAAACAGGGATTTCGAGAATTCTCTACAAAGGATGAACACTTCATAGAAGGAGTACTCATTTTGTTCTTTTTAAATTTTACACGATTTTTAAAAGTACATTTTGGCTCATTCCTATTCTCCTTCAAATGTTTAATGAAAAATAAATTGTGGTTATAAGCACTAATCTGATGTTTTCATTGTATTATTTTATTCTGTTTCAATTTCGTTCACATTTACCAGCATCTGATGGTAACAAGGGCGATATCTGACCCCTACAATAAGTCTCCCCCACAGAAAATCCGGTACTTATCCAAGGAGGGTCCCGTTACTCGCTAAATTCACTCTTGTTAACTCTTAATGACGTTTCCTGTCGATACACAATTCAATTCAATTTTTTTATTCAGCAAATATTTTATACAACAAATATAATGATTTTTAGAGAGTCTATATACATAATACAAGATATAAACTTATGTTGATTTATGAGCCTAAGGTCAATGACCCGTCCAGGCTCGTCTCTTCCACCACTATTAATTACTGCGTATGTATGTACCAGCAGTTTCATTGACAAAAACACACCTTAAGTGTTTGGAGAATGAGTTACATTGAACCAACAGTATTTACAGGTTATTCCTAAGTAGTTAGTAAATACACTTAATGCTACAAAGGCGGATTTGTATTTTTATCCTAATTTAAACTTATTTATAACAACACTTTCGTTATTTTCAAGCTCAAAATATTCTAGAACTAGTTTTTTAAATTTTCCTGTTGATGTTGAAGTCTTGGTTAGGAGCGGTAACTGTTCAAACAGGGCTGGAGCTAGCCACGGAAATTGTCAAGTGTAGAAATCATTATGTGCCTGTGTTATCTGGAGGACATAGTTGGCATTTGTTCGCGTCGGTCTAATCACCGCTTGCTTAGAAAATAAATGCAGGTGTTTATGCACATATAAAACAGTTCTGTGAATACTTACAAGCCATTCTGGGAGTGAGAACACCGAAGTGTTTGTATAGGTAACTAGTTGAAGTACGTTTATGGGAATTAGTTGCAATTCTCAAAACTGTATTCATTGCTATGTTTATACTTTTAAAGGTACCTCCCCAGACAATGATACCATAAGTTAAAATGCTATACACATGAGCATAATACACCATTTTAAGTTTTCTTTCGTTAGCCATCTTCGTAGCATCAGAAAGTAGTGCATGGATTTCCTGATTTTATTCACCAATTCAGCTACATGATCCTTCCACTTTTGAGATGCTGATCCACGTGCACTCCTAGGTATTTTATTGTATTCAGCCTTTATATTTCCTTGCTGCTGCGTTTCGAGAAGTAATCCCCTTAACTTCAATCAAGAAATTCCATACCCCGGGGAGACGCACCTTTACCGCCTGGAATCTCGCAGTTTCGTTCGCGCCGTCACAATGGAGATCCCAAAAGCCGGGTACGAATTATATGCGTTGTCCAGAGATGTGCAGTATTGTGTTCGGGTTTTTCAAAGTTACGGCATAATTCCTAAGCATGAGAAGTGCCGCAAACATCACGACATGAATTTGAATGTAACCAAAACTGTAAGACGTTGTTGGTGCAAAAAAAATAACGTGTCGCACCGAAGAGTTCATGCGGGTAGGTACGTGGTTGGAAGGATCGAGAATTACCTTGGACAAAACTTTACTTTTCATGTATAACTGGAGTTTAGAAATGACTTCAATCAACATCTGCGAAAGGGAACTGGAAATATCAGTCGTCGACTGGAACAATTACTTTTGCGGTGTCCCAGCATCCCAGTGCTACTGGAGGTGAATGTATGCAGGCGAACGTATGCACGTTGAGACTGACGATTCGTTATTCACCACACGAAAGTGCAATGTTGGTATAATCAGGATCCATCAGGATCCATATCTTCATCACTATACTATAGGAGGTGAAGACCTGAAACGAGTCACTTTGTTGCGGGATTTGGGGGTGCTCCTGGGTTGCCAGCTCTCTTTCTCCGAGCATACATATATCTGCCGTCTCCAGCCGGGCGATGCGCGTCCTGGGATTTATCAAACGCAATACTCGGGAGTTCGATTATGTTCCAGCCATTGCTACTCTCTATAAAACGCTTGTCCTCCCTATTTTGGAGTGTGCCTCGGTGGTCTGGAGTCCGTATTATAAGTGCCATATTGACCAGATTGAGCGAGTCCATCGGAGGTTTCTAAGATATGCGGGGTTCAAGCTTGGTATTAACCTGGTGACCGTAAGCTTTGATGAGCTCCACAAAAGGTGCAGCACCCTCAATCCTGTGGACCGTAGACTTTTGGCCGACTCATCTTTCTTCCATAAGTTGGTTCTGGGTAAGGTGGACTCTCCCACACTGCTATCAATGGTGCGTTTCCTGGTTCCCCGACTTGGTTCACGTTCTGGAAGCCTCTTTTGGGTTCCATTTTCAGCGACAAACTACGCCTACCGTCGCCCGATGTGCCGGTTACCGCGTGGGATGAACCAAATGATGGACGTGTGCCCTGACATAGATTTATTTTTTCAATCTCCTGAGGCTTTTAGGAGGAGAGTAGTTCTAGTTCTATTGAATAATGACAGACATTAGCACCATCGAGTACATACACAGTCATATGCGGAAATTTTACCTGTTTTTTTCTTCTAATTATCATTATATTATAGTTTCTACATTTGTATTGAGCATGCCCTTATTATTATAAATAAATAAATAAATAAATAAATAAATAAATAAATAAATAATGTTACAGCAGCAGTACGTTTTCTGTGGTCGGGATACACGCGAGTGTTTCATGATTGTGTGAAAGAAAAGCGGAAACATAGCTCCCTTGAATCGCAAAATACATCGCCACAGGAACTAAAATAACTTCAGACTGACGGTCAGCATATTTCAAACGGCATTCGCACGTCAGCGGTTGACTGCGACGACATTATTGTAAACCACAACGAGAAATTCATTGATATGATTAATCAAACGCACACACACAAACCGCTAAAAGATTGTGGCGATCGGCAAAAATGCGGAATAAACGGCAATGTGGAATATCAACCTAACATTCGAACGGGTACTTGTGTGAATTTTTGTGGCGAAAGAACCTACCTGCTGGGACCAACCATTTCAAGCAAATTTTGCATAGCATTGTTCATTTTGGCCACCAGAATGACAAGTAAGTAAACCTAGCTGGTAACGGTGTGGGTTACGGGGGGAGGGGTAATGCATGAGTACCGAAAATCCCTCATCTGTCTTTCGAGGAGGTCTGAGAGTGTGATCATTTGATTCAGCGGGAAAAAATGCGTCGAAGTCAAAACCCAACTTATCAGTTCTGGGTCATAAAACGTCCAAAAACTCTCATTTTACAAAAATTCACGGTTTCCTGCATTCAAAATATTTTAACCCCCCCCCCCCCCCACCACACAATTAGCTCAGTAAAATTTAATTATACCGTTGGAAAGCTGATAAAACGGAGATTTTATTTGCCGTTGTACTTGCAGACGATTGAGTATATGCAGACGATTGAGTATATGGTATTGGAAGAGGGAAAATGAGTCGAGGAAAATTCATAATCTAAATATTTGAAGTATGGCTTGAATTTTCACGTATTTAGATGGGGGGAAAAAAATTGGATTGGCATCAGGTAGATAAGGGAGCTTGAACGCGCTCCCCAACGGTATCCTGAATTTTGAATTTACAGTGACAATTGGGGGACTTACGGTAATTTTAGATAGACAAGGTCGAAAACACGAGGAAGTTTTAATAGTTATTTGAAAATAAGTGGAATAAAAAAATACAATTTTATAGGACACTTTTTATTACAAGTATTTTTGTATTTTGTTGCAAATTAGCTGTCGCTGAAGTCAATTTAGGTAGGTACTTTATCCTGGGACACTGTATATATGTAGAACTTTAAAATTTAAATATATTTATATTGTAACCAAACTATCATAACGAACAACGTTGTCCATTACCATAAGGTAATCTTTTGATTATTTTTTCTTTTATTGATTTGATTGATACGGGCGAGAGGTTGACGGTCCCCAGGTGGTACCTACAGTACATCTCTGACCTAATCAAGTCAGCACAACGTACGTCGCTGTTGAGAGGTTAACTGATGATTCTGAGCGGCGTCTCCTCCATCTCCGCATCAACGGCCATCAAAAATCTCTCCCAGGTTGGGCTGGACGCCGCATCACCAACCAACGCCCATCCATCACACGGGTTCCGGCCCTCATCAAATAATAACCGGCTGAGATAGACGATTCGTGGACTCCAAACTGGTGAAGGTTCTTTTCTTCATTCTCTCCCGCCCTCACTATCTCTATCCCCACGAAGACGTATCGATGTGTATCTTCGCCTCATGAAAATTTCACCGTTTCAAGAAACAGAATGATGTATGAAATAGATGTATCCTTCTATTCCTTCTGGAGCCACTTTCGCAGAGGAATCCTCTCACACTGCAACAGGAAATCCCAGTCATATCAGCAAACCATACGGTTACTGCCTTTCACTCTTCTAGTACACATCTACCTACGGCAAAATTTCAATGAATATTCAATTCAGTTCAAACTTGGTTAAAATGAACACCAAATTTATTAATCCAATTACGAGAAAAAAATACTGTTTATGTTTACGTAGGTAGGTACCATATTTTCTGGTCCTCTCTCTTGTACTCTTCTTTTCGACATATACCTATTCCAGATACGTGCCAAAAAGAAGAGTAGATACGAGACAGAGGACCGGAAAACATTGCCGAACTTTGCCGGAAAGTGTAAACAGTATTTTTTTCCCGTAATTCGATCAATGAATCTGGTAATTATTTGAACAAAGCTTGAACTGAATTGAATATTTATCCGAATTTTGCCGTAGGTACCTAGGTGCTTACTTAAACAACGGAAGGCCAAGAAGAAATTGCGTCAGTAAGTGAGTCTATGCAGAGACGGCAAAACTCGTTACTGAGTTACCTAGGGGGCGCGGGACGGGAAGGCCAGTAGCACCCCCAACCACGAGAGTGCGCTGAACATCGCTTCCCCGGGAAGTTTCCCAGCGAGATTTGGAGATTTGGCGCCCGCCGGTAGGGGCGTCCTGCCGAATTTCGATGGTTGTTGTAAGTGCGCAGTTAGTTTTGGTTTATTATTTTCAATAATGAACCATTGGAATCGAGCATGAAAAAAAAAATTCTTACCCCCCCTCAAAATTTGATGGTTTACGTTTCAAGGTATGTAGAATCCAAAACTGCAATAAAAATATTTCTGTCTGTCCGCCGTACGCCGTACGCCGTACGCCGTACGGGCCACTTTTCTTAGTTACCATGAAAAAAAATTGATGAAATTCGGGTTATAGGTTCCGTTCGGCGTCTAGTTGGTCCTCGAAGCTCGACGTTACTGTGAGTCATCTCTAAGGGGTTCAAAATAGGGGTTGAAATTTTCAAAACGCCTATACCATTTTTTTACGTAAATATTTTTACGGTTTCAAATAGTTCTTGAACTTGCGAGTTTTTTAAGACCATCCGGAGCATCGTACGTCCAGCCGTTCGTTCACAGTAAGGCCCCGAAGTTTGCACCGACAGGCATTTTCGACTCCAGTGTGAATGAAATTGTATACAATTCAAACCAAATCTCGTAACCAGAGACGCGCCCACAATAGGAATTTGTGAATACGGCCAATCATTGGTAGGGATCACCTGATTATATTGGCGGAGTATGAAGTCGAGTTGGTTGTTCTGTGATATTATTTCGCTTGAAAAATGATGGCTCTTTTGGAGTTTGTTGGTAGGTAGTGAAACTTGAACAAACGTTGAAGTATTATTGATGGGTAAATTATTACTACGGTAAATCATTACTCAACGGTAAATTATTACACAACGGTTCATTATACCATCTACGTAGAAGGGGCTGGAGTTTGTTGGTAGGTACTTTTGCAACTTTTTTCACTCCTCATCAACAATTTCTTTTCAGAACTTCATTATGTGTGTTTCTTTTTGTTAGGTACTGTTTGTCATCGGCAGAATTATTTTAGCAACATTTAACTCGTGATTTAGGTAGGTACCTAGTAACGAGTACGGGGTTAGGTACTAACCTACGGAGGGTCTGCGATCTACATAATATGCATAGAATAGTACATATTATATTATATAGACGGGTTATCTATACATAGAGCTGTGATCTGTAACAGGAGGGTATTCTATACAAAATAATAAACCGTTGTGCAGGGATTTGCAGCGTTTTTAGTTATCAATTCCATTGCCTCATGGACACTATAACATTCGTGAGCTCCCTCTGCAAGTTGATAGGTTATATTCTGTTGTTTTTAGTTCATTCCTTTGTTAGCGAATTTTCGAAGAAAAGGAAGCTATTGTTCTCGGTCCAAAATTTTTAAAACTCGAATTTCCAAAAGATTTTTATACCAAAATCCGTTTCAGACCGTCCTGAATTCACTGCCGAAAGACACCAAAAATTATATGTATATATATATATTTATATATATATTTATATATATATATATATATATATATATATATATATATATATTTATATATATATTTATATATTTATATATGTATGTGTCATTCCAGACGATAACTCTCGACAGAATTGAGATAAAAAGTTCAAATTTGCACGAAAAATCTGTCTTGGCAATCGACAGGCTAAGTTCGAAGATGGGCAGAATCGGGTCACTCTGAGGGGGAGTTTTGGGGAATTTTAGGGGGGGGAAATTACCCATAAATTCCCAAAATGAAAAAGTCTGACAAGTGACACCTCATTTTAAAGGTTTTTGTACGCTGAACACGATGGTGAAATCAGAATTGCGATATCTCATTCCATTCTCAAACTGGAGCACTTTGAAGATGAAGGAACGTGGTTATTTCTTGAGATGTTCTTCCTGGTTCGTCTGCTCTAATCTGATAACGGAATGGGATATCGCAATTCTGACTTCACCATCGTGTTCAGCGTTGGAAAATCTACAAACCGAGGTGTTACTCGGCAAAAACAAAAAATGGAACAAAAAATTTGTTACGTATCCAATACCTACTCTTCTGGTATTCAAAACATTTTTGATTTGCCCCTCCCCCTCCTTCCAACCCAAATTTTACTTTGCGTAAAACTACTCCTGTTTTAATTTTGTATGGTATCAAGTTGGGAAAACATTGGCCGAAAATTAATTTTCAGAAAATTTTAGGCGGAGGAGGAAGATGCCGAACACTTCGAAAATTCGCTCTTATAGCCATGCTGCATGACTGTGGTTTTTTCTCTTTATTCTCTCATGCGGTTCGTTCACATTAGTATCTCAGTATTCTATAGTTCATTCCTAGTGATATCCGTCGAGTGTATCAAAGTGTATGCCTCCATCGCCAAAGAAGTGGACCAGGAGAAACATCGGCAACAAAGGCGACAAAAAGAGGCGCAGAACAGTAAGTTGATACCACAGATTTACATAATTAGGTACCTAATTAATCGCTATTGTGTTTCCTGTGTAGAGCAACAAATTGAAATAGTTATTACAGTAACAGTATGATATGTGTAAAGGTCTCTCAGTAACGGCACATCCGCAAAAAGATTCCCTTTTTACGGCCTGAAAAATACCTATATCTAGTACCTCAGTTAAGAATACGTCGGTATTTATGAACCTTCTTTCAATAGCAAGCTGAACGATTCAACTTTCACACGATGTTGGCTTAGCATAAAAATTACCTACCTATCACGTTTCCTCTGTGGATCAAACTGAATTTAGCGGCCAACAGATTTTGTGTTAGTCTAATGATTGTCACGTAATTAGTACGTTCTCCGTAGTTTGGGAGTAAAACTCAGTTACCTACCCAGCATCCCACGAAAATCGTTAACCTTCGTTGCAAAGTTATTTGTTAACAATCGTTAACCTTAGTTGTCAAATCTCCTGCGGCTAAATCTCCGTCCACAACCTCATGATTGGCTGAGGGATCCGTGGGTTTATCAGTTTAGTATCGAACCATAAATAATTAGGTTTTATAGGTTTTTCCGTGAGGCGGAAATTCATAGAATCAACGGGCCGTTTTATGTGTCAGACGTACTTAGCCTCTCTGTTGTGTAGTAGGTATATACGTACTTAATTGAAATTTTTTCGGTATTATTTCTCGTTGAAAATTTTTGAAGAAGAAACTGTTGCGCAGGCTTCAGAAAAGTTAACCTACTTGCAGTTCTGCTAACTGTTCATTCGCGGGCGTTTCAGAGCATATTGATAGTTGGTTTATTATTATTATGTACTAGCATGACCGCTCGCTTCGCTCGCTATCCGAGATTCCCTGTACGCAGTATCGTACTTAATTCCGACGTTGCACAACTTGGGAGCCTACTGGATATTGGTGCCAAATTTGGTCGATATCCGTCGAGCCATTCAGGAGTTGACCATGGAGGGGCCCATGGATGCGCTATGGTCGACCGCGGGGGTAGTCCGAAGGGTCGATCGTAGATAGAATTTCACGTAGATTACGAATACACGATAAAAAATAGGGGTTACCATTTCAATTAACAAAGTTGACCATGGTCGACCATAGTTCCGCTATGGTGAGGGAATTAAAAATGCGACGTTGCACAACTTGGGAGCCTACTGGATATTCGTGCCAAATTTGGTCGATATCCGTCCAGCCATTCAGGAGTTGACCATGGTCGACCATATTTCCGCTATGATCAGGGAATTAAAAAAGCGCCTACGTTCAACTTAGGAGGCTACCGGATATTGGTGCCAAATTTGGTCGATATCCGTTGAGCAATTCGGGATTCGACCATGGAGGGGCCCATGGATGCGCTATGGTCGACCGCGGGGGTAGTCCGAAGGGTCGATCGTAGATAGAATTTCACGTAGATTACGAATACGCGATAAAAAATAGGGGTTACCATTTCAATTAACAAAGTTGACCATGGTCGACCATAGTTCCGCTATGGTGAGGGAATTAAAAATGCGACGTTGCACAACTTGGGAGCCTACTGGATATTCGTGCCAAATTTGGTCGATATCCGTCCAGCCATTCAGGAGTTGACCATGGTCGACCATATTTCCGCTATGGTGAAGGGGACCGAAAAATTCCGACGTTGCCCAACTTGGGAGCCTACTGGATATTCGTGCCAAATTTGGTCGATATCCGTCCAGCCATTCAGGAGTTGACCATGGTCGACCATAGTTCCGCTATGGTCAGGGAATTGAAAATGCGACGTTGCACAACTTGGGAGCCTACTGGATATTCGTGCCGAATTTGGTCGATATCCGTTGAGCAATTCGGGATTCGACCATGGAGGGGCCCATGGATGCGCAATGGTCGACCGCGGGGGTAGTCCGAAGGGTCGATCGTAGATAGAATTTCACGTAGATTACGAATACACGATAAAAAATAGGGGTTACCATTTCAATTAACGAAGTTGACCATGGTCGACCATAGTTCCGCTATGGTCAGGGAATTAAAAATGCGACGTTGCACAACTTGGGAGCCTACTGGATATTCGTGCCAAATTTGGTCGATATCCGTCAAGCCATTCAGGAGTTGACCATGGAGGGGCCCATGGATGCGCTATGGTCGACCGCGGGGGTAGTCCGAAGGGTCGATCGTAGATAGAATTTCACGCAGATTACGAATACGCGATAAAAAATAGGGGTTACCATATCAATTAACAAAGTTGACCATGGTCGACCATAGTTCCGCTATGGTGAGGGAATTAAAAATGCGACGTTGCACAACTTGGGAGCCTACTGGATATTCGTGCCAAATTTGGTCGATATCCGTCCAGCCATTCAGGAGTTGACCATGGTCGACCATATTTCCGCTATGGTGAAGGGGACCGAAAAATTCCGACGTTGCCCAACTTGGGAGCCTACTGGATATTCGTGCCAAATTTGGTCGATATCCGTCGAGCCATTCAGGAGTTGACCATGGTCGACCATAGTTCCGCTATGGTCAGGGAATTGAAAATGCGACGTTGCACAACTTGGGAGCCTACTGGATATTCGTGCCGAATTTGGTCGATATCCGTTGAGCAATTCGGGATTCGACCATGGAGGGGCCCATGGATGCGCTATGGTCGACCGCGGGGGTAGTCCGAAGGGTCGATCGTAGATAGAATTCCACGTAGATTACGAATACACGATAAAACGCTGCAAATCCCTGCACAACGGTTTATTATTTTGTATAGAATACCCTTCTGTTACAGATCACAGCTCTATGTATAGATAACCCGTCTATATAATATAATATGTACTATTCTATGCATATTTATGTAGATCGCAGACCCTCCGTAGGTTAGTACCTAACCCCGTACTCGTTACTAGGTACCTACCTAAATCACGAGTTAAATGTTGCTAAAATAATTCTGCCGATGACAAACAGTACCTAACAAAAAGAAACACACATAATGAAGTTCTGAAAAGAAATTGTTGATTAGGAGTGAAAAAAGTTGCAAAAGTACCTACCAACAAACTCCAGCCCCTTCTACGTAGATGGTATAATGAACCGTTGTGTAATAATTTACCGTTGAGTAATGATTTACCGTAGTAATAATTTACCCATCAATAATACTTCAACGTTTGTTCAAGTTTCACTACCTACCAACAAACTCCAAAAGAGCCATCATTTTTCAAATTAGATAATATCACAGAACAACCAACTCGACTTCATACTCCGCCAATATAATCAGGTGATCCCTACCAATGATTGGCCGTATTCACAAATTCCTATTGTGAGCGCGTCTCTGGTTACGAGATTTGGTTTGAATTGTATACAATTTCATTCACACTGGAGTCGAAAATGCCTGTCGGTGCAAACTTCGGGGCCTTACTGTGAACGAACGGCTGGACGTACGATGCTCCGGATGGTCTTAAAAAACTCGCAAGTTCAAGAACTATTTAAAACCGTAAAAATATTTACGTAAAAAATGGTATAGGCGTTTTGAAAATTTCAACCCCTATTTTGAACCCCTTAGAGATGACTCACAGTAACGTCGAGCTTCGAGGACCAACTAGACGCCGAACGGAACCTATAACCCGAATTTCATCAATTTTTTTTCATGGTAACTAAGAAAAGTGGCCCGTACGGCGTACGGCGTACGGCGGACAGACAGAAATATTTTTATTGCAGTTTTGGATTCTACATACCTTGAAACGTAAACCATCAAATTTTGAGGGGGGGTAAGAATTTTTTTTTTCATGCTCGATTCCAATGGTTCATTATTGAAAATAATAAACCAAAATAGGGGTTACCATTTCAATTAACAAAGTTGACCATGGTCGACCATAGTTCCGCTATGGTGAGGGAATTAAAAATGCGACGTTGCACAACTTGGGAGCCTACTGGATATTCGTGCCAAATTTGGTCGATATCCGTCGAGCCGTTAGGCCGTGGGAAGACGGACAGACAGACACCAGACTCACAGACTCACAGAGATTCGTTTTTATAATATATAGAGATAGAGATAGAGATTGGAATGGTTATTAGAGGTATTATATATCTATAAATTTATTTGGTATGGCAGGCTCACTAAGTATGTAAAAAAAAATTTTTTTTTTAATCTTAATTTGGCCTGAATGTTCTTGTGTATTTGGCTTGAATGTAGTATTATCGAAGTCATAAGCTTCACAGTTCACTGATATGGTCACGCTGCATGGCTGGAATTGCTCTGAACAAATGTTGGGATAGATTGTAACTACCTACCTGTGATGCATAAATATACTGAACTGTGTAATCCATTCTATAATCATTAGTTGGTGCGTACCTACATAACTTCATACCTACATTTTGTGGTTACAGGTTCAAAGGCAGTTGCAAGTGACTGGCAGAAAGCTGTGCTACTTTGTAGTTTACACTAAAGAACAACCTAACATTTTCATTGTGAAAATAGGACGTGGTGACCAATTCTGGCCAGAGAAGATGGTTCCACAACTTGAAACCTTTCATCGCAACACAAGTTTACCTGAACTTGTTGAACCTATTCGAAAAGAACCTTTCATCCCCAAGAAGGAACAAGAAGTAGGTAGTGTAAGTAATAATTTGCAGTGCGTCTCTAAACATAATATTACTAGCAATACCCGCTCACTAAGAATGTACATAGATACATACAGGTAGGGTGATAGCTCCCTATCCGAAATAGGTGTATGTAGTAAAACTTTATTTCTCTACTGGTCTGGAAAAACATGGTAAGTTCATTTTTTCGTGAATGAGTCCATATTAGTGAGTTATTCGGTCGGGCTAAAGATGATAAGGTTGATTTAGCGGAAAATTTGACAAATAGCCATCAGCAGTAAGTGCTAAGTCAGGTCAGCGCAGTCTGGCAAAAGTTGTTGAGTAACTTAGCAGTGTTGGCATGCCTCCACTGGTATGGTTTCGACATTTTCTTGGTCTGTCAGAACATGATAAATCAGGTATATCATGTTTTTTCCAGACCCAATAATTAATTTGGCAGCACACACTTGTTCACAGACTTGTCGAAGATAACCAAGCCTTCATTGAGTTGCTACCTCATCGAACTGTTTTTTCACCCCACATCCAGCAACATGTAGGTTATTTGATTTAATCCATTCGATGTTTCGAATAATAAGATTACCTGATCGTTAGTCAAAGAAAGACCATTTGGTGGGAGATATCATTGTTTACCAGATTCAGGATCGGGTGGTGTTTGGACATGAAAACCAAAACGCTGCACAGTCCTTGTCACATGGGTTTATTATTCTATTGGACATACCTGCAGGAACGTTCGGTGTTCATTTATTGTTTATTTCATGTGAAATAATTGAAATAGCCATTTCTGATCAATTTTGGTCCTCAAAACACGAATTAGGTACGCTCCTTTATTTTATTTATTTATTTTTTCAAATTACCTTTGATCATTGGTACTGCCATTTAGTCGTCTTGATCCACGTGTTGACACTTTTTCCAGTGTTATTATACAAATTGATGGTGATTTCAGACGGTTTCCCAGGTTTTTGATTCATAAAAAAGTCAATTTTGGGATCTGAACTTTGGTAGAACCTCAATTGTCCGCTATTTGGTCAAAATGAACTTCATCTTGGTCTTCTCGTCCTCAGAAACATCGAAAACGATACCTCAGAAGGTCATGTTACTAAAACACAAAAAGTACCTATTTTTATGCACATTTTTCACTCATAACACCCCTGGGTATATTCCGAGCGAGCTGCAAGTTTCGGGACACAACTAGACCCCAAATGGAGCATGTGTGCGATAGAGCGAGTTTTGTAGACCGAAAATGAAGCCGGTAGGTATGCGTGATGGCGGACGGACATAGCATTTTTGGAATCTACGCACCTTGAAACGGAAAAGAAGACATTTTGAGAGGGTGTTATAATAATTTTTTGCTGAGCGAATACATAGGTGTGTCATTCACAGAATAATAAACCAAAACGCTGCAGAATCCTTGTCACATGGTTTATGATTCCGTTGGACATATCTACAGAAATGTTGGCTGTTCATTTATTGTTTCTTTCAATTCAATCAGTCAAAATATCAAGCAGATACAATCTGCGATGCAGCAATGAATAAAAAAATCTTTAGGTAGCTACCTACCCTACTGTGAACGTCAAAATTGAAATGCAATAAGTTAAAAAAAAAAAAAAAAATGAATGTTTCCATGGTTAATATAGATGGATGTGTTTCCAAGGTTTTTTGGTTTTGTAGATTAGGAAACCTCAATAAAAACCTAAGAAATACTGTAAATTCCCAACTCTTGGCATGTTATGGTGTCAAAATCAGTCAAAACACCAAGCCGATGCGCGATAGATTAAAATGTATTTCTAAGGTTTTCATTGATATTTCTAATTCATTGCAATCAGTATACCCAAATTTACTGATTTTATGTTATTTTCTGTTCTCAGTTCATGTCCAAACAACATCCGATCCAGAGTCTGGCAGACAGTGATGTCTCCCACCAAATGGTCTTTCTTTGAGTAAAAATCAGGTAATACTTCTTATTATTAGAAGCAGATCAAATATTTCGCTGTAATATCACATTCCCCAGATTCTTCATGCGCTTCTCTGGACTTGCAAAACTTTGACACGCTCTCCTGTAAAATCATCTGTATTGGACTTACCTACCACGTTTTGCCAGATCAGCACAAAAAAAAAAAATCCTGTCATGTAGCATGGCTATAAGAGCGAATTTTCAAAGAAATATTCCTGATATTGTGTAAAAAGATGATATAGCGAGAATCCATACCAGTTTTCTTGAGATTATATAACTTTTCGTGATTTTAGCCATTTTTACCGGTGTTTGACCCTAATAACGTCAAATTTGACCCACTTGCTTTTGAGAAAAATAGTTTTATCGTCAAGGTAGTCCCTCCGTCGTCATTAACCGCCCCACAGAACGTCAGGTGAATTAATATTGATTTTACCATTAATACCAATTTTTTACCCCAACAAATAAAAATCTGACCCCTATTCTGTGTGAAAAACAACTGAAATGGTATTTTTCTGTCTTCACTCAACCTTCCGTACCACTTCCAATGATTTTATAGCAATTGTTTGCAATTTTAGCCGTTTTTACCGAAATTTGGCCCCTAAAAACTCCAATTTGACCCCCTTGGAATTTGAAAATTGCTCATCTTCGAACTCATCCTTTCGTTTGGCAATACAAACGTTTTGGAGAAACCTGGAATTTTTACCATGTGCCTACCCAAGGACAGATATCATCTGGAGTGGCACATAAATCTACATAATATATAAATTTTTGCTAACATCTACGGATGAACTTAGGATGCTCTGAACCGTATTTGCCTATACAAATATTTCAAAAATTCATGTTCTGAAAATGTTACCCATTGCAATAGCTTTATTTTCTTTGAAAATTCGGTAATAAGGTTTGAAATTACAAATAAAGCTGAATTTAAATTAAATTTAACAAAGCACTAAATGTTACAGATAACGTTAGGTAAGATAAACTGAAGAAATACGAAAATACGAAAACGAAATATAAAGAAGTGAAAGACCATTTGGTGTGAGATATCATTGTTGGGGCATACCTGCAGAAATATTGGCTGATCATTTATTGTTTCTTTCATGTGCAATAATTGAAATAGCTATTTTTGATGGTTTCTACTAATTTTGGTCTCCAAAAACATGAATTAGGCTCCTGTTTTTGGCAAATTATCTTGATCATTGATAGTGCCATTCAATTGTCTTGATTCACCTGTTGATACTACTTCTAGTGTTATTATACAAAGTTATGGTGATGTCAGATAATTTCAGGTTTTTTTTTTGGTTTTATAAATTAGGAAACCTCAATAAAAACGTAAGAAATAGTGTAAATTCCCAACGCGTGGCATATGGTATCAAATCACTCAAAATACCAAGCAGATACTCGATTGATATTACTCGAGTATTTCTAAGGTATTGATATTTGTAATTCATTGCTGCAATCAGTATACACAAAATTTATTGATTATGTTATTTTCTGTTCTCAGTTCATATCCAAACAACACTCGATCCTGAATCTGCCTAACAATGACATCTCTCAGCAAATGGTCTTTCTTTGACTGACAAAAAATCAGGTAATACTTAATATTCGAGGCAAATCAAATGTTTCGATGTAATATCACATTTTCCTGGTTCTACATGCGCTTTTCTGGAGCTGAAAAACTTTGACATGCTGTTCTGTAAAATCAGCTGTATTGGACGTTTTGCCAGATTAGCACAGATTTATAATAAAGTAATATTATAGAAGGTAGCACCCTACCTGAAATCTGTGTATGTAGGAAAACTTTATTTACATTACATTTACTATTTTATTAATTTACTATTGTGTATTGTTTTGTTCAGGAAGACGATCAAAGTTGACATCATATATTATGTTCCCAGCAACTCCAGTCGTATACAGCAACAAGCGAGAGAACCCCGATTTAAATTAACATGAACCTTGAAGGATTTACGAATACCTACCTAGATTCAGACTAATTTGAGCAGTGTAACTGTTCTTGAGCTTTGCAATTTACTTTTCTACAGCATACTTTGTTATTGCGATTTCATGATGTAAATCATGACTACGATTAGGTTCATAGGTACACTTCGTATGAGTACCACCTAATGCAGTGTTACGAATACCTGCGCTGTCTCCTAGTTTTTTATCTTATATCACTGTAAAATCCAACCCATTCAAGGTTACCTGATCTGAACAAATCCAGAGCTCTTCATATCCTGTACTACACACATACTTCTCGAGAAAAAGTGTCAGGTATGAATTTATTGTGATATATTTATGATCAAGTTCCAAAGCGTAGTTCTGTCATTTATATAGGTAATATTTTGTCATTATGTTAGTACTTTGGTTCACACTTTTATCCTATTCCGCATACCTATAGGGGTTACCGTCCGTTTTATCCGTCAAGTCGAATCACTAGTAGTTGCTCGTTCTAGTTTATCTGTTTAAATTTCAGTCATTGAATAAAACGTTAAACACATTTGAGAAGTTTTTGTTACTACCTAATAATCCTCTTCCTATAATCGTTTAACTCAATATAGGTAGTGAAAGGTATTTTAATTATTGAAAGTAGGTATTTGAAATCATGTTAGATAATTTGTCTTAGTACTGTTTTAATACGATAAATAGAACACTTAAGAGTTAGGCAGTGTGTAATCGATCTTTGGAGAAGTCATGTTTAATTTTGAGTGAAGTACACGTGTACATAAAAATTAAATTAAATTTCGCACACTGTGTGCCTAAATTGTTTGTTTCGTGCGGGAAGGTCATTTCTTATGAAATGCGTCTCACATAGGTAGGTACCTACTTTGTGTTCAGGCGATACATTTATTGATCACACACTGATTTACATACCATTAAATGTCCGGTAAAAATCCTCTCAAAATTAAAACACTTACGTATGTTGCTTTATTCGTTCGTTGGCCCAAATGGGACCCCTTGCGTCCTTCTGGCATTGTTCACTGTAATACGCACATATAGATTTGTTCTTTTAGTATTTTACCAACCTTTTTACAATCATGAAACACGTGGATCAGGTGACCCAGGTCCCCTGATAATTTCTTTCTGTATGAAATACGAACAACGTTATTTAGTAGTATGAAATACTAAAATCGCGACTAAAAAATGGGAGGGTCGCCTAGCGGTATGAAATATACTTTACGACATATTCTCATACCTACCAAATATATACAAAATTTCATAAAAATCGGTCGAGCCGTATCGGAGGAGTGTGACCACAAACACCGTGACATGAGATTTTTATAGACATAGATTCTTATTTCTAAATAGAAAAAGTCTGCCAAGTAGGGTGGGCAGTATAGCTTCCTCACTTATTGTAACATGGGCGTGTAGAATCAGCTGTTACAAAGAAAATGATGCGTCAAAATGACTGAATAGCAATAAATAGGGTAGTAATAAATTACCTAACATGCGTAATTGAATCAAACATTTCATGTTCGCGCATGCGCAGACGAAGGTTACAGTACGATTCCAATGAAATTCATATGGAACCATCAAAGTACTGTTCCTGTTCGACCCTCCAAGTTTGAACTCATTTCAACGATATATAAGGTAGTTATGGGCGTTTCAAGTATTTCACGTTTACGCATGCGCAGACGAAAGTTGCTGTACGATTTCAACGATCTTAATAATGGGCTATCAGCGATCCAACCCGCGTATACCCTCAAAATTTCAGCTCTCTACGACTATTTTTCGCATAGTGAAAAGCGTTACAAGAAAACAGTACGATTCCAATGAAATTCGTATGGATTCCTGATCGACCCTCCAAGTTTGAACTCATTTCAAAAATATTTATCGTAGTTATAGGCGTTTCAAGTATTTCACGTTTGCGCATGCGCAGACGAAATTTACAGTACTTTTCAATTATTTTTTATGGGACCATCTGTGACCCAACCCGCACCTACCCTCAAAATTTCAGCCCATTTCGACCATGATTTTGGGTAGTTATGGGCGTTACAAGGAATTACCACAGACAGACAGACACTGAATCAAAAATGTTCCTCGATGTCTGAAACGCAAAATGGTAGTGGAAATTTTCATTTCGGAGGAAATAATTTTTTTTAACACCCAATCACGAATCCAAGGCTTCCCTACCTTTGGTAGTGAGGAAGCGAAGAGAATTAAGTTTTGATAATCATACATGATACAGGTGGTAGGGATGAGATATCGATATCAATATTATCGAGATATCGATATTTTCCTTCCGATATTATCGGGATATCCGATAATGTATATCGATATTTTCACTTCGATAATATCGGCATATCGATATTTACCTCCGATTTATCATCGGTTTTTTTAATAACAAGAAAAATCCTCAAATTTGCTTTTAAACTTTTGAAGACGTAATATTATTTCAACAAAACTTCAAAACTGCTTTATTTTCCCCATGATTGTATGTAGGTATTTTTAAGGTTCTTGACCACTCAGTATGGATATTGTTGTCTTGAGTATCTGAAACGCAAAATGGTAGTGGAAATTTTCATTTCGGAGGACACAATTTTTTCCCCTCAAGATTCCTAACAACGATATTGTATGTAGGTACAAAACAAGTAGAAAACCTACCACAATTTGAACAAAACTCTAAAATTATTTTATTTTTATATTATCTATATAAGTATAAAACAAACTGAACGGTCCACTAACAACTTTTTTTAAAAATTGTATAAAGTTAAAAAAATAATTCTTCCCCCACAGAACGAAGGAATAGAAGTTAGTTGTTCAACTGCTGTCTCTCCAAGTAATCTGTTTCTGCTTGATTTCTCCGTTCGCTCACTTCGACTCCGTTCGCTGAATGTCAACCCTCATTTTGATATAATTATGTTAGGCATTGCTTTTATTCGATTTAATTTGGTGTAGTAATTTCTTTTAATAATATCGTATATTGATATTTATCATCAGATATCGATTAATTCATTTGATATATCAATCATGGAAGAAGACAATTCGTCATTCGAAATGCACAGGCTTATACAAAATTTTGTCCAACCTTGATAGGTACTGTCGTGAGTTCCTCCCAGAACCACAACACTAGCATACTTAAGTTCTCGCAAACCTTTGTATAAGTCAACTTTAGTTCTCGCCAATAAACGGTACGAGTGGGGACACAAGCCACAGGAGCCGGTGCACAACCTGGAGCCCCACCATCCTCTCCCAGCAAGAGGATGGTAGGAGAAGGCTTCCGGGTCTATATAACCCCGGCTCCTGCCCAGTGTTGCCAGTACGTACGGTAATTGTGGGGGCGCACGGTAATTTCGTAGATGCAGGATGTACGGTACCGTACGTACGGTAATACGATAATTTAGGGTGTGGTACGGTAAATTCGTGAAACGTACGGTAAATTAGGAACAGTAAGTTTTTTTTAATAATTAGTTTTTGTAACAACTAAATTCCACACAACGAAAAACTGCAGCAAGCAATTATTATATACCAAGAAGACAACGAAGTCTACCTATGCCTCGCATGGCCTGAGAAGACGGTTTGACTTCAGCAGTAAGTCGTGCTTCGCTAAAATGGGATGTCTACATCCATCAGTTGTTTTATCCAAAGATACAGCTCGACGGCCACTCACCATCATCCCACTTGCTGACGCCGTAACACGAATCGTGGATCCAGATGATGTCAACACCCTAGAGCAGATTGAGAGACAATGGCGCAACATACCCCTTCATAACTTTCCGGCAGAGATGGCTGAATTGGAGGCTGATACCTTCTGGAGTACATTAGCGGCTCAAAAGAATGTTCATGGGGAAAGCGAATTTAAGGAAATTGCAGAGTTCTCCTTGAACGTGCTGTCACTTCCACACTCAAGTGGCTATTGTGAAAGAGTGTTCTCGAAAGTGAACCTTATGAAAACCAAGATTCGCAATCGAATCATCACTGAAACTGTTAATGGCCTTCTCCTTGCCTCACAGAGTGCAGTAGAAGGAGGGGGTAGTGATAAGTTCCCAGTTACGAGAAAAATGTTGGATTCAACATCAACATGCAGCCTTTATCCTGCAAAGCAAGGGAGAGGACCGGACCAATCTCATCTGCCATTTGGTTCTAATGTCTCACCATTTACTGATCTCAGCGACGATGAAGACGACAAAATTACTTTTGGTTACCCCAGTGTTTAACTAACTGTCCACAATGACCTCTTTTCTTTTTATTTAGGCATCTAGGAGAACGTGCCCAGGTATTATAAATCTGTTTTAGCAGTTAGGTACTAGGTACCTGTTTTTTCTTTAGTTCCTGTTCTATTTCTATTTTCTTGTTCCTTATGAATATTTGGTGTTTCTTGTTTTCAAATTGGTTTTAAGATCTCAGAAAATATATATACCTATACTATACGGGAATATTCCCTAGTCATGATAAGTTGAGGAAGGATTTTTAATTCCTACAGAAGACTGAGATAGAAGACAACTTGAAAGTTTGTTTTCTAATTTGATTCTAAAACCTTGGTCAATATTGTGCATGAGCAATATCCCCCAAGGTCATGTTTCACTACAGTATTCCGACTTCCTACTGAAGACTGAAATAAGCATGCATGTGTTTTAAGGATCTCATTTTTCCAATTTTGTGTCGTGATAAAAACTGTTACCTACCCTAGTTTTGTGGTACCATTGCTAGTTACTTGTGCAAGGGATGATTCCCATAAAATTATTGGCTGTTGCTCTTACATCGTTCATGTTCTACATTTTATTATAAGTTTTTATGGTTACACACTTGAATTTATGAATATTCCCCGAACGATTAAACAAAATTATAGCCAGTCTGGTTCGAGCAATAGGCAGTTCCAAGACCTTGGCACGATTGTTTGGGTAGCCAAGCTTTTTCAACACTCACATGGCATTTGAATAAATAATTATAATAATCTTGATGGACATTTCCAATTACAGAGTGAAGTTGAATAAACAAAAAAAAGGTAGTAGTGAAAAATGCATAAATGGCAATAGATTCATAGGTAGGTAGGTACATAAATTTAGTTGGTGAAAATCTGGGCGTACGGTAATGTACGGTAATTTCAGCCAGCTTTGTAGGGTAAAGGGGGCATCTGTTACTGGCAACACTGCTCCTGCCCCTTTTTCCTCATTCTACGCATGGAAGAAGAGAGAAGGAAAAGTCACTCCATGTAAAATGGGGTGCAGCCTTTTCTTCGCCTCGACGAACCCGGTCCCTATTGGAGGCGAGCGTAAGCTTGTAGCCTTGTAGTACTACTAATCATCACGAGCGCTGCTAGTGCATCACAAGACCTCCACGCTCCGCCCCTCACCTTCCCTTCCTCGCAGTATCCACGTTTCAACGGCTTTTTCTCGTTCTTGTTTTTCTCCGCGATCCACCATTCTGATATGTGATCTTGTGCCTTGCCTTACTTTATTACTTCTCATTTCGCGTCGTTCTGTTTTATAATTTTTATCGTCTTCATCATTCCTAATGTAGTACCTAGATAGTTCTGTGACGTAGTTTTCCACTGCTTGCCTCCAGGAAAGTGTTGTGTCAAGTGGTGCAAATATCTAACCCCTTTTTTTAGTGTACATAATAAATTTAATAAGTATTGCAACTGTATTAATAAACTGTCAATTTTAATAACCTGTATTAATTCAATTGGGTGCCTACCTACTCATTTTCGTTATTTACCTACTATTTGTTGGGTAACTACTTGGTAATTTTGCTTCCGAGTCTGCGAAGCAGCGGAAGCCTTGTGTTCACTTTCGTGAGCCAAAAAATTTTTGTCTTCAGAAATCAAAATTTCCACTTGCATTTTGCGTTTCAAAGCCTACTGAACAAATTTGGTTCCGTGTCTGTCGGTCTGTGAGTCTGTGAGTCTGTGAGTCTGTGAATCTGTGAGTCTGTGAGTCTGTCCGCATTTCCTTGTTACAGCCATAACTTCCACGATTTTGAATTGATTCAGCTCAAATTTTGAGGGATGGTGCGGATAAGGCCCCTTGAGGTCCCATACAAATTTCAACATGATTGATCCAGCGGTACGCCCTGCGCATGCGCTAACGTTAAATTCAACAAACACGCATAACTTTCACAATTTTGATTCAATTTCGCTCAAATTTTCAAGGGTTGTTTGGACAAGGCCTAGTGAGTTCCAGTATGAATTTCAGCATGATCGGACCCTCGGTGCGCTCTGCGCATGCGCTGGCGTGAAATAGATTCAATTTCCTTGTTACAGCCGTAGTAACCAAAGATTTCACCCAATTTCAATGTAATTCTCAGGGATTAAGCGGGTAGGGCCCATTGAGGTCCCATATAAATTTCAACATGATAGAGCCAGCGGTTCGCCCTGCGCATGCGCTCTGTCTGTCTGTCTGTCCTTCTATGCACGGCCAAACGGCTCGACGGATATCGACCAAATTTGGCACGAATATCCAGTAGACTCCCAAGTTGTGCAACGTCGCATTTTCAATTCCCTGACCATAGCGGAACTATGGTCGACCATGGTCAACTCCTGAATGGCTTGACGGATATCGACCAAATTTGGCACGAATATCCAGTAGGCTCCCAAGTTGTGCAACGTCGCATTTTTAATTCCCTCACCATAGCGGAACTATGGTCGACCATGGTCAACTCCTGAATGGCTTGATGGATATCGACCAAATTTGGCACGAATATCCAGTAGGCTCCCAAGTTGTGCAACGTCGCATTTTTAATTCCCTGACCATAGCGGAACTATGGTCGACCATGGTCAACTTCGTTTAATTGAAATGGTAACCCCTATTTTTTATCGCGTATTCGTAATCTACGTGAAATTCTATCTACGATCGACCCTTCGGACTACCCCCGCGGTCGACCATAGCGCATCCATGGGCCCCTCCATGGGCCCCTCCATGGTCGAATCCCGAATTGCTCAACGGATATCGACCAAATTTGGCACGAATATCCAGTAGGCTCCCAAGTTGTGCAACGTCGCATTTTTAATTCCCTGACCATAGCGGAACTATGGTCGACCATGGTCAACTTCGTTAATTGAAATGGTAACCCCTATTTTTTATCGCGTATTCGTAATTTACGTGAAATTCTATCTACGATCGACCCTTCGGACTACCCCCGCGGTCGACCATAGCGCATCCATGGGCCCCTCCATGGTCGAATCCCGAATTGCTCAACGGATATCGACCAAATTTGGCACGAATATCCAGTAGGCTCCCAAGTTGTGCAACGTCGCATTTTTAATTCCCTGACCATAGCGGAACTATGGTCGACCATGGTCAACTCCTGAATGGCTTGACGGATATCGACCAAATTTGGCACGAGTATCCAGTAGGCTCCCAAGTTGTGCAACGTCGCATTTTTAATTCCCTGACCATAGCGGAACTATGGTCGACCATGGTCAACTTCGTTAATTGAAATGGTAACCCCTATTTTTTATCGCGTATTCGTAATATACGTGAAATTCTATCTACGATCGACCCTTCGGACTACCCCCGCGGTCGACCTTAGCGCATCCATGGGCCCCTCCATGGTCGAATCCCGAATTGCTCAACGGATATCGACCAAATTTGGCACCAATATCCGGTAGCCTCCCAAGTTGAACGTAGGCGCATTTTTAATTCCCTGACCATAGCGGAAATATGGTCGACCATGGTCAACTCCTGAATGGCTTGACGGATTTTGATAAAATTGGGCACAAATACCCGGTAGGGTATGGGATTTTTCCGTCGTTTGTTGGTTCCACGATACTGCGTACAGCGAATCTCGGATAGCGAGCGAAGCGAGCGGTCAGGCTAGTTATGTATAATGGACGTAATGTATTATGGAAGTCATGTTATGTATAATATCTATATTTCATGTAATGTTATGTAATGTTATGTTATGTAATGTAATGTTGTGTAATATGTATATTTAACGTTATGTAATGTTATGTAATGTAATGTAATGTTATGTTATTTTGCTTCCGAGTCTGTTCTATTTTATAATGGGTCACTCTGATTGTGACGAGGAAGCTCCTGTGCCATCACCTTGGCAGTGTATTTTTTTTCATTTCACGAATTTTTGTCTACATCATCTCCTATGAATAGAAGAGGTTACGAAATCAAGCAGTGTTAGGTAAAGCAAAACAGAAACATAACACGCCATGGTAAATAGAACATTAAAATAGCCTCAAAAAATATAATTTTGATATCAAATGACAAAAATAGGCCAGGTTGTCTGGGGGGGGGGGGGGGGAATGTCAGGCACACGGCGCTCTATTGCTGCAGGCATGCACTGTGGATAGTTCCACTCGCCTCCGTTAGGTTGCTCTGAAATAGGGATGGGACATCGATGTCCGATGTTAGCAAAACATCGATGTTTTGCGCTCGATGTTCGATGTTGAACATCGATGGTGAGAAGGGTCGATGTTATCGGCTATCGATGTTCGCCCCATCGATGTTATCGATATTATCGATGTTGCCTCCCCCAACATCGATGTTACCTTACCGTAAGCGTAAGATGATTTTTTGCTCTGATTCCTGATTGATGTGATGATTTGCTTCTGATATATTATGAAATATAATGGAAACCAAGAATGCCTTGTTTCTTTAACCCTCCTCAGCGATCATTTACCCTCACGTTTCTATCGATTGTTACCATCGAGGTCACTACTTGGAAAAACCTACCCAACGCTGAGTCAAATAGCTATTACGTACTTAAGGGGGCGCGGGACGGGAAGGCCAGTAGCACCCCCAACCACGAGAGTGCGCTGAACATCGCTTCCCCGGGAAGTTTCCCAGCGAGATTTGGAGATTTGGCGCCCGCCGGTAGAGGCGTCCTGCCGAATTTCGATGGTTGTTGTAAGTGCGCAGTTAGTTTTTAGTTATCAATTCCATTGCCTTATGGACACTATAACATTCGTGATTAGGTACGTGAGCTTCTCCTCTCCCTCTGCAAGTTTTCCGCTCGACAGGTTATACTCTGTTGTTTTTAGTTCATTCCTTTGTTCTCCTTCTTCTCTCACGCGGTTCATTCACGTTAGTATCAGTATATACTATTGTTCATTCGTAGTGATATCCGTCGAGTGTATCAAAGTGTATGCCTCCACCGCCGAAGAAGTGGACCAGGAGAAACATCGGTAACAAAGGCGAAAAAAAGAGGCGCAGAACAGTAAGTTGATACCACAGATTTACATAATTAGGTACCTAATTAATCCTTCGTTGGAAAGTTATTGTAAAATATCCTGCGGCTAAATCTCCGTAGTTATGATTCCGTTGGACATCTACAGAAATGTTGGCTGTTCCTTTACTGTTTCTTTCAATTCAATCAGTCAAAATATCAAGCAGATACAATCTGCGATGACCAATGAATAAAAAAATCTTTAGGTAGCTACCTACCCTACTCTGAACGTCAAAATTGAATTGCAATAAGTTTAAAAAAAAAAGAATGTTTCCATGGTTAATATAGATGGATGTGTTTCCAATGTTTTTTGGTTTTGTAGATTAGGAAACCTCAATAAAAACCTAAGAAATACTGTAAATTCCCAACTCTTCACATCTATCAGTCAAAACACCAAGCAGATACTCGATAGATTAAAATGTATTTCTAAGATTTCCATTGATATTTCTAATTCATTGCAATCAGTATACCCAAATTTACTGATTTTATGTTATTTTCTGTTCTCAGTTCATGTCCAAACAACATCCGATCCAGAGTCTGGCAGACAGTGATGTCTCCCACCAAATGGTCTTTCTTTGAGTAAAAATCAGGTAATACTTCTTATTATTAGAAGCAGATCAAATATTTCGCTGTAATATCACATTCCCCTGATTCTTCATGCGCTTCTCTGAACCTGCAAAACTTTGACACGCTCTCCTATAAAATCATCTGTATTGGACTTACCTACCACGTTTTGCCAGATCAGCACAGATTTATAATACGCAGTGGCGTAGAGTTGAAAAGGGGGGGGGGGGTTATCGGAAATAGAAAAAACATCCTTTCACGTAGCATGGCTATAAGAGCGAATTTTCAAAGAAATATTCCTGATATTGTGTAAAAAGATGATATAGCGAGAATCCATACCACTTTTCTTAAAATTATAACTTTTCGTGATTTTACCCATTTTTACCGATGTTTGACCCTAATAACGTCAAATTTGACCCACTTGCTTTTGAGAAAAATAGTTTTATCATCGAGGTAGTACCTCCGTCGTCATTAACCACCCCACACAACGTCAGGTGAATTAATATTGATTTTACCATTAATACCAATTTTTTACCCCAAAAAATCAAAATCTGACCCCTATTCTGTGTGAAAAACAACTGAAATGGTATTTTTCTGTCTTCACTCAACCTTCCGTACAACTTCCAATGATTTTTATAGCAATTTTAGCCGACATTTAGCCCCTAAAAACTCCAATTTGACTCCCTTGGAATTTGAAAATTGCTCATCTTCGAACTCATCCTTTCGTTTGGCAATACAAACGGTTTGGAGAAATCTGGAATTTTTACCATGTGCCTACCCAAGGACAGAAATCATCTGTAGTGGCACATAAATCTACGTAATAAATTTTTGCTAAAATCTAGGGATGAACTTAGGATGCTCTGAACCGGATTTGCCTATAAAAATATTTCAAAAATTCATGTTCTGAAAATGTTACCCATAGCAATAGCTTTATTTTCTTTGAAAATTCGGTAATAAGGTTTGAAATTACAAAGAAAGCTGAATTTAAATTAAATTTAACAAAGCACTAAATGTTACAGATAACATTAGGTAAGATAAACTGATGAAATACACACAACAATGTTCGCGAATTTTTAAGGAAAATGAAGGTATTGCAATGGGTCCAAAATTTTCAGAACATACGTTTTTGAAATTATTTTATAGACGAATCCGTTTCAGATCATCCTGATTTCATCCTTAGATTTTAACAAAAATGTATACCTATATTTATATACATTTATTTATGTGTCACTCCAGACGATACCTGACCTTGGTTACGTGATAAAAATTCCAAATTTCGCCGAAATGTTCTTATCGCCAAACAAAAGGATAAGCAATTTTATAAAATTTGAAGGGGGTCAAATTTGAGTTTTTAAGGGGTCAAAAATTGGTAAAAACTGCTAAAATTGTTATATAAAATCACTGAAAGTGGCATGGAAGGGTGAGTGAAGGCAGAAAAATACCATTTCAGTTGCTTTTCACACAGAACAGGGGTCTAATTAGGATTTTTGGGGGTCATTGACATTATTTATTAACATTATAGAAGATAGCACCTATACATGAAATAAGTGTATGTAGGAAAACTTTATTTACATTACATTCACTTTATTTACATTTACATTTAATATTATAGAAATGCCTGTTGTAATTTGCTACTGTGTATTTTTGTTCAGGAAGACGATCAGAATTGACGAGATATCCGAAGTTGACAACTCCAGTCGTATATACAGCAAGAAGCGAGTTTGAACTCCGATTTAAATGAACATGAACCTAAATGGATTTCCGAATACCTACCTAGATCCAGACTAACTCAGTGTCCAATAAAATAAAATAAAAGCTAATGTGAGCAGTGTAACTGTATAATATTATTCATGAGCTTTCCGATTTACTTTTCTATTTGTTTACATTTCAGTCATTGAATAAAACAAACACCTGAAAAGTTATTTGTTACTATCTAATCCTCTTCCTATTGTCGTTCAATTCAAGTAGGTAGTGAAAGGTATGATGATTAAAAGTAGGTACTTGAAATCATGTTGGATAATTTGTCTTTGAATTGATTCTGTATTAGTATGACAGGTAGAACACTTTAGACAGTGTGTAATCAATCTTTAAAAAAGTCATGTCTAATTTTGAGTGAAGTACACATAAGTATTAATAAAAATGAAATGAAATTACAAATCTCACACTGTGTGGGAGTACCTAAGTTATTTGTCTCACACAGGTAGGTATCTGTGTCCAGTCGATACATTCATTGGTCACACATTGATTTACATAAATAAAAAATAAACAGTCAAATTTACATACATATATAAATGCCCAGTAAAACTCCTCTCAAAATTAAATTATTACGTAACATAAAAGTACCCCAGATAGAAAAATAATAGTACCTACAACAATCCGGATGGGTCAGAGATTGACCTTGCGCCACTCAGCCGGCAAGGAGTTTCGAGGCTTTCAGATAATATTATGTGACGAACAAGAAGTTCGAGCAGAATAGTTAAAAAATAAGAAAATTAAGTAGGTACATGCCTATACTTCCTCAAATGAATTCAGGTATGCACCTAGCGATTGTGGCGTCAACTTTCGATCTACCTAGCGGATTATTTCTCAAATAATTGTTTACCCACTTAAAACAATCATCCCCTATTTTTTTAAATTGATTTTGCTAAATTTAATCCAGTTTATGAAACATTTAATTGATATACGTAATTAATACGTACCGTAAATAGGTAGGCAGGCTACCTACTATGAATAATAAAATTATGGCTGATTGGATTGTAGCTTTAATTAGGAAAGTAGGTAACCAACATAATTGGGAAAATACTGTAAAAATTACTTATCCAATCATGTGAAAACTATGACGGTAATTAGGCTGAGGTAGGTGAGCATGTGGAAGGAAGGGTGGAAGGGTAGGCCAGCTCAACAGCACAGAAAACCCTACTATACTACGTACAGAAGGGACACTCAGGGTGGGGGGTGGTTGCCAGCATACAGCTGCTGCGACGCGGAAATTAGTGGCCAAAACCTGAACTAAGACCCCCGGAATCCTCGCGCATGCGCCTGAAACCTTGGTTACCGCCCCACTCCTACTTCGTTGTTACAACAAACCCCCGCCACCATTCCTCAACCCCATCCCCCCTCCACCCCCGACCCCATTTCAATCCGCCTCTCTTCCACACCCTTGGTAAATGTACGAGAAAGGATGAAATTAATACAATTAAAGCAAATGTACGGTAAAACAATATTTATTCAACAATATGGATTGAACAGTTATTACAATTCGAACATATGACATCACAGTTCGTGGATAGTTGATATCATTAATTTAATTGCATTCTAATTATCTATTGTCTTCAGTGGCGTAGCCAGGGGGGGTTAGTGGGGGTAATACCCCCCCCCCCCCATTGGCTCGAAAACCTTATCACAAATTAAAATTAAATCTTAAGAATAGTCCATCACAAAAGTAACAAACAAATACAAGAATCACATTAAACGGTAATTCAAAATATGACTGAAAAGCTAAATAATATTACGTTTATTTGACTCCCTTCGAATTTTTGAAAATTGTTCATCCTTTTGTATGGCAATAAGATCATTTTGGCGAAATTTGGAATTTTTATAACATACCCAAGGTCAGATATCGTCTGGAGTGACACATACGTATACATTTATGTTAAAATCTATCTATGATTGATATCATTAATTTAATTGCATTCTAATTATCTATTGTCGTCACAATGAAATTGTTAGACCATCGTCAATATTGATAGACTATTATTACAATTCGAACATATACTGACATCACAGCTCGTGGATAGTTGATATCATTAATTTAATTGCATTCTAATTATCTATTGTCGTAACAATGGAATTGTTCGACCATCGTCAATATTGATTGACTAGTTATTACAATTCGAACATATATTGACATCACAGCTCGTGGATAGTTGATATCATTAATTTAATTGCATTCTAATTATCTATTGTCGTCACAATGAAATTGTTAGACCATCGTCAATATTGATTGACTAGTTATTACAATTCGAACATAACATATTGACATCACAGGAAAGCAGTTGGATGAGTCTTATATCGAACGTCACATCCGATAGCGGCGCACTTGAAATTTACAACCCAACTCATACTTATCTAGAAAACGAACGACTTCAGTTAATGAAAAATACGAATTCCGTACATGAAAGCAGTATTTTCAAATTTCACGAGCCTATTACCTACGTAAGTTTTATTACTAACCTCGTCGCACGTTACAACGTAGAAAGTTTCTGTAAGAAAGTTTGTGTGGTGAATTAAATGAAATGAAATGAAAAACAATGGAATGAAATGAAATTAAAACCTCCTCGCGCGTTAAAACGTAGTTAAAACGTAAAAACTGTAGTGATGAATACGTAGTATACTAGGGTTTTCTGTGGATGAAATCGTAGGTATAATATTATTGTCATACAAGAAAATACAAATGGCGGAACGGAGTCGGAGCGTCTACATGAGTTGGTGGGTGGTAGGGTGGGAGAAGACGTGCGATCGCAGCGATAACTGGAAATTAGTGCCAGAACCGTGAACTAGCACCGGTGTCATGGGGCTGCTCAACAGGGAACTAATATTCTGAAGCTTAGCTGGGATGCAGACTGTGCGGGTTACAGCGATGCCATTCGTTCGGTGAATATGGCAACACCGCCTCCTCCCTTGCCCCTCCGACCAAGAACGTTGAAAATTACCTCCTTCCCAGGCAAAGAGCCGCTGGAACTGATAATGCCATGGATACTATACTAGACTACACGACGAGCGAAGCGACAGGGCAGGGTGGCTGCGTGTGAAGGGGGAGAGACTCGGCACATTGCCCGCAGAGAGCGCCTACAGGCGGCGCGGCGCCCCCTTTCTCGAGCCTTTTTTCAAAATACGTAAAATTTTTCTTCACGTTTTCTTTCTTATTTTACATAACAAAATTTTGATTCTTGGATTATCAACTTTATTATCTCTCCGAAAATGTCGTAAAACACAAACATTCAAGAAAAAGTTTTTTAAACTACATTTTTGAATTTGAATTTTCGGAAATTTCAGGAATCATTTAGAGCTATGACCCTAACTCTATTCACGGATTAATATAATGCGTATTAAGACCTTCCCCAGAACTGTAAGTTAACCACAGCCAGAGAAAACGTGAAGAAACTGACAAAAAACAGGGTCTGCGCCCCCTTAAGCTCGGTGTGCACATCCGTTCCAGCAGAAAGGCTCTTCTCCAAGGCTGGAAACATTTTGACTCAGGAGAGAAACAGAATAAAGGGAGAAAACCTCTCCGAACTCCTATTTCTCCAGAGCCTCGGCAAGGAGTTTTTCCTTTGATTTTTTCATCTTCCTCTTAATTGCAGTTCAAAAGAAGATTAAAAAAAAAAATTATATACCTTTACTGCTCATTCCATTCATATTCATATCAGCATATTAAGTGATTACAGTACTTACTGCAATATACTGAATTAGTATAAAAATATGTATTGTTTGGTGTTTTATACGTTTATTCCATTCAGAAATAAAATTAATTTGATAAAGACGTTCAAATAAATATTTGTTTGACCTGATTCTTCATGAAGTTCATGTAGGTACTGATTGAAGAACAAAAAGTTAGATTTTGAAATCATGGAATCTCGAATAAATACATGCCTACCAATCAGGTAACCTGCAGTCTTGTTCCCTCATCTAGTTAATTTTATTAAACTTTATTGCAGATAACGCTGTTGATTAATTTTAATTATTTTTTAAAATTGAATTTGCACAAAAAAGAAAATTTCATCAAACATCGATGTTAACACTTAACATCGATGTTTCGGCCTTTCAAACATCGACATCGAAAAACATCGATGGTTGAATGGGCGATGTTTACGACATCGATGTCATGCTACCGATGTTGACATCGATGTCACCATCGAAGTTTTTGTTTCGATGTCCCATCTCTACTCTGAAAGCTTCTCACTCTTCTCAGCACGCCATTTTACGTGGAGTGAAGTTTCCTTCTCTCTTCTTCCATGTATCAATTATCTCTCGACTTTATACTAACCCAGCAACACTTGCAATGAAGTGAGCTAGGTTTTTCAAAAATTGAATCAAATGGTGTAATTTCAGATAACACGAGTAGAGAACGGAGTGAGCCTCAAAAGTCGCTCCCGACCATTCGACAACGTTCAGTCAAAATTCTCACAGTCAACTATGTTATTCAATTTTAAACTGAAGTGAAATCCTCAAACAACGGGGTAAAGTTGGTTTTATTAATTTTGTTTAATTCAAATGAGTTCTAAGCGTTTTTTCTTGTTTTACCAGCGTGTCAATTGTTCTTGGGGCCCAAAACCGGTCGGTAATGCGCTCTAGCGGACAACGTACAAAGCTGCCGTTGCCGAATCCGCTCCGCCGAAGTTTTCGAGCTGCTTGTGCTGTCGATTAGGATTCAGAAATCAATTTCAATTTTTTTATTCAACAAAAACATTACACAACAAATATAATGATTTTTATAGAGTCTAAATACATAATACAAGTTCTAAAATTACGTTGGTTTATGAGCCTAAAGACCCGTCCAGGCTCGTCTCTTCCACTGCTATTATTTATTATATTACTGCGCATGTATGTACCAGCAGTTTCATTGACAAAGCAAACCGTAAGTGTTTGGAGAATGAGTTACATTGATCAAGAACTAACAGAATTTATAGTTTATTCCTAAGTAGTTGGTAAATACACTTACAATTAGTTTATATTCAATATTATTCAATACAAAAAAAAATAGCTACAAAGGCTGATTTTTATTCTTATCCGAACTTGAACTTATTTATAACAATACTTTCGTTATTTTCAAGCTCAAAATGTTCTAGAACTAGTTTTTTAAATTTTCCTGTTGAAGTCTTGGTCAGGAGTAGTACCTAACAGTTCAAATAGGGCTGGAGCTAGCCATGGAAATTGTCAAGTGTAGAAATCATTATGTGCCTGTGGTACCTATCTGGAGGACATAGTTGGCATTTGTTCGCGTCGGTCTAATCACCGCTTGCTTAGTAAGTAAGTGTACATATAAACAAGTGTATGTACATATAAAACAGTTCTGTGAATACTTACAAGCCATTGTGGGAGTGAGAACATCGAAGTGTTTGTACAGGTAACTAGTTGAAGTACGTTTATGGGAATTAGTTGCTGTTCTCCAAACTGTATTCATTGCTATTTTGATACTATTAATGTTAGACGCATTAGTACCTCCCCAGACAATGATACCATAAGTTAAAATGCTGTATACATGAGCGTAATACTCGAACACCATTTTAAGGTTTTCTTTCGTCAGCCAACTTCGTAGGACCAGAAAGTAGTGCATGGATTTCCTGATTTTATTGACTAATACACTTCCACTTCCACTTGAGATGCTGATCTACGTGCGTAAATTGAATGAAGAAATGCGTGACGCGTTTATTGTTCACCTAATTTCATTTCGCGACGTTCCAGGCCCCTCATTACTAAGGCCGTCATCGATCAAGCCCAAGTAGAATGCCCTAGGTACATCATCGCTAAACAATATCAAACGGAATAAATTCGAATCGACCAAATACAATAGAAACCCCATTATCCGAGTATTGTTTCAAGTTTCAAAATTGCTTTTATTCGTGGAAAATACAAAATACGTAGTTATCATTGCAATTAGTACGAAAATAGAAAAAAATCTTATTAATAATTTTTGTCATAATGGGTATATCAACAATATTTTCCATAGAACCCACAAAGGTTAAACCTGTGCGTGGGCATTTCTTATTATCATTAAATAACTAGTTTTGTTCGCTTGTCTATTTTCGTTATTATTTTAACTATTAACATTTCCAATTATGGCTTAAAAGTTAGGCAGAATTTTACATGAGTTGACTTAGCTGTTACACGATAAGATAAAATAAATGTAAATATGTGTACTATGTTATAGTTTTAATAAACAATTTATTGTTTATCCGAGTTTTCGATTAACCGAGGGTTTTCCCAGAATTCGCTACCTACATTCGACTATCCGAGGTTCGGAATTCAGTTCATTGTTTATCTGATACGTTATCTTGTACGTGTACATTTGTTTTGCGTAAAACAGACCACCGCGGATTTCTACTGTAGGCAGAATCCGAGAATAGGGAATTTCATGTTTGCGCATGCGCAGTGCGCAGTCCTTGGTTACGGATGTTGTTGGATTTCGAAGTTGGTTCCTTTGGCTAATGCGTTAAAACAATTGCTCGAACTGCACGCCAATTGCCATACCGGGCAGCACTGCTTTCATGTTCCCTAAACCACCCTTACAATTTCTGAAGGGGAAATCAAAACAACTTTTCAAATGCATATCGAGAATTCGCTGTGGTACAGCGAACTGGATGCCCCACTTCAGTAAAAATTGGAGCGGAAGCTGAGAATAGTGGCCAATTTTGTGGTATGGAAGAGGAAACCGTCAAACAATTATTACTATAATAATTATTTACTACAAGACTTTTGATTAGGCATATCGAAAATCCATGTTTTTTAATATCAACATATTTTTATACTCCGATGGTAGGTTATCGATTTTAGGTGGGTAGTTACTGATTATTCCCTACCACTTTTTGGCCGAACTTCCGTTTTTAGCAATGTGGTGTGTGTGTGTCACTCCAGACGATAATTATGTGACCTTGGGTAAATGATAAAAATTCCTAATTTCGCCAAAATGTTCGTATTGCCAAACGAAAGGATGAATTCGAAGATGAGCAATTTTCAAAAATTCCAAGGGAGTCAATTTGAGTTTTTATGGGTCAAAAATCGGTAATTTTCTTTCATTCAAATAGTTAGCCTAGATTTCAGTACACAATTTTCTATATTTTTTCTGGAAAGTTATGATTTTTAGGGAGAGATGGGAAGGGGTTGGGGTAAACATAGTTTGTGACGATGCTCAAGCGGCAGTTTTTATCAAATTTTCGTAGTTTGCAAACGACTCGGTTATGAGTGCTATACTCTCAGGTCGCGATTTTTATCCGATTTTCACGGTTTTCTTCATACCCAATACAGCTGCTTTTGTGACCCATAAAAACTCAAATTTTATTAAAATGTTGAAGGTGATGCGGTTTTGTTTAGGCATACTGTGCAAGAAGATAGTTTATAGAAGTTAGTAAATAATTTTTTGGATTATTCTGCCATCAAAAGCTTATTCTGAGAATAGAAAGGGGAGGTGGATCGGCCACACAGGAGCGAGAGGGTAGTGGAGCGTTAGGAGATTGGATACCACAAGGTACTTGTAACGCATTTTAGGAGGTCATAAGTTGGCAGTGCATAGAGTTGGTTGGCGTAGCTTCACGAAGGCCCTTCAATGCTCCTCGCCTGGAGCGACAGGAAATTAGTATCCATACGACAGTAACATTCTGCCCCCGAAAATTTTAGAAGACTCCCTCGACGAAATAGGACCATGAACCAGGAACAAATTAAGAGGGGGTCCTGCGTTAAGTACACCGAATTATAGGACGGTATGAAGTTTCGGGCATAGGTACTAAGATTACATTATCTATCACCAGGGCCCAAATATGAACGAAAATGTTCACTTAATTTTTCTTAGCCGTTTTTTGTGATTAGGAAAACGGAGAAATTCATACGAAAAGAAATTGTGGAAATAATAATTTAAAAAAAAAAGAAACAAAAAAGCTGCAAATTATTGATGCCCCTTCTGCGTAGATCACTGTTTTCTGTGGTCAATACCTACACTCGTATTTCCCCCAGAAAAGCCCTAAATCCAGTACTGGAACCGGCCGGGGAATTGCAGTTTCATAACTAATACGCGATAGATTCAAGAATTATATAACTAATCATTTATCGTTATTCATGAAGCATGTTCTAGTTACAAAAGATATGTCCCTACCAACAAAATCCAAAATAACCATCATTTTGCATATGAAATAATATCTCGGAACAACCAACTCGATTTCATACAGCCATGCGTGATTATAATCAGGTGTTCCCTAGCAATGATATCTGTGCTGGATGTATACCGTTTCATTCTCGATCATGTTGACGAAGCTTTCCGGTGCAAATTTCAGGGCCTTACTGTGAACAAAAGGCTGGACGGACAAGGCTCCGGGTGGTCTCAAAAAATTCTTCAGTTCGAGAACATTATTTTTAAAACTTTAAAAAAATTCGACAGTAACGCCGAGCTTCGCGGACAAATTACACTTTAAATGGGACCCACATACCAAATTTCATTAATATTCGTTAATGGCAAATGATAGGCGGACGGAAAGAAATTTTTTTATTCCATTTTTGGATTCTACGTACCTTGAAATTGAAACCATCAAGTTTTGAGGGAGGGGGAGGGTAAAAAATTTGTACCTAATGCTCGATTCCAAAGGTTTATTATTGCAAATAATAAACGCAAACAACATTTTCAGTACTGCCTCGCCATAAATGGTAGGTACTTAATTTTCTCTCTCGAGTCCCCATTCTGAAACAGTTTTGATAAACTTGTTGTATTGTTTATGGCTTTTGGTACTGTTTCAAATCTTAGATCACTTGGCAAATCCCAGTCAGTTGGAAAATTCTAGTTTAGTTGGTAAATTCTAGTCGGTTGGCGAATTCAAGTGAGAATCGGACACGATTACACAATGATCTTCCGTTCCTTGCATACCGGAAACACGGCAATCACCACTAGTAGGCACACAACCGAGCTCATTCAAGACAGTCTACGTTTTGAACTTCCAGATATGGGCGAAGGAATTGTCGAGTCTTACAATCGAACTCATTCGAGACAGTCTGTGGATGTTTGTATTCCCCAACGGATCGTTCAGTCAACCTGTTCAGTAAAACTGCTCCCTGTCAGGCATGGTAGTTTGAGTATGAGGGATGGTTGGGCAAAACGTCCTGCTGGGTGGGATCTGGGTAGTTTTCAGATATATTGTTAATTGTTCTCGAGTTAATTTTGAGCTAATGCGTCTAAACTATAGGGCGAAAATCGTTCTGTATCAATGAATTTAAGGGGTACCATTCTACCTACAAGTTTCTCACCACCACCCATTCGCTTTTGTGATTGTAATGAATTTTTTCCTCGCTATTCGCTAATTAAGCTGATATTACCCGGTATTTATATTACTCGAATTTTAGATTGTTATTCAGGAGGGGCTGAGACTTTTTTGGGGCAGCTCGCTACTAGGCCCAAGCTACACCTACGACGGGAAATCACGGAAAATAATCAACGTGGGCGACCCCGTCGATCGCAAGTACAGAATTAATTGTGCGCTATTCAAGTTCCTTCTGATATTGAAATTTCTAGCGGGTGAAAAAATGAGACGCGGAGTTTGGAAGGTCCTGTCGGGCCTCTCGTCACCGAGAACCTTCGCACGATTCGACATTCGAAATGGACCATGAATAGGTACCCCTATTATAAATAGTTGGGCCAAATTGAAACCACAGAGTTGGATTAGGAACCTATTTTCGTGTCCTCGATTCTGTGTAATTCAAAGAAGAATAGGTAGGTACCTGCAAAACAACGAATATTCCAGTACCTATTCGTCAGTCACGGCAGAGGTCGTGAAGTGTTCGTCAGTCTCAAACAACTATTCACAACTCAAGCAGATCAAATGAGTTTGTAATAGAAAACAAGAAACTTTGGGGTAAAGATTTAGGTTAAGATTATTAATAGGAAATTTTGCGCCAATTCCGATCTTACCCGTTGGTTTTCTACCTGCCGCTCTCGTGGTACCAAAACCTATACAAGTTAACACAATTATTTCACGAAAATACACCCTAACCGATGGCGCTGTACCATTTCGAGTGCCCCAGCTACGATCACAAGAATATCCTCAGAATAACTCAGTACATAGACGAACAGTCAGGTGCACAGTGGCGCTTTCTCGCGGATTTTGTGAAAAGCTTGATTTTGGACGACTGGAACCTGGCTTCGCTTGAGCGAGCGACGCCAGGGTGCAGGGACATTATTATTAATAGTCGTAGTTTATAATTTTATGAATTAATTACAAAAGGTAAAGGAGTCCTACTCGTTCATCACTCACAGGTACGAGTATCATCTATAAATAATCATCGTCACCGTCTCAAAAATGTCGTCGATTTCTATCAGAGGGAATGGCAGTTCCCGACTCGTAGGTTTCGACGTTTTGGAGGGTATATATAAAATTCTAAGCCAATTAATGGCGGGGAGGTCTGGTGTAAGTAAAATTGGCCACTGTCTAACGTGACATTACAAGACCTGGTTCCGCCATCCTATCATCGTTCAAGAAATTAATTGACTGTTAAGTCTCCACAACACAGTTTATAAATCCTCGCTAAATTTTTGCTGCTCGCATCGCAGTACCTCCTTTCCGGATCATTTCATCACCCAAATTCAAGTAATTAGTTTTTTTCTAATGATTGGTAGTGATAGGCACAAAATTTACAAGCAGGCGCGGATCCAGGGGGGGGGGGGGGGGGGGTCACAGGGGTCATGACCCCCCCCCCCCCCCCCCAGAATCAGCCTGCATTTCAAAAAGCAGAGCTGAACGAATTGTTCACAAACCCGAAAACAAAAAAACCAAACGAAAACGAACCCAGTTTTTGTGAAATCAAAAACCAGAAACAAACCAAACGACCAAAGTCAACTTACCATATTGTTAACTTAAAACATTGGAAACAAAATATAACAATAATTACGATTAAACTTTTTATAGAATACTGATTTTTTTCTGTATTTGGTTTGTAGCAACACTTGTGATTTGTTTACATTTGTATAAGTTCCAACTGGGACGATCATTTATAACACAAAATCTAATTTTCTATTTTGTTTCGCAAATCTGTTGATTATCGCATCGATGTCCAATTTGATGTCGCGATGAATGTGTAACAATGCAAGCCCAGTGAGTCTGTCTTCTTTTATAGTTGATCTCAGCCAAGTTTTGAGGCGATGGAGAGTTGAAAAACTCCTTTCTGCAGTGGCTGCGGTCACAGGAAGCGTATGTAAAGTATCAAGTAGTTTCCAAATGGATGGATAAATTTCTTCATCACGTGCAACACAAACGAGAGGAAGCGAATCGGGGAGTTCACCGCCGTTTTCAACAATCCGATTCCATTTGGCTACCCACAATTTGAATTTTGCTTGTTTCTGGCGTTTGCCAATTTTGGACTTATTCGGTTCTTGTGAGGAATCCCTCAAATAAAAGTAATAAGTAGGTTTGTTCCATCCGAGCGAGTTCAGTAGAACGTATTATGCGCAGATCGATCCGCGCATAAAACTGTGTTCCTACCGTGTCGGTTCCATGAACCCAAACTTCTACTTTCTACATCGACTGTACCGAACCGTGTTCCTTCCGCGTCAAGTGCAGAACAGTCCCGTACCGAGTGCGGCACTTTTCCGCACTCACGGCGATCGAGTTTTTGAAGTGAACCCAAGAGGTAACAGTCTGTAACCTCCCCAAAATTCATTTTGTTCTGTTGGTGCCGTGTCGTGACCGCCGTTACCGTGACTTGTGCTCCAATTCAATTCTGAGAGCCAAAGAAGACTGAGAACCAAATTTGCGTTCCTACCGTCATATTTTCGAACTCGCACTCACTCGCAATCGTATCTGCACCTACCCCCACCCCATTCGGTTCCGTACTGGCGGGTGTCGCACTGATGAACTCGCACTGACGCGGATGGAACAAACCCGTTCCATCCGCCGATACGAGAAATTCTATAAACAAAACATTATTGCAATTTGAATTTTAAATTAAAAACTATTTGGCCACATGGTCTTCTCAATTTTTCTTCATATACAACTGTGTAAATATTTACCATAAAACATCCGTCAAATTGAAATTCAAATGTCCTCGCCACTAATTACTGTAATTTCTAATTACACAAACGTAGACAGTGTTAAAAAAACTGAAAACAAAAAAGAACTATAAAAAATCTCAAAAGATTCGATAAAAAATGTCAAAATTAGTCGAACATAATCGTACACTTGGTCCTACCAATGTTACTTTATATACAATTATGTCAATAAATTTACTTACCTTGGTGTATCCGTCAAATTACACCTTGTTTATTTCTTCTTATTTTTGTTAATTATTATCTTGTTTTTGTTTCGTTCTCGTTTTCTTTCCTGCCAAATTCAGTAAAAACGATACTGAATTCACTGAGATCAACAATAGATTGTTGTGGTTTCAATGTTTTGATTTGCAAACTCTGAAGTTAGCTACGCTGCCATAAAATGCGCCAATTTTTTTGAAAACACATTAGTACAGGTTTTTAGAAGAAAATTGAAAATAAATACATTTATCAGTTAAATAATTAATAGATATTGAAAAATATTTTTTACATAAACAATGAATTTTATAAATAAATACAATTAATGTTGTAATTAGACAAATTGGACGAGTTTAGGCATAAGGTTGAAAATTCGGTTTGTATTGTTCGTTTGGTTATTTTGTTATTTTTTATATTGTTCTACCCTGTGACCCCCTCCGGAAAAAATTCTGGATCCGCCCCTGCGTCCACCTGTCACGCTATGTAAAAATTTCAGTTGTCGTATTATGGGCGGTAACAGTTAGTATTTTTTCTTGTTTTCCAGATGCACCAAACATACTTGTTCACAACTTTGCGAGCAAGAAGAAGGAGGAGTTAGGTGTTCTTGCTATGAAGGCTATAAGCTGGAAAATGACAATATCACCTGCACTCGTAAGTGTATAAGCAGATAGAGTTCGTATTTACATCAGTTTTTTCCAACCACCTCCGTCTTCAAATAAGTGTTTTGCTCGCGTTCCAAACGTACAACAGTTCTGTATATTAGTTGAGTAAATACGGAGAATGAATACAGTTCTGATACTATAAACTGCTATACCTACATCGAGTTCCGCACCCACATCACACAAGTGAAGTGTGGCTAAGTTCTTCGAGGCCTCCCTTCCCACGCAGAAACTGAACACTCGAGTGCTAGGTAGGTGGCTATAACATGATGGAACACATTTGGTAGAGTTTGAGAGGAGAGTCTGGCCAGAGCCCACTCCGGCCGTGGGTGTTCGGCCATTTCCGCCTGTTTCCGCGGGGAATTTGCTGTTCCGTGGTTCCGCCCTCCGCGATCGGCTCGTATCCTTATCACTTTCTTATCAGTTTACGTATCATTATTACTTATCATTGATTACAGTGACAAGTCATTTGCGTTAAAACAACATGAGAATAGTCATGGCTGGTGGGAAATTATACGCCTGCTTATTATGCAGCGGATTCGAGGCGTGCCGGAGTAGTCAATGGGAGTTTGAAGGACGATTGAGATCCAGGTGTTTTTTGAAAACATTGAGAAACACAAGCTTCCAACTGCCCTCAGACAGTCGTCTTCACGTTTACCAGAATTAAGATAAGTTTTCAAGTCGTCCTTCAAACTCCCATTAACCAGCATTGAAAAAGAAGACCCTACAACATTAACTACAAAATTAACATAACATTGTTCCGAGTCACTAGATATTATATTATTGATAACTCTTTGATATTAGCGTGATATTCTGGTTATTTTCATTAATTTCGGCTATTTTCAACTGTATCGAACTACATTCAATTTTGGTTATTTTCAACTTATTCCTTTAGAATCGAGCATGATAAAAAAAATGTTAAAGCCCCCTCAAAATTTGATGGTTTTTCGTTCCAAGGTAGTACGTAGACTCCGCAAATGAATAAACCAATTTCTATCTGTCCGCCGTACTATGCACTTTCCTTAGTTACCATGAACCAAAATGAGCTAAATTTTATAAAATAGTAATAAGATTATAGCATGATTCGAAGTCAATATATAAAGAATTGCTGGACAAAACAGTCGTGATAGGTTGATTACATGTGATATTGTCATGCTATTATAATTTATAATAATATTCTGTGATAGTTATTATAATAGTCAAAAGTTCCATAGGTACTTACCTAATTTCTCAAGAATAAGCTGTAATCTCGCAAATGAGTAAAATGCATTTAAATATTCATTAAAAGGTTGATTAAATGTGATATTGTCGTGATATTATAATATAAAAATGAAGTCGTTGCCTTGGGCAATTTTCCTCTCGATTTTTTTTTCTCCACGTTCAGTATTTGTGACACTAATCTAAGTACCTAGTTATAACCTAAAAGATACTAAATTGTACTAAGTATTTTGATTTGATAAGCTTTCTCTAGAATAACATTTTCAAGAGGGTGGGTAATACTGAGACTAGTGTATAATTTTGTCATTATCGTTTATTTCTCCAAGGGAAATACCTATATATTTTGTGATAATTATGGGAATAGTCAGAAGTTCCATGGGCAATAAGCTGTGAATTGTAATCTCGTAAATGAATAAAATATATATTTTTTACTTATGTTACCATTATTTTCATTTCGTTGCCCTCCTAATTTTTGTGCGGGCAAAATGGCTTTTTAAAAATATACCATTTCCTTGCAAATTTAGTCACCACTACGGTTATAGCCACTAAATGTTGGTCACATATCTGGCAGCGATTATTTTTTGTAAATATAAAGTTAAGTACCTAGCTACTACTCCATCAATCGCTTATTAAGTAATATTAAATTATAGAAGCTGTTCAAATCAATAATCTGTCAAGAAAATCATGGTTTCGAAGCCCTAACGAACAAAAACTGATCTTACGAAAGTGTCGGTGACAAAAAAACTTTCTATGTCCCTGGTCTCGAACCAACGATCTACCATTCGGAAGGTAGATGTCGATACCACTGAGCTATCGAATTACCTCGTAAGAGGTTGGCTTCTGAAACGATAGGTAGCCCACGCTGTAAAGCAGTAGGAGGCAGGGGAAACAGGCGGAAATGGCCGAACCCCCACGGCCGGAGTGGGCTCTGGCCAGACTCTCCTGAGTTTGAGTGTTTTGGTGAATGCAAACAGATATGGAATAGTTGGCCTACTCAGTTGGTAAGAGTGAAGCTAGGCCAGTCAGTGATTTCTGAAGAAATATTATTGTTGGGTCAGCATCATAAATAGGTACCTACTGCTTGTACATAATTTTACCATTAATGCGTTTAAAGACTTAAATAAATGAATAATTCTAATCAACTACGTTTACGGTTTAGGTATCAAACCACTAGATACCACATGTGGTCCTGGCTACAGACATCATCCAACAGCTAAGGTGTGCCAAGGTAGGCTTACTATTTTGTAAGTAGGTACTCAAACAGTTTTTCATTACATATCAAAATCACGTTTTACCTTATTACGCTATATTTTATAATTCCGTGGAGCCTAAATAAACCATAATATGATTGAATCAGTCGATATCGATACAATATGAACTCGATTGATCAGTTCTTCTTTCATCCATGTCAAAATCATACCTACCAACACCTTCATTCCTGCGCAAACGAGCTTTTTTTTTAGAAGTGCGGTCAGACACTCTTATCAACTTGGCTTCCACAACTTCTTGCACCTGCATTCGTAAATACCTGCCTACAAGATCAAAGTATTATGTGCGATAGTTTTCGCTCTAAATACTTGAAAGAGTAAATAGGTACTTGATTCTGAATTCTGATTCGAGGTAGATATAGATATGTACTTGCTTGAGACTTGAGTCGATGTACCAAATATCAACCAACATCGATAACGGTATTTTCTATGTCCCATCCCAAATGCCAAACGTTTATGACCGAACCCTTATCAGGTCCGATCTTTCAAAAATTGTCAAAAGGCAAATAGGCGCACTCGCAGCTACAAGCCGATGTCGTCGTGCCACTCTCCAACAACCTGCAACATGAAGATGTAATGGTTTGGAAAACGACCGAGCCAGATTGAACATTGACGACCATTCGAGAAGAGTAAACTCTTTCAGCTGCACTGGCAGTTGAAATGTTTACTAAATCCATATCTACGTGTCTCATCTGACACTGTAATCCCACACCATCGACGGAAAGATGAATCATACAGTCTACCAGAAACTGACGACGAATTGTCCTATTTTATTGTGTTAGAATCGGGTAGCCAGTTCGGGAGTGAGACTGTAGCGCTTTCTAGCGGGGTAAGCTGGAAGCTGAGCGGAAGCCGGATATCGTCTGTCAACTCCCACGCTACCACCCGAATAGGTTATCTACTAGTAGGGCTGGGATTTCCATGTATTTACCATATTTTCAGGAACCTGGTATTGCCGATACTGTTCTCAAACACTACCTATACGTGATTTCGGATCGATTTAGACCAGTGGTTCTCAAATTGTTTTGGGTCGCGCCCCCTTGGGAGTATCAGGGCATCTTCTCACCCCCGTTCCATCAAACCTCCTGCAAAATCACCGAAAATAAAATAGTGTTGTTAACAAATTATATAGTTTATTATCAATTTCACATATTTATATAGACTATCAAGCGCCACTGTAACTTGAGATTTGAGACTGTTCAATGCTTCAGAGTTAGTTATGTTGGTCGCCTGCGGATAACTATAAACTTCATCGGAACTGCGTTAAATTTGCACTGACTTTTAGACCAAATTTTAACGTAAATTCAAGGCTGAAAATTCGTTAGAACCTCAATTTTCCACTCTTTGGTCAAAATTGACTTCGTATTTGGTGTCCTCGTCCAAAAAACATGAAAAACGATACGTCCCATGCCCATGTTACTAAAACACACAAAAAAAACTATTTGGTTTATTATTCTGTGAATAATACACCTACGCATTCGTTCAGCAAACACCCCCTCAATTTTGGTTTATTATTCGGGAATAATACACCTATGTATTCGCTCATGGAAAATTTTTATAACACCCCCTCAAATTTTTTCTTTTACATTTCAAGGTGCGTAGATGCAGATAGATAATGCAATATCCATCCGCCTACGCCGTATCATGCATACCGGCTTCATTTTCGGTCTAAAAAAGTCGAACCTTCGCACACATGCTCCATTTGGGCCCTAAAGTTGTGCCCCGAAACTTTTCAGCCCGATCGGAATATATCCAAGGGTATTATGAGAGAAAAATGGGTATAAAATAGGTATTTTTTGTGTTTTAATAACATGAGCTTTTGAGGTATCGTTTTCCATGTTTATATATTATATGTGTCACTCTTGACCATTCCTGACCTTGACTACAAGAATTCAAAAATTTTGGCCGTTCATTTATTGTTTCTTTCACGTGAAATGATTCGAACAGCCATTTCTGATGATTTCCACCAACTTTGGCACCCAAAACACGCATTAGGTACCTACGCCCTTTTTTTTTTTTTTTCAATTTATCTTTGACCATTGGTAGTGCCATTTAATCGTCTTGATCCATATGCTGAAACTTTTTCTAGTGTTATTATACAAAGTGACTGTGATTTCAGACCATTTCCCAGGTTTTTGACTCACGAAAAATCAATTTTGGGAGCTGAACATTTGGTAGAACTGAATTTTCCACTCTCTGGTCAAAATCGACTTCATATTCGGTCTTCTCGTCCCCAAAAACATGGAAAAAGATATCTCAGAAGCTCATCTTACCAACATGTTGCTAAAACGCAAAAAGTACCTATTTTTACACACATTTTCACTCATAACACCCGTGGGTATATTCCGATCGGGCTGAAAAGTTTCGGGACACAACTAGGGCCCAAATGGAGCATGTGTGCGAAAGAACGACTTTTTTAGACCGAAAATGAAGCCTGTACACGTGATACGGCGGACGGCATACGGCGGACGGCGTACGGCGGACGGACATTGCATTTTTGTAATCTACGCACCTTGAAACGAAAAAGAAAAAAGTTTGAGGGGGTGTTATAAAAATTTTTTGCTGAGCGAATACATAGGTGTATTATTCACGGAATAATAAACCAAAAACGCTGCAAAGTCCTTGTCACATGGGTTTATTATTCTATTGGACATACCTACAGAAACGTTGGCTGTTCATTAATTGTTTCATTCATGCGTAATAATCGAAATAGCTACTTCTGATGGTTTCCGTTAATTTTGGCCCCCAAAACACAAATTAGGTACGCTCTTTTTTTTCTTTTTTTTTTAACTATCTTTGATCATTGGTAGTGCCATTTAATCGTCCTGAACCACGTCTTGACACTTTTTCCAGTGTTATTATACAAACTGATGGTGATTTCAGACGATTTCCCAGGTTTTTCACTCATAAAAAATCAATTCTGGGAGCTGAACATTTGGTAGAACTCAATTTTCCACTCTTTGGTCAAAATCGACTTCATATTCGGTCTTCTCGTCCCCAAAAACATAGAAAACGATATCTCAGAAGCTCATGTTACCAATATGTTGCTAAAACGTAAAAAGTACCTATTTTTACACACATTTTCACTCATAACACCCCTGGGTATATTCCGATCGGGCTGAAAAGTTTCGGGACACAACAAGGGCCCAAATGGAGCATGTGTGCGAAAGAACGATTTTTTTAGACCGAAAATGAAGCCTGTACACGTGATACGGCGGACGGCGTACGGCGGACGGCGTACGGCGGACGGACATTGCATTTTTGGAATCTATGCACCTTGAAACGTAAAAGAAGAAAGTTTGAGGGGGTGTTATAAAAATTTTTTGCTGAGCGAATACATAGGTGTATTATTCACAGAATAATAAACCAAAAGTACCTATTTTTACACACATTTTCACTCATAACACCCCTGGGTATATTCCGATCGGGCTGAAAAGTTTCAGGACACAACTAGGGCCCAAATGGAGCATGTGTGCGAAAGAACGATTTTTTTAGACCGAAAATGAAGCCTGTACACGTGATACGGCGGACGGCGGACGGCGTACGGCGGACGGACATTGCATTTTTGGAATCTATGCACCTTGAAACGTAAAAGAAAAAAGTTTGAGGGGGTGTTATAAAATTTTTTTGCTGAGCGAATACATAGGTGTATTATTCACAGAATAATAAACCAAAAGGAGCGTACCTAATTCGTGTTTTGGGGCTAAAATTGGTAAAATCCATCATAAATAGCTATTTCAATTATTTAATAATAAAGAAACAATAAATGAACAGCCCACATAATAGTAGGTATGTCCAATCGAATAATAAACCCATGTGACAAGGACTTTACAGCGTTTTTATTCACTCATAACACCGCTCGGTATATTCCGATCGGGCTTAAAAGTTTTGGGACACAACTAGGGCCCAAATGGAGCATGTGTGCGAAAGAACGAATTTTTTACACCGAAAATGAAGCCGGTACACGTGATACGGTGTACGGCGGACGGACATTGCATTTTTGGAATCTACGCACCTTGAAACGGAAAAGAAAAATTTTGAGGGGGTGTTATACAAATATTTTGCTGAGCGAGTACATAGGTGTATCATTCACAGAATAATAAACCAAAATATTATCAAGTTCTGAATCTATAAAAAAATGCTAAATCTATACAACACTACCACTCCATAACACTTCAGAGAGTGGTGTATAATACTACCACTCCACAAATCTTGCAGGAAGTGTGTTTATAATTGCTCAAATGTGAGGAAACAGAAAAAACTACAGAAAACGTTTCACAGTTTGAAAAGTTACAGAAATCGATCATGCTCATATGGACTGAGCGAATTTCGGACAAAATACGCTAACAAAATGGGTGAATGGGTCCAAAACTTCAAGTGCATCAGTTGTTGATAACTTTACTCTTAAACTACGCACTCTTCCCTATTTTTTTTCGTTTAAAATAAATTTGAATGTATCCATAGCTTAATTTTTTTTTTAATTCTATTTGAAAGACAAATAATTCTCATTTGAAGATTCTCAAAAATCACCCCCGAATCCGCCGGTGGATTATTCATTAAGCTATGAGGACACGTTTCCGCGGCGTTTTCTATATATCTCGTCTATAAACTTCAAAGTAGCCAAACCTGTGGAAGTGGATCACTAAGTGGTAAACTAAGTCGGCCGCCCTTGTTGCAGCCTCCTCATCTTCACTGGACGAAGCCAGAGTTAATATACATTTCAAGGTACACAACAGCCTCCTCGAACATAAATCGATACGTGTAGATTTGTAACATTCATTTCTCAACGATCTGATGGAAGCTGTAGGCAATATTAGGGTCTATGGGGTCATCTCTAAATTCCCAGAATTCAAATTGCTGCCTGGCTCAATTTCTTTTTCAAGGTTGACATCAGCGAAAATCGAACGCCGTCCACTCTTTGAGCATCTCCCTGGAAACTCAAAATCCGCATTACGAAATCACGGAAAAATAGTACAACTGAAGAGAGGGAATGTGTAAAAAACTAAGTAGATGAATTATTTTCTGACGAGATTACGGAAGAAAGCAGGTCACCTTGGAAAGCTCCAGCTTTCGTAGTTAGAAATGAAAAAAGCGAAACAGGAAGGTTCTTCGGGACATTCTTCCGTCTATCCTTGGCAGGACAACCACTGATTGTTGTTCCTTGACAGAAAATCCAGAGGCAGGCGGATATAGTTGATGACGATATCGTTGATAACGATTTGGGGAGAATAAAGGATGAAGTTGAAGTCATGCAGCATGACCATAATTATGAGCGAATTCTTGAAGTAATGTACCTTCGTGAACTATCGATAATTTTCTGTCTTTGTCCATAAATTTGAGCAACTATCACTTTCTCCCTTTCTATTACATTTACTGAATTTATTACATTTTTTAGGACTTTTTTTAAGTAACACAAAATCCATATTTTGACCTTTTCAGATAAAAATTAGTCTTAAGCTATACCAGTTTTGGGAAATTTCAATAGTTCCTGGTGATTTGCAGTTATTTGTTACGATTATTAAGTAAAGTAAACAGCCATTCCAGGTTGGGGCTTTTCACCCGACTGCCCTGCCAGCGTCGCGGACGTGATCAGCTGTCCTCCAATGAGGATCAGAATTCGATCTGATCCTATCGCTCTTTACTTGGCTGTTGCCTCACCCTTCAGTGGAGAGGGGTTCGCCCAACAGCTACATGGGTCATACTGGGACGTGTTACGACCTGTCACGGCTGTCACCCGTCCAAGTATTACCCATGCTCGACGTGTCTTAAACGTACGATTATTAGCGAATGATAATTATGACAAAGTGACTGATTTTCGACTGGTGAAATAGGGTTTTTCTAACTCGTCACCATCCACTATTTTTTACGATTTTTCACTTTTTTGACCCACAAAAACGAGAATTGAAGTACTTTAAAAAAAATAATAATAATAAGAAGAAGAAGAAGACAAGAAAAGGTGCCTATTGAAACAGTTTTTTTGACACACCATTCTATACAGCTAATTGACGTGGTGTGATTTTATATCAATTTTGGTGAGGGCTACCCATGCATACAAATGTTTAGAGACTTTTACCCACAGAACTTAAATTTGACTCATTTTAAGTTTCCGAAAATCGATCATCTTTGAACTCTTCAGTTTGCCATTACAAGTATTTTGATGAAATTTGGAATTTTTGGCCTCTTAGCGAAGGTCGGAATGGTTCCACATAACTAAATATAAGAGGAATACTATACTTACATAAATACTGGTGTATCTACATCGTTAAATGTATAAGTTAATTTATTATAGGTACATTAAAAAAATGTCAAACGGATTTGCACTAAATACGTTTTCAAAATTTCGTGAATAAATTTTGAGCCATTGTTATAGCGTTTTTTCTTCGAAAATTCGCCAAGCACCGTTACCGCAATGGCTTTTGCGGTAGAGAGCTGAGCTACTGTCGCGTCAGGAGCGAGGTTAACATAATAAATCGGGCAAGAGGAATCGATTGCTGTTGAGAGGCGTGAGGTAGGAGCGGCCAAATGTGTGCGTATTCCTGGCGGTCCCTGGTGGCTCTGGCCCTGTCATTAGATCAAATTGAAAAGTAAGATTCTTGCCCTCCATCCAACCAACCTACCCGCCATCATTCCGAGCACCATTGTCTGATCACCGCTCAACACCTCACGATCCGATTTTTTTCCACCCGCATAATCGAAATTCATAAACCTCTACCCAAAGCTCTCCTAGGTAGATACTTCATCTAGATTCGTGGACAAGGCTATATACTTCGGAGCTTAAAAGTAACCGGTTAGTGAGCTTAAACATACCTAACAAAATAGAACTTCGGCTATTCCAGCAGAAATTGAGAGAAATCTGATGAGGACTATAAGAAAATTCCAGGCATCAAAATGGTAATTAGCGACTTTTACGAAACTCTGTTTTAATCCCTTGAAACCCATTGAAAGCGTTAGCATGTTAGGTTTCCTCTATTATTTCATGTTATTAATTGAGTTTCAGATAAAAGGGAAATACCTACCATTTGAATTAACGAAGATGGTGTTGTAGGAACGTGGATATGTAGGAATCTTCTAGAACAGTTGAAAACCAAAATGCATTGCCAAGTCCTCCTGCGAGTTCGCTCTAAATCTTACACATTATTCTGGGTAAAAATATATTAATCGTATTCAGCCTTTCGCCTGAACTAGTGAAAAATTATAATATTTTATATTTTTTATAATTTTAGAATTCTGAATCTTTCGTTGACATATCAAGTCGAGTTGGTGCTAGTGCTGATACCACCAATTGTACCAGTGATAGAATCAGCCAGAAGATACGTGTTGGTTACCGTGTCCGACCCCCAAATTTCATCTCATTATACGATAATTTCTATTATCCTCACCCAACCCGGAGGACAGTATGAAAAATTATATGAATGTGGAAATCACCATACTGAAGACCGCGGCCTAACAACAGTCCATTCCAGTCCGTTCCATTTTTTCCAAAACTCAGTTTAAAGTATCAACATCCTATACCTACGAGTTCTTATCTGTTGATTATGATAATAAAATAGACAGTTTCATCTCAAATGATCGATGTGTAACAGAATTAACAACAAGAAAAAAAAGTCTGTGATAGCCAAGAACAAAAGTCTACTATGTTACCGAGCGTTTTGATAATAGCAACGTCGTTGTTTACGCACTACGCTGCCGTTCACCGTATGTGTATTCAGTTTTTCCTTGTACAATTACTCCCTCGTTAGAGTTCATGGAAAATTATATTGACCGACATAACAAAACAAAGTCGCGACCCAATAACTTCAAAGACTGGGAAGACGTAAATTAACGAAACTTAACAGTTCCCGGGGAACACCCTCCCCAACGTGTCCGTAGTGAGCTTTGTCCGCATTTGTGCTCTAAAGTAAATTTCGTCGTAAAGAACGTCGTTCTTCCAAAGGTTTTATGATTTTATTTTTGATGAATAATCTCCGTATCAACTTAACTGTGTGCGGATTAGTGGACCTACTCGTAAGAGAAAGGGAATCTCCGGTGCTACATCCAGAAGACTTCAGCCAGAAGCTTTCAGTACTTTCTTGGCAAAAACAGGTTTTGGAAAAAACCTTTATTGATACGAATTCACTTCTTCTATTGTATTATTTGAATTTCTTACCTGCAACATTATTAAAAGTAACAATATAGGTACAAGTAAATAGGTAGGTATATTTTTCTGCGATTCATATTTTTTCTCTTTTTTGGTTTATTATTTTCAATAATGAACCATTGGAATCGAGCATGAAAAAAAAAATTCTTACCCCCCCTCAAAATTTGATGGTTTACGTTTCAAGGTATGTAGAATCCAAAACTGCAATAAAAATATTTCTGTCTGTCCGCCGTACGCCGTACGCCGTACGGGCCACTTTTCTTAGTTACCATGAAAAAAAATTGATGAAATTCGGGTTATAGGTTCCGTTCGGCGTCTAGTTGGTCCTCGAAGCTCGACGTTACTGTGAGTCATCTCTAAGGGGTTCAAAATAGGGGTTGAAATTTTCAAAACGCCTATACCATTTTTTTACGTAAATATTTTTACGGTTTTAAATAGTTCTTGAACTTGCGAGTTTTTTAAGACCATCCGGAGCATCGTACGTCCAGCCGTTCGTTCACAGTAAGGCCCCGAAGTTTGCACCGACAGGCATTTTCGACTCCAGTGTGAATGAAATTGTATACAATTCAAACCAAATCTCGTAACCAGAGACGCGCCCACAATAGGAATTTGTGAATACGGCCAATCATTGCTAGGGATCACCTGATTATATTGGCGGAGTATGAAGTCGAGTTGGATGTTCTGTGATATTATTTAATTTGAAAAATGATGGCTCTTTTGGAGTTTGTTGGTAGGTAGTGAAACTTGAACAAACGTTGAAGTATTATTGATGGGTAAATTATTACTACGGTAAATCATTACTCAACGGTAAATTATTACACAACGGTTCATTATACCATCTACGTAGAAGGGGCTGGAGTTTGTTGGTAGGTACTTTTGCAACTTTTTTCACTCCTCATCAACAATTTCTTTTCAGAACTTCATTATGTGTGTTTCTTTTTGTTAGGTACTGTTTGTCATCGGCAGAATTATTTTAGCAACATTTAACTCGTGATTTAGGTAGGTACCTAGTAACGAGTACGGGGTTAGGTACTAACCTACGGAGGGTCTGCGATCTAAATAATTATGCATAGAATAGTACATATCATATTATATAGACGGGTTATCTATACATAGAGCTGTGATCTGTAACAGAAGGGTATTCTATACAAAATAATAAACCGTTGTGCAGGGATTTGCAGCGTTTTTTTCTATTTAGATTATTTTTCAGTAATGAATCATTCGAGTTCAACAAAGGTAACAGTGATCTATATGGACAGCAGAATTATCTGTAAAAACGATTGTGTGATAATTTGCAGTAGAGTTGTATATTATGGTCCATCTAACAGGTCCATTATTAGATTAATACCTAACTATCTAACAATAAAAAAATTTGTCGTTTTTAGCTCATTTCTTGTCCATTTTTCCCGAACCTTTTCTTGATTTTGATGACTATTTCATGAATTAGGGTAAGGTGCTGTACCTTGCACATGCTTGTACCTGGAGCCACCATGGATTTCCCGAGTTGTGAGAAAGGATAAAAAATTTTTGAGTCCTTGATTCCATAGCCTTGTACCATGAAGTGTGAAAATAACTTCGAGATGGTGGACGTGACTATTATCTTCTTAGAAGGTTTCAACGTTTTTTCAGTGTTGTGATGTACATCTTGAGCGGGCCTTAGTGAGGTGTTCAGGACCACAGTAAGAACGAAATTTTTTTGAATTAGCGTGTAATGCACAGAGGAATGTTCCATCTAACAGATAATCAAGCCAGTTTTTATTAATTCATCGACAGATGGAGTTCCTGCCCTGTTTTCATGTTTTAGGGAAATGTCTGTACCTTGAGCCACTTTTGCATTTGTACCATGAGCCCACTCAAGGTACCTGGCTCATAGTACAAACATTATTTGTGGAATGACCAATATGGTTTTCTATCATTTGAATCGTGACTCCTCTTCTGAAAGCGAGCTTGATTTTGACGGAGTAGCTTCGGAAATCCTGAATGATGATGAACGTGCAGATGATATTGCTTGGGATGAAGAGTCTCCTAATAACAATGTGGGCAAATGGGTCCTTGTTAAATTCTTGTGCTCGAATGGTCAAAAATTTTATGTAGGGCAAATCATGGGCATCTATGATAACTTCCAAGCTACTGTTAAGTTTGCAAGAAAGAAAGGGTCAGTGTTTATCTGGCCTGTTGTTGAAGACGTGTGTCAGGTAAGAATTGCCGATTTTGAAAAGATTCTCCCCTCTCTGAAAATTGGAAGGAGAGGAGATATAACATTTGATCTCTCATTCCATGGGTTGTGTGTAATATAATTATATTAAGTTCCTTTTTGTTCTTATTCGATTGTGGAGGATGTCAACTAGAGATGTTACCTTTATTTCTATTTTTGGAAATAGATTCAAAATTAATCAACCAAGTTTTTGACTATTTCAATATTGCAAGACTGATAAGTCTTTTACTACTTTAAAGACTGATAATTTAAGTCGTCGTTCATTTCTTTTGTTCATTGAAAATGACATATTTATTTGTAAGGATGTTCACAGGTGCAAGGGTTTTACTCGTAGTTTCCAAGTCTTTCCAAGTCGAGTTTTTCAGGCAATCTAATTTTTTAAAACTATTTCTGGAGTTAATTTTTAGTCAAATTACAAAAAAAAAAATCTTGTTCTGTAATACTTGCTTTATTTCCCTACTATTATTCGAAAACTAACTATAAAACAAGGGTGGCTCAAGGTACATTAATAGGTGGCTCCAGGTACAACTATGTTTGTACCTTGAGCTACTTTGGAAGGGTTTAGGAAAATGGATGCTGCACGTACTGGAATGATGAGGAAAATATTTTAATGACTGGGGATTGTGGCCAACTAGTTTCTCAATGGATGTGGACCAGTACCCATGAAATCGGATCATTATTAACTTCAGGAAAAATCGTAATCCAAAAAGTGGCTCAAGGTACAGCACCTTACCCGGGATCTTTTCGGGTGCGTTGCCTGGTTTGGTTATAGCACGAGGGCTACCATCATGCCCAGCATCTTTTTGGGAGCGTTGCCTGGTTTGGTTACAGCGCGAGGCTACCACCATGCCCAGGATCTTTTTGGAAGCGTTGCCTGGTTTGGTTATAGCACAGAGTCTACCACCATGCCCAGGATCTTTTAGGTTAAAGAGAGAGAGAGAGGAGGAGCGAGGTAAGAGAGTAGTCAGGGACTAGAGGAGAGCGTAGAATGGTTGGAAAGGCAAAGGAGGCGAGTTTATATAGCCCTTAGGGCTATCTCCCTTCATCCTCCATACTGGTGGAGGATGGTGGGGATCCCCACTAGGTTCCTCGGTTCTCCTGCGTCTTCCGTCCCCACGTCTGTGTTTATCAATTGTACAAGGAGTGGTTCTGGGAGGATACCACGACACTTACGTTAAGATGATCTCAGCAAGCTTACATGGATTTACGGGTGAGCGATATTGTAGCATTTTCTCCTCATCAGTTCAAACCACCTTTTTCGGGTTTGTTGGCCAGTCGGCGCAACAATGAACAATTTTTCGGGCGATTTAGCAGTTCAGATGGCACAAATCAATACTTGTACGATTGTATGACATTTTTTCGGAATAGCAACAAAATATGAAGGAATAGTAGCAACGTGAACTTTCTGATTTCTGCATCCACAATCCGTTCAAATTTGTTTTTATTTGATTGTTGGTTCCATTCTTCTTCTTCATCGAGGTGTTTTATTTCTGTTATACAGTATGCTAATGCATTGTTGTCACTTCTGTTGTGTACAAGATGTTGAAGCATCTCGGAAAATAACGAAAAGGAAACTTGTTATATGAATGCAGTTGTTAGTTCATGAGAACCACGGAAATCGCTTTGTCCCCTGGGGATTAGAAAACTGTGACGCCACACGCTCGTCAATCAATCACAGAGCGTTTCGCACAGCTTCCCATTCTCCCTATTTTCAAATTCGATTTTAATTATTACAACGATATTTTCGTCCACATCACGTAGGTGGTCCAGTGTATTAAAGGTTTCATACAGAATTTCAGATGGGCGCAAGTTCCTCATTGCAGCCACTGCAGCAGTGAAGAAGAAACCCTCGATGCACATGTTTGATGTGCCCGAAGATCACCATAGTTCGATTACATACACTGAACGCAGTAATTAGTAAACATCTAGTCAATCCATTCAATTTTCAAAAAATGATCCATTCTAAATTAAATTTAGTTTGTAAAAAATTTGTTCATATCAAGACATTAAAAAATGAAGATTCAATTTACGTTTTTGTATTGTTTCGAAATTATAAATAATTTATAATGGTGGGGGGGGGGGGGGGTCGCTATGGCCACTGGTTGATACCAAGTGAAGGGGAAAAACGCTTCTTCCTCAAATTTAGTTTGAAGCACTTCTTCAAACATATTTTAAAATACAGTAATACAGTCTCTTTACGCCCCACCTACCCTCGTCCAACGAGTAGAATCCCTGTGATTTCCATATAACCTCTAGAGCACGTTGAGGGGATCGTGTGGTGGGGACGTCGCACTGGCAAGTGGAGCAGCGAAGGTAAATACTGTTAAGACGATCATTACACTTGAAGGTGGCTCAGACTGGGGAATCCACCGGATTTAAACCCTAATGGCCGGATGGAGGGGGCTGGAGATGAGTTTGGAGGCGAGAGATGAACTGAGGAGCCGTCTGCCGCTACAGCCCCCCTCAGCACCACCTCGTTCGCAATAACGAGCCGGCTTCGTAGTTGGTTTTACAGCTTTTTGACTCTCACAACGGGGACGAGGAGGATAATTGAGGCGGTTGCGGGTGTATTTCCCTTTTTCGGAAAATTGCATGTTTGAAATCCTGTATCCAGTGTAAGTACATAACTACACAAATAACATCCACATAACGATCACACGTATAACTACAGATACAATTGTTTATAATACCTATATCGATCGTAATGGAATATCGGCTGTAGTGATCAGATTCTGTGGTTCCTCAGTGTTCCTCAGAGTCATCGAGTAACTTAAATTTGAAGGGGAAAATGAAAGATTTCTACTTTGTAAGACCAGTAGGTTCAGTAAATCATGATGGCCACTCATCACTAAACTAATCGATTGTACATAGTCAGTATGTCAATACCTACCTACCAGAAAGTACCTACCCGTACATATTTTTAGTCAATCAAATTACATACTATTACTACAGTAGTTCCAATTTAGTGTGAGCACATACTATTTTAAGAACGTAAGTCGGGAAAATCACCATATACCAATAAAATTCACACACTCACCCATCCACTACCGTGAAATCCACTTCGTACATCTAAGACTGATGAAGTGTACGAAATTATATTAAACTGGTGAATCTCTGGCTGAACTTCGCACGAATATGGATGAAAACCGCTTCCACTTCATTCGTGGTGTTCCACGCTTGGTTTCATGCGAAATCTGTAGACCAACTTACCTGAAGAAGCCTGATCCAATTAAACCGCTGTATATTCGCTACATAGTAGAAAAAAGTAAATTAAAACTTTTTTTTTAACCATGTATAACGAACATACGGCGGTTTGACTGGATCGGAGTTCGTCAGGTTCGTTAAATGATTTGTTAGTTTTTAGACTCGGCCCTCGGCCACTTCTGAGGCCTTATGTTCTCGTTTTCACACTTATTAGACAATGTTATTCATTATTTTGAGCAGATTTCCCCATTTTCAACCACGCTGAAAACGAATCCATCGGGGGTGGTGTGTGTGTGTGTGTGTGTGTGTGTGTGTGTGTGTGTGTGTAACTCACGACCCACTGGTCCAAATTGGCTCAAATTTTGATGGCAGTTCAGGTTAAGGTTAAAATCCTCTCTGTCGAATTATCCAAGAAAATCTACTACATCATAATAAGAAGAGGGGTAATATTCCAACCCTGTCATTTCGTCGGTCTCCTAAAACATAGCGAAGTATTCCGTAACTGTCCGACTTAACCGCTCAGCGAGTCCCAGAATGCTTTCCCAGTAGTGAGTTAAACCTCTTCATGATGCTTGGCCTCAAAATTACGTCCCTGGTCTGTTTGCAGTTCGTAGGGTACTCTATGCCAAATTATCTCAAAATGTTCGGTATAGCAGCTACTACTACCCATTGCCAGTAAAATCTGCTTCCTTTTTCTTCCCTTCGGTGAAATAATTTGCCCTTCATGACACCCAGGGGTTCTCAGCGAGAGACACGTTCTTGAATAGCAGTTTTGAAAATAGGTTGACATACCACCACGCTCAATAATAGCTATTTTTCGTAACGTTTTATGGCTAAATATTTATCAATCGCTGTAAGGATGACTGATCGAGCTTTAAAAGTTATTCCATTCGATTCAACGTGCTGGAAAACATGAAGAACTACACCAAACACACATTTTTCTGACATGGCACCACTGGTGCCAACGTGGTACGGTGCCTGGCTCCATGGTGGCATAACAACTATACGCAAATTCGAATGGCCCTACGAGTCTACCCTCAAAATTTCAGGTCAAAATACCCAAAATTGCGCTTGTAGGTACACATAATTATAATTATACCAATCAACTGAAGTTGCGCCAACTTTCTAGTATTTAGGAAACAGGTACGTCCCAGCCGTCAAAGGAAGTTTTTTTGATTTGACCTATGAAATAAAAATTAATACTAATCTATGCATCCAGCTACAGTGGTGAATGAAGAGGAGGTGTATGTCCGATTAAGTGGTGAGGTGGAGCTTGAAAAGGTCTGTGCCAGGAAAGAGTCGCCTCCGTAAGAGAACTGGGAAGGGATTGATAACCGAAACGTGAGTTAGAAAACTGTCGGAAGAGACGGTCTGGAGAGCTCTGAGGTTGTAAATAGATGATGGAGAATGAATATATCAATAGAAGAGAAGGCAGGGGGATGTGGCAGGGGGATGTGGAGGTGATGGAGGGAAGGAATGCGATCGAAAAGGAAGAGACTGAAGAAGAGGAAGAGGAGGAGCAGTTAACAAATGGAAGGAACGCGAGCGGTAGGTGAGTGAGAAGTGATGGGCGGGGCGGGAAGAACTTGATGGATGCGAGTCTGCAGATCTGTAGATTCTGCCTTCACAGCTCCAGCTCGACATCTCCTTCCCCATGCACTTTACACTATTTACAGCCTGTAACACTCCCCTCCTCACCACCCCCACATCTCGCACCACTTTATACTATTTACAGCCTGAGTTGATGACTGTGTTTCTAGGGATCGGAACAGCGTTCTGTTGCGAAACATCACGAGACTTCTGACGGCGTACGGAACATCGGAAAGTTCTAGAATTGCTGGTAGAGGGCGGGTATTCTCACTTGACGCTGTTGCAGTCGACGCTATAGCCGATATATTTTGGTGAACATGTGATTACTTATGCTTTACGAGGTGCTGATAAAGGCAACAAATAAGCCCTTCGTATGGATTGGGTTATAAATCTCATATTGCACACTGCGACTTTCACGAATTGCAATATTTATGTAATAATTACGATTTAACCACGTAATTCTCTTAGAAAAAGAGCTTTTTCGGTGAAGTAAAAATGGAAAAATAGCATAAAATCATCGATATGTCGATAGTGCACTATTGTTGTTTTTCCACTTATACAGAAAAATCCGCCTTTCTACCAGAATTACATGTCTGCATCGTAACTATTAAATGAAACCCGTATTTCCCATCAGACTGCTTCTACTTGCTGTTTTTGTTTTCAGTCTATTTATTGCTCAAATCTCAATATTATTTTTCATTGATTCCCAGGTTCCTACACTGGTTCGATACCATCGGATCAAAACTATCGAGAAAATATCAACGGTTAAAATATGGAACATCGATCGCTAGCCATCGATATTTTCGCAATATCGACTATCGAGGATCATTCCTATTTCAGACTTAACACAATCGCGTACGACCGCTAGTACACTTACGAGTGTTTTTAGACTACCGGCATTTCATTCAATGGTAGCTGTCGTGAGTCCCTCCCGGAATTACAACTCCTTAGATTTAAGTTCTCACCAAAAACAACCTGTTGCTGGCAATAAACAGTAAGAGTGGGGCAAGGGACGCAGGACCCGGTACACAACCTGGAGCCCCACCACCCTGGTGGTGGCTTCAGGGTCTATATAACCCCGGATCCTGCGCCATTTTCGCCATTCTACACTTCCTCTAGCTGCTGGCCACTTTCTCTCTATCCTCACCTCCTCTCTCTAAATTCAACTCTCAAATAACCACAAAACCTCACATCTTTCATTCACACGCACATATTTCATCAGAACATGGTGGAGGTCTCGCCCTTAACCAAAACTGATGAAATACACTAAACACCCGGTGGAGGTCCGCCCTTAACCGCTCACACACTCCTCAAAAATTCGCTACTAAATTCACACACACACATTTCATCAGGAAATGGTGGAGGTTTCGCCCTTAACCAAAACTGATGAAATTCACTAAACGCTCGGTGGAGGTCCGCCCTTAACCGCACCAACACATTCACCCTAAATTCACTCACACATAAATTTAGTCAGAATATGGTGGAGGTTTCGCCCTTAACCAAGCTGGCGAAATTTATTACACGCTCGGTGGAGGTCCGCCCTTAACCGCAACCACATCACAAACACACACATCAAATTCTCTAAATTTTTCATCACTACACGCTCGGTGGAGGTCCGCCCTTAACCGCAACAACATCAAAACACACACGCCAAATTTTACTCCAACATTTTACTACATTTAAATTCAACCTTATTCCAACATCCATCATCCAAACTACCTCCACCTCTCATGGTGAATTTTAAACCAACATAAATTCACCATAGTAGGGTTAGTTTTCGAACGATGCTCATTCCTAGTTGAAAAGCCGACAAAAAAGGCCTTCATAGGGTTTTTTCGCGTACCTCGAATAGCATAACCTGGTTTTTCCCGAATTGCATTTTGCAGAACGGGGGTATCGAGTATTCCCTCTCGCTGTTACTGACCGCGCTGTAATAAATATTTCTTGTTGGAAATGGTTTTACTTATGCTATGGGCAGATGATGCGAATTCAAGTTTGAAATACAGACGAGCGTCGATAGTTCAAAATTGTGGATGGCTAACAACCGATGTCCCATATTTTTACCATCGACGATTAGTGTCGATGTTTTCCCACTATCAATAGTTCTGGTGGTATCGAACCAATATTTTACGAAACTGATTATCAGTGATAAATAATTATTGAGATTTAAAAAATAAACTGACTGGGAAGCCCAACCGCAACGGGAAGCAATTTGATAGGGAATACGGGCTTCATTTAATTACGAAGATTTAACTAATAATACTCGTAGAAAGAGAGCTTTATCGGTGAATATACGCGGGAAAATAATAACGTGAACTGAACGTCAAAGTGCTACATTTCACTCAATGATTCGTGACACCAACGTCCTCACTGCAAAATAATAAACAATCTCTTATCCCCTTTTTGCGTTATCCACTTCTTCGTTTTTTGGGGATTGTCGCATACCTTTTTAATAACGATGATATCCTCGCCCCCATTCACTCAACTGATAGAGTTGAAAAAGGCATAACTCGACGGGGATTGATGAGACGAATCCAAAGGTGCAAATAATCCAATTTTGAAAAATGTGTCGATTACCGCCTTCCTCCACTGTACTACCACATGAAGCCAATCCTTTCACAGAAACAAATCGCGAAATGTAATTGACATTTTAACCACATTCCTGTGAACTAATTTATGAGATATCATGCCTCAACAGTTAACAATCCCCTCATCTTTCATTGCTGCCAACCCTGGTTCATGCACGCTTTTTCTCTAGTCGTACATCTTTTTTCTTTTGGCGTCAAATATTTCAAAACGTGACCAATGTTGGGTTCCGGTGCGTTTTGTGATCGTTTTCTGATAAAAAGAACATTTTGAATGACGTTTTCCATACATACAAAAGAAGACGTTGAGCTGCATAAAGCAGCCCGGGCAGCGCAGCGCAGGACAGGGCACCAGGAAAAACACTGCGTCGCACAGTTGTACTCGAATACTGCGAAGCAGTTTCCCGCTGCAGGTCGACAAAGGCAGTGTTTTTCCTGCTGAAGATTTTTGGTGGTTGTGATGATTCTGGTTTTGATTAAATGTAGTAAACTTTGACTTGAATTAAAATGTGGCTTTGAGTTGAATTTTGACTGGGTAGGAGTTTTAGAAGAGAGAGGAGAGCGAAGGATTGTATCCCCATGGGTGGATTGCCCATCTGGTTCCTGGACTACGTGGAGGGGTGAAGCCCATGAGGAGTTTGAAGGGTGGACAATTTTATCTTTGATCAATTGATCAAAGTGGGCTTTGGCCCGCGAAAGCTGGAGGGGATGGAGGCGTCGAGCTTTTGCGGAGAGTGGCGGGCGGGTCGTCTCGATGTAGTGATAAATTTGTGAGAAGTGGAACGTTGGTCTGGGTTCGGGTCGGTAGGTGTCTAGGAGTCCGGTAAATTTGGGGTCGATCTGATGAGGAGGTGTGACAGAGCTGATGAAGCCTCCTATTGGTTTCTGCGAGATGGGGTCGATCAGTCTAGAGTTTTTCATACCGACTTGCAATCCGAAATAGAAGAGGAAGTCGGCGCTGAGGATCGGCTTCTCGACGTCGGACACGGTGAATGTCCACTCGTATTTGTGGCCGTTCAAGTGCACGGCAGAGAGGTAGGTACCGTAGGAAGGAATGCAGGTAACATTGGCGGCGTAGAGGAGTCGATCTTTCGATGGCATTTTGCGGTGGAGAACGCTGTTGGGGATGATGGAGATGTGCGCTCTTGTGTCGATCAGGAACGGAAGATTTGATCCCTTACAGCGGATGAAGAGCCGCCGTGAGACTGGAGCGGAGTGAGGTGCTATGGCGGTGGTAGGTACGTTGAGGGCGCCGGTGGGGTTTGGCGGGTGGGGGCGGTGGTCCGTAGCGAGAGGAGGCGGCGTTTGTGGGAGTTCCTCAATGGGTTGAGGGGTCTTCAGCTCTGAGGCGTAGGTATGGAGTGGGATGGTGGCGAAGGTGGGGTGGACAGCAATAGTAAGGGGTAGGTGGTGCTTGGAACAGTACCGTTTTCTTCTCCTTGGAAGCAACGGCAGAGATCGGAGAAGGTGTCGGAGGCGTTGGTGGGGCCGTTCCACTTGAGGTGAAGTGAAGGGGGGCGCCCGCAGGGTTCACAAGCGGGTGTTGGCGTTTCACTGGGAGGTGGTAGCGTGCAAATCGCAGGGCGGCTTGCAGTTGCGGGCTTGCACCCCGAATTTAGTGTGGTACCAGCACCAGGGTGGGGCAGATGGTTGTTGAGGCTTCGGAGGGGGTCGGGCGTCTCGGTTCCGTGGCAGGGTGGAGCTTTGGCTGGGAGGTCGGTATCGACGATCGACGGTGGGGCTTCTGGGTTGGTCACGTGTGGAGGAAGCTGAGCCAAAGTGGCCGTGGCTGTCGCTTGGTGGCCGGATTTCGTGGACCGTAGCGAATGCGCCAATGTCAAACATAGTGTCAGCGAGATGCCGCAGTGGTTCATAATCCTTCTCGAGGTACGGGGCTAGGAAAATCTGGATTTGGGTTGGCAGCGCCTTCTGCTAGAAGGTCTTTGTGATGTCGGTGGTGAGAGCATCGCATAGTTGATGTGGAAGAGGTGGCTGGGCTTGAGGTCGTCGAGTTGTTGAAGGTGGGAGAGGGCGGAGATCCGAGCGTGCTTGGAGGGTTGGTAGAGGTCGATTAGGCGGGTACATAAGTGGTCGTAGGAGGTGGGCGAGTCAGGTGAGATGTCTGAGGTTTGGGGCAGATTGCCGTAGGGCAGATGCCAAATAGTCCTGGAGTATTTTGATTTTTGCGACTTGATGTTGGAGGTGGAGAATGCAGTGTTGAGTGGAAGAACCAGAGGGTGGGGTCGTGCACGTAGAATGGCGACAGTGCGAGCGGGATGGCCGTGGAGGCAGTCATGACGTCGATGGGTGGGGACGGTCGTGGCGGGGTGTGGTTCGTTCTGCTTTGTTGGCTTGAGATGAAAAGATGTCTTGAAACGTCGGGGTTACCACTGTGATGACTCTGGTTTTGATTAAACGTTAAATGTAGTAAGTTTTGACTTGAATGAAAATGTGGCTTTGAGTTGAATTTTGACTGGGTAGGAGTTTTGGAAGAGAGAGGACTGTGAGGGGTCGTATCCGTGTGGTTTTCACCTCCTTGGATACGCCTCTGGGATTTAGGTAAATATTCACCTGATTTTCACCTCGTTGAATATTGGGATATGAAGATATCTGCTCGGTTCTCACCTCCTTGGATATCTGGGTAGGAAGTGAGTACGATATTCGCCCGGTTTTCACCTCACTGAGTACTGAAGGATGTTCTCGCCTGGTTTTCACCTCGTTGAGAACTTGGAGGGGAGAAGGCTTACCTTGAGATGAGGAGGTAAGGTTGAGAGAGAAGGCACTTGTTGGAGAGAAATTGGATGAATGTCCGAGCTAGGCAAGCTGGGCACCTTTTATAGGCACCTCTACCCTCCTCAGGTCCCATCGGAACGACTGCTGGGAGCTGTTGGAGGAAGAGTTACCTGGGCCGGGTCCCACGCACTGCATAGCTCGGCTTCTCCGTTGTTTATAGGTAAAAATCTTAACATATATATTATAAGGGTATCACGACAGCGGTATAAATGTAATTAGTAACTGGAATGAGCAAACTGCGCGACACAGTTTCTGTGCCGCCTCCACCAGCGTGACACAGTAGACACGTGGGGTAGTACCGCCCTGCGCCTCAATATGCAAACTCGCACTTCAGGACTCACAAAAACTGCCCCACCCTGCCCTATGCTGCGCTGCCTTGGCGTCTCAATGTGCGCCCGGCCTAACTGTAGCATCCGCTACAACCTTATACCTGTTTCCGATGTATCCCATATCACTACAGGTGAACTATTGTTCATGGCATGACAGGTGGACTCGTATGTACATCTACACTGTGACCGCTAGGCTCCTCCAGATATATGGGTTTCGTTTCTCATTTGATAAATCCATGTTATCTACACATCTACAGCGTAGCCTAATAGGCTGTATTATATTACCTCACCAGAACTCATCCATTTTTGGTTTGTTATTTTTAATAATGAGCATTTGGAATCGAGAGCGGTGGGGAGGGGGGGGGGGGGGAGTTAACCCTCAAAATTTTACGGTTCCCGTTTCAAAATACGTTACCAATCAACCAACTGAGAATCACAGATCTCCGAATTGATCCTTTCGTTCGCCATTACTGGAGTACAAACATTTGGGCGAACTTCAAAATAATTTATCTTCCGAAATTACATAAGAGGTAGTTGTTAATAGATGGTACGATACACAGATGGAACTTGTTAATATCCAGCGCGGATTCAGAATGCTCTAAAATGTGCAGTAGGCCCAAAATAACACTCTGACCTAGGGATGTCAGATGTCTATACGATGGGAATTCCGTGTTTTGTGTGGATCCAGCAGAAGCTCTTAACGCCTCAGCCCTTCCAGACTCTGGGAACCCCTCTTCATTATTAAAGCAGAAGACATCATCCGACGGCTGAAGCCTGTTCTCTGTTCTATCCCACTGCTTCAAGCGCTGCTGCACCTTGTTCGGCCTTAATTTCCGTTGTGCCCCCACCACCACCCCACCTCACCGTAGCAGTCGTGTTTAAAATATAGGTACTACGCCGCAGGTATCCTCCGACCTCCAAGTAGAAGATGCTACCAGTAACAGAAATGCCCAGCTACCTGATATACCTACCTGCTTTTCATGAAATGAGCTAAGAATGCTCTATGAAAAAGCCCCATTTCATAAAAATGCATTCATTTGTAAGTACAACAAACAAATATTTGAGCGGGTTTTCGTATGAAGTCAGCAATGTGTCCAAAATTGTTAGTACCTACATGAATTTTTCAGAAAACATCTCTCGTCACGAATTCGTTTTAGAGCATTCTGAATATATCCCTAGGTTTTTGACAATGTATACGTTAATGTATGACTGTATACCTATATGCCAAATTCCCTTGAAATCACCAAAAGTCAATCTCACCAAAAACCAGTGTAGGGAGTTCCTCATAGAAAAGACCGTGTCAATAGTCTAAAATCTTTTTGCGCAAAAATAACAGATCAAAAATTTGTAATGTACAAATTGCACAACATGGGATTCTTCGAGAAAATAGAGAAAAATTAGGAAAGTTGGTTATTTTATCCATTGCACAATTATTATATGGATAACAAAAACGTTTCGAGGGAAAAAGTGTTCAAATCTGGATTATTATGATTAAAATTCACGAAATGGGTTCGATAATATAGTAGACTAGCTAACTAGACTAGCGAATCATTCGTGCGTTGCACTGGATAAAATATGGGTTAACCAAATTGCCAAATTTTTTTTTTCTTTCTCTATACCCCTTCATACTCATTCAGCTCTTCGCCTAGTGATCCGCCATTTAATTCCAACGATCAAGTTTTTTCAGATCGAACCTTCTCTATAGGTATTTTACTACAATATTAGGCAGTTCCTCCGTCCATCTATGCATTGTCCGATATTTTTACGCTTCCGATCATTTCAGATTCAAACCTGAACATAGACACAATCCCATAGTTTCATTAGAATCGGATCATTTTCGTTGGCCGTCGGATCTTTTTGTCACAGTTAATGCATTTTCCCAGCACCCTCCTCTCCAGGAACCCCCCCCCCCCTCCCCGCTGCTCCAACAGATCCAACATTTGAAATGCAAATGGTCGCAGATCCCATACGGGATTAACCTCATTCGAATGATAGTTTAGCCGTCACTTGCGAACAAGCGTACCTACAGACAGAGATAAATTAATAGTGCAAAACGACTTAACATAGCATAAAACGGATAATAAACAGGAAATTTCGTGACTCTAATCAATTTACAGACGGAAAATTGAATTTACTAGACAGAATTAACAAACGGGAATGGAATAAATATGGTACTTCGAACATTCGACTGCGAATCTTTTGTTTTTTAGGATGTCTAAAATGGTATAGGATGATGATACATACAGCACGATGGACGTTGTTACCTTACGAGCGATCTCGAAGTATTCAATCAATATCCCTCCAAAATACTGGGTACATTACTGAACACTAGGTAGGAATACCGTTTTTTAAGCATAAAAAGATATCCAATTTTGAATAATTTTACGCCCTTCAAATATTTTGGTCCTTGAATCAAATAATATTATATAAATAATGATATATAAATTATATAATATATAATTGATTCGGGAACGTTAATACTAATTAAACAATTGTTTACTTTATAACACTACCCCCGTGTAATCGATTGTTATATTCAAATCTCAAGTTATATAATATAAAAATAATAATACCATAATAATCAATCATTCAGTCAAATCGTCGGTTACAAGGGGATTATTGTCGAGTAAATGTTTCGGGAAAGGTTGTGATGCGGGCAACAGATTGTTGTCCAACTTCATCCGCGTAGCTGTGGGAGGATGAAGTGGTTGTGAGTTTGTGTGTGTGTGTGTTTGTGTGTGTGTCTGCGTGTGTGTGTGTGCGGCTCCGTCGAAGTGTTCGATCGCTTTGGCCGAAACCCCTTGTTGGGTCGGTGCAAGTGAAGATTCAGGAACGTTGGACGGGTTCGCGTGGTGTGTGAGTGAATGAAGATGGGGGATGAGAAGGTTATAGGGCTGCGGTGAGGGGGGGGGGGGTGTGTGGTCCGAGGTGGTTTTCAGGATAATGGAGCTCCCCCCTCCACCTAACCTTGTTGGTTATTTACGCGAGTGGTAAGGTACCTCTACCTGGGCTCAATGAAAATTTATTAGCAATATACCAGCACAATGCGAGGGGCGAGATGACTAAAGGGCTGGTTGGTCTGAATGGACCGAGTAGTGTATGAGTGTGTGTATCTGTATGTGTGAGCGAAGAGAGAAACCGAGTACCAATCTTAAGTGTGAACCAGTGTGCCAGTGCTGCACATAAACCACTAATATTATGTGGGAGGTGACAGCCCGTAGTGGGGCAAAATGACCACATTTTTCTTGTCAATACGCTGAAAATCATGGACTCAATGCTTTTTGGTTAGGAGAAACCGAGAAAAATATTTATGATACTTCCATGGCCAACATTCAAGCCGCAATCCCTCGTTTTCAATCACTAAAAAAAAAAAAAAAAAAAAAAAAAAAAAAAATCCAATGTTTATTTACAACAAATAGATGATTTTAATTTGTATTTTTGGGGTTCAAACTTTATGAGACCATGAATGAGCGGCTATCTGCTCACATCACCTTTTTTTTGGCCGCACTGCCGTTCTTCGGTGTCCAAAAGCTATTAAAAAGTTTCAGTCATGCAGCACCCTAATCAGCGAAGTGACGCAGGTATTCACTCAATATCCCGTCGAAATCAACAACATTATCGAACATTTTCAACCGTTGTCATGAGGGAAGTAGTGAAATGAGCCACCCATACAGCGTGGTTTCCTCTTCCCCAGAGCTCAGTACAAGGTAGGGTGAGGAGTGTGACATCCCCAGGCAAGACACTGGTTACATTATAACGCAGTGCTTCCAGGAGTTGACTGTTCATTTTCGCGAACCGCCATTATCCTTTCTGCCGCGTGCACGAAAAATCGAGAAGAGCCCTGGCCCTTATGGACGGGATTCTCACATTCTACTTATTTGAAGAATAAATAGTATGTTAGGGGGAAAAAGGGACTGAAGTAGCATGGAGTCAAGGAAAGATTCAACTGGAAACTCTAAGGCTTGGAAACCTCCATCGCAATGGTACTTACTGCAAATTATTTACTGGTGGAGAAGTTTACCTCTTACAAGCATTGTATTGGCGGACTTGGGAATTACAAAATTAAGGATCGCAGGGAAATGTAAATCAAATTTTGCTGGAAGTAAGATAATAAATTAGTGAGGGACAATAGTCCATTTGAAAGTGAGAGAAAGAATAAGGCAATGAACGCCAGGCATTGAGCAAGGTAAAAAGAATAACAGCACAATGGCTGGAGAAAAATTAAATACATATATAAATTATAATTGGCCAATACAATGTTTATACACAAAGGGGTTTATATGAGATTGCCTTGGAAATCTCTGGGTAGAAATTCCTTCCGGAAATATCCATAAAGACAAGTGGAAGGGATATGGTGAATTTCAGCGAATACCCACCGAACCACGTTCTGCTACCATGTCATGAGGGAATAATTGAAACCAGAGCTCAATAAAAGGTAGGGTGAGGAGACACGGGTTACATTATAACGCAGTGCTTTCAGGAGTTGACGGTTCGTTTTTCGCGAACCGCCATTATCCTTTCTACCGCGTGCACAAAAAGTCAAGAAGAGCCTTGGTACTTTATGGACGGGGTTCTCATATTCCGTCACGCCGTTTTCTACCATAAAAATCCTAATTTGAACTATTCTCTGTTAATAAAATGTTCTGATAATTAATAATTGCTTTCTGTATGAAATTACATCCGTCCCTTATTTTTTTTATATTACTGCATTTTTTTTTACTTTACTTTTTATAAGTTACAAAATCTCAAGTTCCGATCTGATTGTTTCCAAAACTAGGTACTATTTTATTGGCTATATAATGGGGTATGCGCACGTATTTATTTTATTTTATTTTAAATGAATGAATTTTGACAACAACCGCACTGTCCTGTGATAAGTAGTTGTTCATTTTCTATGATTTTCAGTTTCCAACAGTTCTGGCGTCATTGCACCCCCTGCCAACTGTGATGTCAGAACTGCAGGAAACTTTGAAAACTCATAGAAAAATACTTCTTATTATAGGACAGTGCGGCTGGTGTCAAAGTTCTCACAATGGAATTTAGTTTAATTAAAAACATCTGCCAAGTTGGATGAGAAATATAGCTACCTCACTTACTGTAACATGGACGTACAGAATCAGCTGGTAAAATATCGATCTTGATGGAATGCATTTGAGACCATCCAACATCTCACCTCCATCTATCTTCCAAATTTTACCGCTTTACGATGATTTGCAGGGCAGTTATGGGCGCTACGAGGATCTGACGCATGCGCATGCGCAGATGAAACTTTCGGTACGACTGAATGATTTTGATATGGGACCATCTACGATTCAACCCACGTGTACCCTCAAAATTTCAGCTACGACTATTTTTCGCGTAGTTAGAAGCGCCTAAGCGTCAACATTTCATGTTCGTGCATGCGTAGACGAAGTTACAGTACGATTCCAATGGAATTCATACGGAACTATCAAAGAATTATTCCTGATCGACCCTCCAAGTTTGAACTAATTTTAACGATATTTAGGACGTTATTTAATGGGCGTTTCAAGTATTTCACGTTTGCGCATGCGCAGACGAAAGTTACAGTACTTTTTCATTGATTTTGGTATGGGGCCATCTGTGTCCCAACCCCTACCCTCCCTATTTCAGCCCATTTCGACTACTATTTCGGGTTGTTATGGGCGTTACATTGACCACAGACGGACAGACAGGCACGGAAAAAAAATAGTTCCTTGATGTCTGAAACGCTTAACCAATCACGAATCCAAGGCTTCCCTACCTTCCGATAGTGAGGAAGCAAAAAAGATATAAACCGCTTTTGTGTCCCATGCGCATACCCCATTGTTCTCTGTCCGCATTCACCTCCTATCCGATTATTTTTCATTATCTGTAGTAAGTTTATTGGCAATTTTCAGCAATTTTTGAGGAGTTTTCTATGGAATTTTAAAGATGTTTTGTACAACCCAGGATCGGTCCAATAAATTTCTATATATATCATACATATACAAGAGGCTCTCCGTACAGGAATTTCTGGGTACAAGAGGCCTTGGGTTTACCCTAATAAAATATCAACATACAACCGTGTTCAACTCCTTCTAAAAGAAGCTGTCACTTCGCTACCTGCAATTGCTCATCTATTTTCTATGATTTTCAGTTTTCAACAGTTCTCACGTCATTGCACCCCCTGCCAACTGTGATGTCAGAACTGCAGGAAACTTTGAAGCCTCATAGAAAAAGACTACTTATAATAGGAAAATGCGGTTGGTGTCAAAGTTCTCACAATGGAATCTAGTTTAATTAAAAACGTCTGCCAAGTTGGGTGGTCAGTATAGCTACTTCACTTACGCTATTTCGCGTCCAAGTCATTTTCGAACCAGTTGCACCTGTCCCACTATAAGCCTCTGTGATTTTGACTATATTCCAACGAGTTGGTAAGTTCCCCAAACCAAGAATCGAGATTTAATTTGATCCGCGGCAGTTTCTAAAAACAATTTTTCATTCTTCCAATTCCCGTTTCCGCTCCGACGACTCCCGGTAAATATTAATAGGAAACGGCAGCGGCACCTAGCGGTTCCCTTTTTCCTCCCAGCCAATACGAAAATTTCAATCGGAGAATACAGAATAGAGGGAGGGGTGAATGAGCCGAGAAGGAAGCCGGATTATGAAGAAGATGAAATTAGAAGGAATGGTGAGTGGTGGGGTTGGAGAGATGGTATGGCCGGGCAGCCAGGGAGCAATCAGCGTAAAATGTGAAGTGGTGAAAGGATGGAGGACAGAGGATGGTGGACAGTGGACGGGGGACAGAGGTCTTTTCACTGAGGCTGATGAGGTGAGCCCCGAGCAGATGCGACTTTTCTCCGTTGCCGCCGCAAAGTAATCGGGCGGCTGAATAATTAAACTTTGGCCACTTATTATCAATTAAATTCTTAACACGCGTTGGTCTTAATGAGGAGTCCATCTGGCCGTGGGACGGAATGTGTCCAAGGTGAGGGGCACTGGCTCGGTGTCCTCGTTCCATCGGAACCACACATATTCACGGAACAACACACATAATAACACCACACTCATGAAAAACATGACACAATATACAAAAGCGTGCAAATACACATACAGCACAGTGTATATAAGTACGTACATGTATATACGACACCATGTACAAAAGCGTCCATGTACACACAAGGTTCGAGCTGGGAAACATTTTGCCTTGAGTAATCCCTGGGTTACTTGAATAAGCCTGCAATTAGCGATGTAGCATTTTGTTTACGCTCCATCAGTTAGCTTAGATTAGATCGTTAAGATGTCAACAAACTCGCGAATCTCCTCGGCTGCATGCACACTTCAAGTTCACCACCTCCACCTGATCCACCGACATCCCTACTACTTTCTGGAGCTTCTCCAGCGACGTCCAGCATTCACCATCCGTCTTCACAAACGATTACGTCTCCACCATTCATCCAAAAGCCTCGCGAGGTCTTCAGTATCCTCCAACTAGATAATTAATCTCCTGAATTTGAGTCCTCAGTCATCCCAGCCATCTTCGTCGAATTGTGAGCATACGATTGTATATAATTCCCTTCGCTGGATGGAGGAGTTGAATCTCGCATCGTTCGTGAACTTTTTTGACCAGCTGGTTATTTTCAGCTACCAGAAAGGACAGGGAAACCTCTCTCTCTCTAAGAGTTGGATCACGCGTCTCGTACATTACCAGCTACTCTTCCTTCGTTATCCAGAGCCGAAATTCGGACATCAGAAATTCCGCAACGAAACCTGGGTAAACCTGGAAAGAAGGTAAGCGACGAACGCTTTTTCCCCCTCGAGTGTGTCCCACCATCGAACTATTCGACGATCAGCATTCCAGGACTTTATAGAAGTTATAATTATTTTCTTTGTTAATTTATTTTACATTAGGGCAAGGAGCTCCTTAAGTTTGTTCATTTTTTATCAATTTGTCGTCGGCTGGAGAGATTTTGAATTACAGCCAAATGCAGTAGCAAGTAAACGGCGTTAGGATTATTCGAAACCATACCCGCTACAACAAATTTTCAATTGATATACGACTTCTTCGTTGTTTTCATCCTGTTATAATTAAACCGTTTCCAACTGGAATTCAACATATCTATTTCGAAAAACATGTAAATTACTTTCCCCCTGGGGAAAAATTTGCCAAGGTATGGCTTATATACCTTCTTAGTGTCCCTCATATCATATTCAAATATGAATAAATCATCATTCTATATTGTTTGCGTGGTTTAGGTGATTTGAACGTGAATTTGATGTTTCCACACGCTCAGACGAACGTTTCTGTCCGATTTTAATTGAATTCAAATGGGAAGATCTCGGGGTTCACCCCTCTAACCCACACCCGTCTTCCCAAATGTCCTCCAAAGCTACTTCAGTCTTTGTTTGAATAAAGTTCAGATGTTGGAAACTCGGCGAAGGGTGACGATGAATGACGGTGGGGGTGGGGAGATTCTGAGGTTATTGAGAAGGCCTCCTCAACAAGAGCCGGAGACTGAACGAGCAATGACAAAGTTTTTCTGGGAAACCCCATTGAAATTCCCGTGAAACATATAAGGTACAAGAACATGCAAGGCCGGTTCACAACTGCCGTAAAAATGGACCAAAATTGGTGCGGTTGGTGCCAAATCTCCGTTAGGATGACAAGATCAGGTATTGTTTTTGAACTCGATCGCATTTTATTTGCTAACTGACAGTAAAAAATGTCTACGGTTCACACATTTTCTAGTTAAACGACGCTGGTGTGATGTAAGTAGTTATAAGTGATGTTTCTATGCAAGTTTATTATATTTTTCCCATGCTCAGTATAGTATATTCTCATGATCGGCCAAACTTGTATCCATATCATGCGTTATGAAGAACATGAATTATGTGTTGCAATCTCCACACAGGAACTTTCAAGTAGTTACGGCGTTTTAAGGAATACGTTTGAGCATGCGCAAAAGAAATTTGCTGTCCGATTTGATGAAATTAATTTGGAACCATTTAGGATCTAACCCCCACCTGCCACCACAATTCCAGCTCATCTCTCAAGATATTTAAGGGCGTCACGAGGATTTCATGTTTAGAATTAAGAGACGAAAGTTACGGCTCGATATGCATGTAATGGACCGTCTAGGGTCAAATCTACACCTACCCTCTAAATTTGAATTCATTTCGACCATTCTTTCTGGTACCTATTTCGTACGTATACGCCTTGGGATTTGCGAACTCACAGACACTATGACAGGCAGAAGCGGAACCAAATTTGTTCAGAGAGGTCTGAAACCCATAAGCGAGTGGCACTTTTCAGTTTGGAGTCCAAAAATGTATCCAGAAGTTATTACGCGTCTTCCGATATTTACGCTTAAAAAAATACGTTGTAGATCAGTACCACTGTTGAAATATAATTCAAAAATAAAATATTTAAGCCTAAGGCGGTGGAGGGAGGAGCGGTGGCCCAAGTGAGAAAACTTAGTTGGGAAGGGGGATCTCGGTCGATGGGATCAGCTTAACCCCTGAGGCTGACTTGAGGTTTGAGGATGGGACATTTTTACCAAATCCCGTCGCTGGGTAGCTCTACCTTCAGGCCAGAACATGGCAGGGGGTTTGGCGTTTCTTCTTCGAGGAATAAGACGAGGGTCGCAGAGAAAAATAACACGAGGAGGATTTCGATGATAATAATACTAAGACGGAATCCATTCTAAGCTGGGCGTTGGGGGCGCAATGCAAACTTCCGGAAGACAGCGCACTCATTGATCCCGCACTGACTATCATCATAGAGTTGTGTGCATACGTTCTTACAGTTTCATTTGAGTTTGTTTATTGCTTGACGGTCAGTTGACTAGGATATTGGTAGAACAGTTAATAATTACGTAATACACTGATAGTTGTTGATGGTGATGGTTGACTGAGGTGTATTGATGGGCTGGGCTGGCTACGTCCTTTGCAACGCCTCCGTATGAAGCTGTTCTGTAAGTATTTAGAGACATGGTTGAGCCCTGTGCAGTATTTTTTTCATATGCAGTGTTCTGTTGATATTTAGAACAGTGTGGCTCGAGCATAAATATTATATGCAGCAGTCCTGCACCGATAGCTGTGCTGTCTGTGTTCTGTCATCACAAGTAGATGGGCTTCAAATAATAGAATTATGATAGTTTGATACTGATGGGCTGCGACGTCTGTGTCCTGTCTTGATAAGGAGCTGTTCTGTTGGTATTTCGGGTGTTGGCTCTGCCATGTGTAGTGTCTTCAGAAGGAGAGTTATGGTTGGTGTGTGGGGTGTGGCTGGTGGTGGACTGGTATAAAACAGTTACCCACTAAGTACTATAACTAGTACTAGTACTATGATAGGTCCTACATCGATCGGTTGTGCTGTCTGTGTCATGTCTTGATAAGGAGCTGTTCTGTTGGTATTTCGGGTGTTGGCTCTGCCATGTGTAGTGTCTTCAGAAGGAGAGTTATGGTGGGCGTGTGGGGTGTGGCTGGTGGTGGACTGGTATAAAACAGTTACCCACTAAGCACTAGATGATAGGTCCTACATCGATCGGTTGTGCTGTCTGTGTCTTGTTTAGATAAGGAGCTAGCCGGTTGGTATTCCGAGGTGTGGCTGGATTGGCTGTGCCCTGTGCAGTGTCTTGAGTGCGGGAACGGGTGCCGGTCTCCTATTGATTGAGTCCGGTTCGCCGCCGCGTTTGGGCTCAGTTCCCGTTAATAATCGGCTCTTATTAATCCTTCTCATTTTCCAGAAGGCCCCCAACCTAAAATAAAATACGGGCGAGGAGAGGGAACTAAATTCATGTTAGACTTAACAACTTTGATTTATTTATGAGGTATACATTATACACGTATTGTCATAGAATATGTACCTACTACAAGCTGCTCAACCTTAGAGAGGCTGTTTCTCAGGTGCAGGCAGCATCTGTCTGTCTTTTTCGCGGAAAACAAATATTTGACGGCGTACTCGGTGGAGCCTGGGGTTTTTTTCTGGTACTGAAAAGGGGGGGGGGGGGGGAGGGGGCAGGATGCATTTATCCCAACAAAAATACATCCAGGATTTACTAGAGCGTTACGGGATGAAAGATTGTAAGCCCATCTCAACGCCAATTTAAGCCGACCTCAAATTTGATGATACCTATAAATGAAAAGGAGATGAATAAATACCTTTACAGATCGTTAGTGGGATCTTTACTTTATACTGCCATTGGAACAAGACCCGACATAGCCTTTGCTGTTAACTATTTGAGCCAATATAACAAAAAATATACAGAGGCGCATTGGAAGGCTGCAAAGCGTATTCTGAAATACCTGAAGGCTACCTCAATGTGAAACTAACCTATCAGAAAACTGCTTCGGGACCAGTTGGTTACTCAGACGCCGACTGGGGAAATTGTTCTCTTGACCTTTTACCTTACCTTGATCATTTACCGGAATGACATTTATAATGGCAGGAGCTGCCATTACTTGGGAGGCTCGAAAACAGAAAACTGTCGCGACGTCTAGCACCGAGGCAGAATTTCTTTGCCTAACAGAAGCCATAAAGGAAGCTATTTATTAAGAAGGCTATTTGCTAGTCTGGGATACCCGATTGAGGGGGCGCTAGAGATTAAAAATGATAACCAGGGGGCAATCAAGCTGATTGAGAATCCAGTACATCACGGGAGAACTAAGCATACTGAGATTCGCCGAGCTTTTATACTGGAAGCCATTGACAATGGCGGAATCAAAATTGAATATTATGCCAACAGAAGACATGCCCGCAGATGTTTTGCAAAATGCGGCTGGGACTCCAGCCGTTCAACTGTGTGGAATGTCAATTCGAACGACGACTCCAATAGTAGTTGTTTTTGTACAACCGGTTGCCCATGTTGTGCATCCCTTTTATTTCTTATGTGGTGAAAATAGATTCATTCGTGTTTCAAAGAATATACGAGCGCACATTACTTAATACTTGTGAAGTACGAAGAACCGCACTCAGCGACATCTTATATTTACAATTTATTGCGTACGTTATTAATTGACTGACCGTACGTCTTCAGGACACCCTGCCAAGCTGAGACGTCCATACGAGAAGGATTCCGTAGCAGGGAGGTACTGCAGCCTAGCCATCTTCAGTGCCAACTCCACACCCAGGAGCCTGAACTAGGCCACCAGGTTAGTTAGCAATTCTCTCAAAAATTCAACGTCAAACCATCCATCAGGGCATATCATCGTCCCTGCGACAGTGCCGTTAGGATTGCTTCTAGAGGTATAGGTAGGACTGCTTAGTTTAGAGATAAGTAGCTCCTAAGCCCATATTTCACATTTCATAGGAACCTCATATAACTTCAACTCAATAAATACTGCCTAAAATCATCTCACTATTAGTTTCGTAATTTCCCTCCTTTTTCTCTTCAAAGTTAATTGCGGACTCAAGTCCTTGGGTGCCCTCGCTAACAACGTAACACTTGTTACGAGGTGGACTAGGTCGTGTGTATTACCCTCGCGGTAAAACCCGACCTACATTAGTCATTAGTCAGTACTTGCGTGGTATGGGTGGTCCCTATGATTGCTAGGGACAGCAGCTCAAGGATTTACCCGCAAGTAGGTGGATTATAGGGTCCAAAAAAACCCCTACGATCCATCAATCTGACAGTTGCGCTATGGTGTGTTTAATCGTCTGGTCGCGCTAATGGGCGATCGACGAGCACACGAATTAGAAAAGACGTTTAGATCGCGCGATGCCTGCCTAATAATTAGGACACAGCCTCTCTACTTCTACACTGCTCCCTACCCTTGTAGGGCCCTCCGTGTTCCTCTCGATCAACTCCCACCCCAGCCATTCCATTCTATATGGTTCCTCCTTCAAAATGCTTGCTTGGGGGAAAAAAAATCAGAAGGGGAAAGTGATAATAATTACGGCACATGACGAGAAATCCATTGGATCTAACAATGAAAGTAATGTTCCAGTCATGCACATGACCATATGAGCGACAACGAACAAACTGCTTGCCACAAGTCCGTTTTTGAGTAATCAGTTCTCAGCAAACATTGAAGAATCATGAAAAACCCACAAAAACGACTTTAAATCTTCGTCGTGATCCTGAGTCATGGAGTGATGGTACACCATCAATAAAAAACTCTTCCTGCACGCACCACCAAAGAAGTTCTTGAACACACTTGAAAGGACGAATATTAATATGAAAAATCTCAAGTGGTCAGAAGGGAAGAAGGATGGGAAAATGATTGGAGAGGCTGCGTCGTGAGGATCCCTTGATTTATGACCCCCGAGAGCGGACCGAGTTTTTTATAAGGACCGGAGTTTGTTCGCCCTCTTCAGATTTTTCGTGTCAGTGGAGTAAGCAGACTGTCTTCACCCCCCCCCCCCCCCCCCCCACAACCACCACTGTAACCTCCCTACTTCTCATTCATCAACGACTTGTTTTGTATAACGGATATAAAATTATTCTGTCGACATCAACAGTTTAACTGAAAGATCAAAACGTGCTGATGTGCTCACTGGAGCGAGTTGTGTGCTTAGTACAACACAAGTTCATTTTCCTTGAACTAACAACTGTATCTTCTGTGGAGCAGCCCCCGACATTTTTGTCGGGGGAAAGCTAAAAGCGAAACGACATTATGAGAGGACGGTCTTGAATTTGTGTCACCATAATTTTGCCGATGGGGTGCTGGAGTAACCAGTTCGTCCGCTGGGAGCGCCACGCATACCCAACGTTTTCGAGGATGTCGAGCTCTTCCCTGAGTAAGGTGTTATTTCATCGAGAAAAACGTTGTGCCGTGAAACAAAGTGTGTGCTAGCCACATCCATCTCGATGATTTTCTTCAACTGCAGGTAGAGGTACCTAATTACATCGCATTTCCCCCGATGAATACTAAATCTGTAGGCTTGCCACCAACTTTTCCTCGATCTTGAAACGATATCATATACTCGTAGACTGAAGGTGGTGGAGCGATATCGTGTGCGTAAGGGGAACAAATTAATGAGAATGAACTCAATTACCCACGTCGATGGAGTCGCCACTCCGGTACCTACCTGTATACCTAAGCATGGGCACCCTGAATCCTTAAAAAAAGAGATGATAAAACAAATAAATAACTTTAAAAAAAAGCGTTGCCGTAGGGGGCGTCTAGCTGCCAGTGGTTTGTGTTCATGACGGTACGTTTATTGTCGAATGAAATCTGGGGGACACCCCCAGACCCCCGGATTATAACGGTTTAGATCAAGGATCAAAGCAAGGAAACATGGAACATGTTTTTCGAATAGGTACATGATAACAGAGGATATATGGAGATATGTAGAAAAACATCTGCCAATTCGAGTAGGCACTATAGCTTCCTCACTTGAATCACATGAACGTATAGACTAGTTGGGTAGGTTCGTTATGATACGGGACCATCTGCGATCCAACCCGCGTGTACCCTCGAAATTTCATCTCTCTACGACTATTTTTCGCGTAGTTAGAAGCGTTATAAGGAAACGGTCAACATTTCATGTTAGCGCATGCGGAGAGGGAAATTACAGTAAGACACCAATGAAGTTCATATGGAACCATCGAAGTATTATACTGATCGACCCTCCAAATGTGAACTCATTTCAACGATAATTAAGGTAGTTACGGGCACTCCAAGTATTTCACGTTTGCGCATGCGCAGGCTAGACGATTTTAATGATTTTTAAACGGGACCATCTGCGATCCAACCCGCGTATACCCTCAGAATTTCAGCTCTCTACGACTATTTATCGCGTAGTTAGAAGCGTTACAAGGAAATGGTCAACATTTCATGTTCGCGCATGCGTAGATCAAAGTTACATTACGATTCCAATGAAATTGATTTGGAACTATCAAAGCATTATTCCTGACCGACCCTCCAAGTTTGAACTCATTTCAACGATATTTAGGGTAGTTATGGGTGTTCAAATTATTTCACGTTTGCGCATGCGCAGTCGAAAGTTACGGTAATGTTTCAGTGATTTTGTTGTGGGTCCATCTGTGACTCAACCCGCACCTACCCTCGAAATTTCAGCCCACTGTGACCATTATTTCGGGTAGTTATGGGCGTTAAAAGGAATTACCACAGACTGACAGACAGACACGGAACCAAAAATGTTCCTCGATGTCTGAAACGCAAAATGGAAGTGGACATTTTCATTTTGGAGGCCTTCCAGTTTTTTTAATCAGCCACGAATCCAAGTCTTCCCTACCTTCGGTAGTGAGGAAGCAAAAAAACTTCGTGGGATTTCCAAGCCTTGGCGGACCATCGACCTAAAGCAATGTAATGTAATAAGGCACGTCCACACTATGCGGAATGAGGGTGGGCATCCTCGTCGGATCCGAAAAGGTGAATAGGAACGGTCGGGTCAGCTTGCCGTCCACATACAAGAGTAGTGTGGACGGGGCGATCGCCCTCAGTCCGCCTCCAGTCTCCTTTGAGTAGCGAATATAATTTGTTTATTGAATTTCATTATTGATCTGTGAATAATGAGTGACGAGGAAGAGACAATTTTAGCAGCTGCTGCTGCAATCGTGCTTGAAGTTGCTGCTGGTGAAATTCGCCTCGTCTGCCCTCGAAGATTTTGGGTTCGCCCCAGTATTCGGCATGGTAGGAAAAAATACAGCGCCAGAACATTTATGAAAGATTTGCTACTTGATGAGGTAGATGTTCTCAACTACGAGTATAGGGACGACGTAGGCTTCGCGAACTTTTTCAGGATGAAATATTCTGACTTTGAAAGTTTGTTGAGCAGCGACCCAACTGGGGCGATCGGCACGTCCACATTGTGATCTTTGATTCCAAGCGGATCGCCTTCCTTTGATCCGGACCGACTCGAGTCGGGTTGCGATCGCCCTCAGTCGGGTCGCCTTCCCCACGTTCCGCACGCGTCCACACTTGGCCACCTTTTCGGATCCGACGAGGGTGCCCACCCTCATTCCGCATAGTGTGAACTCACCTATACACGTCGTCAGCTGCTTTGGGCGTTTTCCGGGTAGGTAGAACCCCCTTGGCAGTCTTCTGGGGAGTGGGGGCCCATGCTCTCCTCGGAGAAGGGACCACGTGTGGTAGGGGAGGAGGTGAGAGTTGGGTGGGGAGAGGGTAGAGGGAGAACTGCGCGGGCGATGGGGAGGGGAGCCGAGTGTTTACATGGACTGGACACGGACGTTTTCGAGCCCGGTTTACTCCCGTAAAAACATGTTCCATGTTAAAAATGGATTTTTATCTCCAAGCTGATGCTCCTAAAATCTCGGGTGCCTTCACAATAGTTCATTATCGAATGTTTTCAGATTTTCAGCGACTTCTAATAATTAAACTCACTTCAACCAATTTCTCCTTCAACCTACCTACTATCTACTTCATCATCCGAATGCCCATATTTTCGGCGGGAAAGAGCATTGTTCTTCTATACAGTTTGTCAAATCATAATAAGTGAAATCTGACCAAGAGGATTAATCTAGTCGTTCTTGTTCTATGAGCATTCGAAGTTTCGGCAACGAGTGACGTCACACAGGGCAAGGGCGTCCCGCCCAGGCGGGAGGGTGCAATGACGTCACTCGTTGTCGAAAATTTTAAAGCTCATAGAAAACGCTGCAAATTATTACACAACGTTATTATTTACGGTGTAGATGCCCCTTCTCCGTAGATCACTGTTTTCTGTGGTCAATAACTACTTTGTGCTCCCCCCAGGAAAGCCCTAAATCGAGTACTGGAACCGGCCCGGGAATTACAGTTTCATAAAAATGCGAGGGATTCAATACTTCAATAATTAATTATTTGAAGCTATTCATGAAGCATAAGGTAAGCAATAAACCGTTGTGTAATAAACCGATGTGTAATGAATACCTGTATAGATGTCACTTCTGCGTAAATCACCGTTTTCTGTGGTCAATACCTACCCTCTAGCTCCCGCCAGGAAAGCCCTAAATCGAGAACTGGAGCCAGCCCGGGAATTGCATTTCATAAAAATGCGCGGGATTAAATAATTCATTAATTCAGTAATTAATTATTTGTTTTTATTCATGAACCACAACGCTTGATCAAGTTGCGAAAGTATCTATCAACAAAATCCAAATATCATGGAACAACCAACTCGCCTTCATACAGCCATCGCTGATTATAATCAGGTGCTCCCTAGCAATGATATCTGGGCTGGATTTATACCGTTTGATTCACGATCATGTTGACGAAGCTTTATGGTGCAAACGAACGGCTGGTCGTACAATGCTCGGGGTGGTCTCAAGAAATTCTTTAGGTCACCATCAATCTAAAAACGTTAAAAAAACGCTGCAAATCCCTGCACAACGGTTTATTATTTTGTACAGAATACCCTTCTTTTACAGATCACAGCTCTCTGTATAGATAACCCGTCTATACATATTACGTAGATCGCAGACCCTCCGTAGGTTAGCACCTAACCCCGTACTCTTTACTAGGTCCTACCTAAATCGCGAGTTAAATGTTGCTAAACTAATTATTTCGATGACAAACAGTAACTAAAATGGCGAAAAGAAACGCAAATAATGAAGTTCTGAAGGAAAATTGTTTACGTGGAGTGAAATAGATGCCCCTTCTGCGTAGATCACTGTTTTCTGTGGTCAGTACCTACCCTCTGGTCAATTATAATGAACCGTTGTGTAATAACTTGCCCATCAATAATACTTCAACGGTTGGCCAAGTTGCAAAAGTACCGATCAAACAAATCCAGCCCCTTCTTGGTAGATGAACCGTTGTGTAATAATTTACCGTTCTGTAATAATTTACCGTTATGTAATAATTTACCGTTGTGTAATAATTTTCCGCTGTGTAATAATTTACCATTGTGTAATAATTTACCCATCAATAATAATTTACCCATCAATAATAATTCAAAGTTTGTTCAAGTTTCACAAGTACCTACCAACAAAATCCAATAGTCCATCACTTATCAAATGAAATAATATCGCAGAACAACCAACTCGAATTCATACAGCCATCCTTGATTATAATCAGGTGCTCCTTAGTGATGATATCCCGGCCGGATTTATACCGTTTGATTCACGATCGTGTTGACGAAGCTTTTTGGTGCACACGAACGGCTCGACGTACAATGCTGCGGGTGGTCTCAAAGAATGGTTTAGCTCAAGACAAATTTAATATCGTAAAAAAAACACATACCCTTCAATCGAAAGTTTTCGAGCTACGGCGTTCTGCAAATTTCAACCCCTATTTTGAAGCCCTTAGAGATGACTGACAGTAACGCCGAGCTTCGAGGACCAACTAGACCCCGAACGGAACCTATAACCCGAATTTCATCAATTTTTATTCATGGTAACTAAGAAAAGTGGCCAGTACGGCGTACGGCGGACAGACAGAAATATTTTTATTGCATTTTCGGATTCTACATACCTTGAAACGTAAACCATCAAATTTTGAGGGGGGTTAGAAATTTTTTTCATTCTCGATTCCAATGTTTCATTATTGAAAATAATAAACCAAAAACCATAATCTTCTGCTGAAAGTTTTCGAGCTGCGGCGTTCTGAAAATTTCAACCCATATTTTTCACCCCTTAGAGATGGCTGACAGTAACGCCGAGCTTCGAGGACCAACTAGACCCCGAACGGAACCTATAACCCGAATTTCATCAATTTTTATTCATGGTAACTAAGAAAAGTGGCCAGTACGGCGTACGGCGGACAGACAGAAATATTTTTATTGCATTTTCGGATTCTACATACCTTGAAACGTAAACCATCAAATTTTGAGGGGTGTTAGAATTTTTGTTTTCATGCTCGATTCCAATAGTTCATTATTGAAAATAATAAACCAAAAACCATACTCTTCTGCTGAAAGTTTTCGAGCTGCGGCGTTCTGAAAATATTAACCCATATTTTTCACCCCTTAGAGATGGCTGACAGTAACGCCGAGCTTCGAGGACCAACTAGACCCCAAATGGGGCCTACAAACCAAGTTTCATTAATTTTGGTTCATGGTAACTAAGAAGTAGGGCAATTCTTCACAAGCAACGTAATGAATGCACACAGATGTCGGAGACGCTGTCCTCTAACGGTTAGAAAAACAGTTTGTGTAGGTAATAAGTTATTATTAACTCCATCCACACTTGACACTTAACGCATACATCTCTTGACTTCTATAACCCCTAAACTTTCTCCACTGGGCCCTCTGATGACAGACTGTATTTCACTCTCAATTACATCAATATGAACGTCCCTTATGACACCTATCTTCCTGTAATAGATGAGAGGGAAAGTACGCTTTAAACACCTTTCTGCCAGAATTGGAGCACACATCAAATTGCTAGCCGCTAATGCATTCTTCAGTTCTACCCAGATAATTCTTGCCGGTTTCATTTATGCAATCAAGTCGTTAGATATAATTATCTTTACGAGCATTATGGATAAGTTTGCCTACGGTCTTAGGATGTAATCGGGCGATTCCCTCTTTCTCAACATTCAAGCTTTCCAGTATGACATGAAAAGATCCAAGATCGCTATTCCTGTATTTCATCACACTTTCTGTTCTATCCTAAATTGAGCAGCACGCGGACCAAGAACGAAGAGCGCTTTTATATTTCCGTGAAAATCGCACGAATATTTTACAAGAATGAATAATGGCACAAATTGTGGTCTCAAGTAACACGGGAACAAGAAATCGTCATATGGAAAGGGTCATGGTAATTGTGAACGCGACAATGATTGATATATGACGACGCAACAATCTCCCCCACTTAGTGAAGCACGTAGTCTTGTAAGTGGAGCGGTGGCCGTCTGTTCCTTGACGATCTCCGAACTTGGAGTGGTGAGGGCTGGCCGTCTGCCTGAGGGTCTGGTGGATGCATGCTAGGGCGGCCCGGCTATTTCAGGATCTTGCAGCGGTCTGTAAGGAGTGCTCGGATGCATGCTCTCGGCCCGAATTGAGGGTCCGGGATATGTGGCCTGGTACTGTAGGAGGTCTAGATCCAAATGACCTGAATTCGCATGCATCGCCTCTTCCGAAGGCATCATCCGCGGTGGGCCAGGAACGTCAGATCGCTGGATTTGGTCGATGTGTCGTTTTACGGTTCGTCCACCATCGAGTTCCACCATGTAGTGGAGCTGCCCCAGTTTCTTCTTGATTACCCCAAACTTCCATACGGTCGAATTATTGTTGACAAAGCTCGTCCGTACCCTCTCCCCCTCTCGTACCGAGCGAGTCTTTGTTGTGACGTCTTGTCCTCGTGTCGGAACTTCTTTGAAAGGTCGCAATGCGTCGAGCTTTATCCGAATTTGTCGATTCAGGTACAATTCTGCCGGCGATTTCCCACAGTTTAGAGGGGTGGCTCGGTAACGGAGAAGAATCTTCTGTAGTTATACTCAATACAGAGTCATACTCTGTCATATTCTGTGTCGAATAAAACAGAATTTAGTAGAACCTGGCAAGGTTATACTCGTACACCAGTATTCAAGTAAGTACAGATCTAAATAAATATGAATCCAGAACAACTACAAGTGATATTGGATAATATAAATCGAAACCATGCACTCCTAATTGAAAGCTTGCGCGCCCCTAAAGCGGGTGAAGGAGATGCGCGAATTGTCCATCATGACGGACAAGCTAGTGTTTTTCAAAAACTGTCGCATGTGCCACCATTCGAGAATTTCGACAGTAAAAAAGAAGGGTTCAGATATTATAGGCAAAGATTCGAAAATTATTTGAAGCTCAAGGGAATTTTCGAAGACAATGTCAAATCAGCGCAGATGTTACTGAATTCAATAGGGGCGAAAAACTATAATACGCTGGCTGCCCTGGTAGCCCCAGTTACTCCAGCCGATCTGGGTTATGATGAGCTTATTCAACAATTAGAAAATCATCTCGCACCTAAGAAGAACCCTCTGGTAACCCAGCATAAATTTTTATCAAAATATCAAAGAGATGAACAATCAATAGCAGATTACAGTGCTTCTTTACGTCGAGATATAGCTGATTGTGAATTCACGGTCAAATGTTCTTGTGATCCACAGACCAACGTCTCAGTGGCAAATTTATTCCTAAGAGCGCATTTTATTAGGGGAATTAAAGACAGTTGGATCAAGGAACACATTCTCCAATCTAGGATTGAAGATTTCAACGAAATTTTGGCGAAGGCAATCGCGTTGGAAACATCGAAAATAGATCCTAGTCTTGAGCTGTCTCAAACCAACCAGTCATGTCCGGACTCCCAAACGACAATCAATGCAATTGATGACGTCAAAAAGATATCAGGTCGAAATTCATCGAGAAATTCAAGCTCAAATCTTCAAAATTATCAACGAGCTGTTAGATCAAAAACAAGAGGTCAACTTGATTACGAGAAACTAGGGATTAAGGATAAATGTTTGAGATGTGGGAAAAACAACCATGTGGTAAAAGAATGTAGAACGGACCCCCCTATCCTAAATTGAGCAGCACGAGGACCAAGAACGAAGAGCGCTTTTATATTTCCGTGAAAATCGCACGAATATTTTACAAGAATGAATAATGGCACAAATTGTGGTCTCAAGTAACACGGGAACAAGAAATCGTCATATGGAAAGGGTCATGGTAATTGTGAACGCGACAATGATTGATATATGACGACGCAACACTTTCCTTCGATTTGTTTGTATCTGATATGTTTTGAGAGATGGATTACCATTATTCGATGAGAATTTAGCTTGTTTTGAGAAGTTTTTTTTTTAGTGATCTCATTATTAGAGATCGAATTTTACTCAGCCATATCCGCATCGTCTGGTAGCGACGGTTCGCCATCCGATTTCTCGCCCCTGCGGGCGGTTTCCGTTGCTAAAAACTAATCAATAAGAGTTCCAGTCAGTAGGTACAGAAAGCAAAGTTAACTTATCTGAGTGCTGGCAGGATCTGGTCACAACGCGATAAGCTGAACCGGATTACCGAGATAAGAGAAAGACACGAGAAGTGAACAGGTGGGTGAACTGGTTGGACTCTCAGCGGTAACTCCTTGTTGTAATTCATTGTTAACGATCACAGAAAAGAATAATAAAAGCGGAGAGACCAATACGAGCGCAGAAAAACAACTTAAAATGACCTTGAGCCAAAGTCAGCAGTTTATCAATTTTTCAAGAATTTTCATGCCCTGGTGACTAACCTCAATTTCCCTAACTCGTTTCATCGGATTCGCCGCTCATCACATTAAGTAGGTCAAAAGGCTTTTCCACAATAACACGACGATTTTCAGGGTGATGCAATACGTTTTTGAAGTGAGTATAAGAAAAATATCTTTGGGTTCGGGGTTAAACTTTTCAATTCAATTTAAAATTGAACGCAACTTTATTTATTACAAAACATAAATTGGTTACACACAAGACGACACGAACTGTACAACGGCCGGGTAAGGACTCCGACCAGCAAAGGAGCCACCATGAATACTCAAACTCTATCGTCCACGCTATCTTTGACGATTTTCAGCGATTTTTGATCACAAAAAACTCGAATTTGACACACCTGTTTGAGAAAATATATTTGTGGAAGGGTGTTACAGAAGAGAGGGAAGGTATATATCTATGTAAAACACTGGTGATCCAGCTAATTTCATGTACAATCGTGGTGTTTCTTCTTAAAATATGCTCTCCCTAATCTTGCTTTAAAATTAAAAGTCTGTCATACCTAGCTTATGACAGGAGTCCATTTTTATAAGATGAACATCAGACTTTTTTCGTGCAAAAATCCGATTATGGCCCACTAAGCGGCTAAGGCCCAATATGGACGCGTTTCCCCAATATCCCTCGCAGTCAGGTGAGGTGAGAATTGAAGACATCTCAAAGGATGTAAGAAATGTGGGGGGTGATGTGCGCTACAACAGAACTTGGGATTAGTTCCTTCTGAACGGGACGAGGGACGTCGGAAAGATTTAGCGGCAACAAAGGAAAAACACTTGGGCTGGAGAAAAAGCGAGCAGAGTTTATGTAGCGGAACGCTGTAAGTGGGTCAGAACGGACGGGCGTTTAAAAACAAGGAATAGGAGGAAACACGCGGTTGAGATTCGTACAATAATGGCACACAGATTGCTCGTTAGCCCGTTAGTTATAGTTTATGGAAGCCATGTGTACGAACAGTATAGAAGAAGGCATTAAAAAGGAAAAACCAGACGAGTTTCTCCATAGGTTTCTAACCTATGGTTGCCACACATGTCTCCCGAACTAAACATTTAGTTCATTACACGGTACCCGCACATTCCCTGTGAATTTAAGCTCACTTTAAACGTTTTAAGGGTAGTTATGAGCAATTCAAGGGAAACACATTTCCGGATACGCAGCTGAAAGTTAAATTCTGAATTTGGTGAAATAAATATTGGTGCATCCGTATACAACTAACAAACACCTTTAAATTTTCAGTTCATTTTTATTTTTTATTTATTTTTATTTATAGCGATTTTCAAAGAAACTGAAGCTATTTCAATGGGTCTAAATTTTTCACAACATGCATTTTTGAAATTTGTTTATAGGCAAATCCGGTTCAGAGCATCCTAAATTCGCGAGATATATATATATATATATATATCGTCAGCCCAGGTGGGCTCTGACTGGTGCATGTTGATGTCACCTATGCCCCACTCACTTTATCTTCGTCGAGAGCTGCCTGGATGGGACGAGAAGAGGACTGACTGTGTGACAGAGGCCGGTTCTACCTTCCATTGCGAATAAACCAAATAATTATTGCGTTCGAAATCGAAATCTGTCATTTTATTATTTACTTTTTACCCCACTCACTGGTATTCCTATATCAGAAGTGGGATTTCTTTCGTTACTTCCGCGCCACGCGATGTTTTTTCATTCATTTTTCAATTTATTTTCAATTTTACCCTTCCAAGTTTTCAGTTTATAAGTTTTCGTTTAGTGAACTTTATTTTCGTTTCGTGACGCGTTCGAGTCCAAACGGGGTCTCACCTCGGAAGGAAGATGTCGGATCACGAGGAGCAGGAAGAGGTTGCGATCGAGGTGGAAGAAACGTCACACATGGCACCACATAACGCCGCCCCAGTCGCGTGCGTGAACAGGTTGCGGATTTGTTTGGGGCTATCTTCAATCGACTTCCCACATCACGGATGACGCAAGGGAAGCTGAAATTAGCGGGTTTCGATCCAGCCACAGCCAATGCAAAAGTAGTTTCCTCCGTTGAGTCTTTTACCTCCTGCGAAACAATTCGCGGAATTAATATATCAAACGCCGACCTTTCCATTCGTTTTAATGTCGTACAACTTCTGCAACCTATAATATTCCTTTTTTCTGGGCGTCTACGTACTGTCCTACACCACTACAGGGCATCATTCATTTTATATCATATTTTTAGGGCCTCAAAACACGCTATATCAACCTCCTCTAAGTTTGCAACGATCGGAAACACGCACGTATTACTATCCTCGGCACATTTACCAATAATATTTATAGGGCCATCGTTACCTTCCTTCGACGCGATCTCTCATCTCAACCTCCCCTATCACCCTTCCCCACTCACCTATCCTTAAGCACCCTTCGTTCAAACGTTACCCCCTCATCCGAATTTCAACCCCCCCCCCCCCCCACACCTCCCCTAATTATCGGACCGCCCTGATTTTAATTCTACATGGACAAAGAAGGCCCTTTTCTATCCATCCCCAAAATTGCAGTCCTTTCTGAGCCCTTAAAGGGCAAGCTGAGGCAGCTTTGTCACATTTACCCTACTTAAACTGCATGATGTTAGACAGAATAACTGTGTAGTGGTGCTGCACTACAACTTTAACTTCCTGGCTCAAAATTCACATGTTCGGTTGTTGCTAACATATGTTGCTCCTGGAAATTCATTTTAGTGTTGGCCGAAAAATCTCGTAGCTCGCACTTGCGAATTCAAATTTTCTTACACCATACATTCCTTTGGTAAATACAAAGTTAAATACGTTCCGTTAAAATCTCTCCTCTGTCCTAAACTTAGTGACGCGTCAACTGCATACTGTTAAGCACGGGGTAACTGCTTCATGTCAGCACAGATTAACTGCATGATTTTAAGCACAGGTTAACTGCATCTGTGCAGGGGTTAAGCCCCAGTTTTTCAAGCATCAATGCGATGTCACGGTTTGAGAGACTGAATTTCGGATTCGGTTGTAGGTAAGTGATGAATACTCCACATTCACTTTTGCTTTTGCTCGACGCGACACTAGTAGGTACTGCCTCGAGTAGGTGTTCTGTACGAGTATATTTGACGCTCCATCGTACATCGAAACGTATAGGGGTTCTTCATTAGTGACTTAAAAACATTCTTATATAACTGTGGAGCAGCATGCAGTCGGATCACGCCTTACGACCCTCAAGGTGACGGAGGAACTGAGGGGCTGCAAGGGAAACAATGGAGGGCCATCGAACTTGCTCTTGTAGGTGCACTGCACGTCATATGGTCGCTGCTTTCCTCTGGCATAAATGTTGCACCGTTCACGAACGGATAGTCAGTCATCCACGTCGATCGGGGAATGGCTCCAATCCAACTTGGCTGCTGAGGCCTGGTACCGTGCTACCAAGAAAATTCGATCGACGATTCAAATTTGACCCACTTGTTGAGGAAATGACTATTCTCGATAGGAACCATAATTACGCCCTTGTCTCATCAGGACGGATGTGAAACCGCAGTTTCTACACGACATCTTGCCTCACCAGACGCCTCCTGAACCTGGTGTTGGCGAGTAAGGAGCCTTGGAGGACCCGCCGCGCTCAGGCTTACTCCTTCGGATCCCAGATTGCCTCCATAAGCTGCTCCTGATGAAGGAGAGGGACTTCATCGAGAACCTGTTACTCCACTCAGGAGAATTCGGCGAGGAACTCAGAATTATGTCCAATTCTGAGTAGGAGCGAATGTGACAATTATTATTTCTGTCCTGTCTAATGTTGCTGATTGGTTTCCAACCATCAATTCCGAAAACTCTATTCCTCTTAACTCGACCATTATTGTGGCAGTGGTTGTCTATTGAATAAAGCCTTCTAGCACTTCCAGCACGATGTTAGCTAGGGTATGAGTGGTGTTGATTCAATTCTACTCAATCTACTTTTGTGGAGTGTACGTGAACTATTATAAAACGGTCAACTTGTTAGACAATCATGAAGTTACTGTAATGAGGTATTATATAGTCAAATAAATAGATAACGAAGTAGGATATCTAATTTCCAAAGAATAATAGAAGCAGAACAGTATAATGATAATTCAAGAAAATGTAATCTCTAACTGCTCGTAAAAATAGATATGCTGGATGCATGAGCCTGCTTGGAATGTTGACCCCTGATATTTCTTGACTAAGTTCACAAAACGGCCGAAAGTGGCTAATATAGGGAGTTGGGCCACGACCACCTAGAGCTAGGCTCGGAAAAACCAGAGGCCCTGAGCCTCAATTTTTGCGGCCCGCTCTCGTAAAAGAACACACCCAAATTCACACCTGTCTCACAACACAAACGCCAAAAAGAGTAGATATTCGTCGATATTTTCTTTGAAAATTTGCTGATGCAGAAAAAAACCAATTCTGTGAAAATCTCAACCGCATCTAATTTATTTGAGCTATTCATCTCATTCACAGACTTTAGAGAACAAATGGTACGAGCTAAAATTCATAACGTATTACATCGCATCACGCATCCACTTCCACCGTTATAACAGAACACGTTTATAACGATGTGAAATAGCTCTCCACCTGATACGAGTATTTACTCAAAGAGACAGAGTTGAGAACAGAAGAAGTGCGCTCCCACCGACATTTGTGGGTCCCCTCCAACCCACAGAACCGTGCAGACAGTCCTTAGTTCCATCTCTCACCTCCAGGCGTGTAAGGTGCCTAATTAAAGCCATCTCAGCTAAGAATACTCTCATCCATCACTTCCCTCCACTAATTAAAGGCTGCGACAAGAATAATCTAGAGGCTGAATGAGGTGGTGGGGACTCTTACCCCAACAATTTTAAACCAAGTCCCATTCTTGTCTCGAGGGGCCGAGTCACTATCGACGGCCATTACTTATATAATAATTTTCAACATCATAGATGGACACAGATCTGTCCGAACGGGTCTTATGACTTGAAAAGTTTTTGTAGTATACCAGGTTTGACCATCGGAACTTGCTGTTACAGGTAGTTTTTGGTGTCACGACGCCGACGGCTGGTTTTGAATTCTGTGGAAATCATTCATCTAATTCTATTATCAGTCTCTTTACCGATAACACCTTGCAGTAACGTGGTCCTTCAAGTTACCCGTTTTAAGATAGTTTTCCCCAAAAATAACCCTATTGTAAAACTTCAACCTCCTCAGCCGCAAGAAGGATTGATAACCATTGTGCCCGCCGAAGTAGCATGCTCGATGCTAGTTCCTGGATGTGCATACAGAAACCTGCTCCTTCCCCCCAAACTCGAAATTTCTTTCAACGGTGTTTGGCGAGGGCTTTTCCCCTTTGTTTGGTGGGTGGGGGGAGGGGGGCAGTTTCTAGGAGTAGGTTAGAGAGGGTTTTAAGAGCTGAAATTTCGCAAACTTGTTTATTGGGGCTCTCTGTGGAAGTGTTCAAAATCTGAATCCGATCGGGTCAGTAGAAGCAGTCCTAACTGGTTGAAACGCTACAAATAACTGGTGAAAATTAAATTTTTTGAAAATTGAAAGTTTTTTCTAAAATTTTCAACTATTTTTTTAGAAGGTAGGTATTGAAAAATTTGAATAAAAAGTTTAAAATAAATTTTAAAGAAAATAATGAAAAACTTTACTGGAAAAAATTTTGAATGGGAAAAAATGTTTACTGGGAAGGTTTTTTTAGTTAAGTAGAGACTAATGAGAAAAAACATTTGTAATGGGAAACATTTTACTTCATCAATGCAATAAGATGCGTTATTACCCCCTCCCCCCTCACCCAGGTTTGGTGGGAAGGATAGGTTTCTATACAGGGTGTAACGCGAGAGAAGGCGGATCTCTCTCCTACGTGTTCTACAGCTAATTTCCGACAAAAAATGCCTCTTAGTAATTTTTGATTAGAGGCTTCAGTTTCAAGTTATATCGTTTTCAAGATTTTTTTCGTGTTTTCGACCTTACTTCACTACAATGGCCATAATTCCCTTATTTTGCATGAAAATTCAAATCCGAGGACACCATTGAGAAGTGCGTTAAATTTCCTATCTTTTCAAGGCCTAACATAATTTTTTTAGGTGGATCTGGGGAGTCAAAATTGAGTCCAAAAAGTGATTATTGCCCAAATTCGAAAAACCTCATGTTTTTCAAACGGTTGGTAACCCTATTAATTCTTGCAGCTGAATTGTGAAAGTTACCTTAAAAATGCGCCAAAACGTCAGCTTTCCAACGGTATACTCAAATTTGAATTTTCTATTGAATTTAAGAGAGAAAATTAGGTTTAAATGGGGAAAAAAGTGTTTTTTCCGTCTAAATGTTGCGTTTTTCATGAAAAAGAGATTTATTCGTTATTTTCACTTTAGGGCAGGGGTGTTGACGATGGAAACAATTGAGCTGAAGAAGTAATTTTTACAATTTATTGCAACAATTGCTCAAAATGTCCCCCGTTTTGCCGAATGCAAAAACCTGTCCTCCGGTGAACTGCGTCGACGGCATTCCGCAGCTCTGCCCGGTTCTGTCCGATGTCTTCTGCGCATTGTGTTATCCTTTCGATCAGGTGGCCTCTCGACTGAATCCTGACCTCGTACACCTTTGATTTCAGGGCCCCCCAGAAATAAAAATCCAAAGGTGTCAGGTCAGGACTGCGAGGGGGCCACCTGACAGGTCCATTTTGCGCAATCCACCTACCATGGAAAACAAACATACGTTAGGATTTTGGGTTGGCGGGCAAGGCCAGGATGGCCTTGTTTCCTTCTTCCATAAGAAATCAACAGTAATTTCCCAACTAAGAGTATTCGCGAAAAATGAGCCGATTTTAATGTTTGAGACTTGAAGTTTGGGATCTAACGACGAATTCTGTCGCAACACATTTTTGATGGACTTAATCTTCATCCAAAAAATAAAATAATTTGAGGGAAGTCCCCTTAGCTGTGACTTTGTCTATGAATCGCTACTTCCAGTGATGGTGGATGATGACGATTGTATCGAAATTCTGCTGTGAGAGATTTCTTCCTTAGATCCCAAGCATCAAATGAAGTTCTCAAACAATAACATTGGATACTCGTTAGTCGTTTGATTCGGTGGATGGGAAGGTGAAGGATACAAAATGTATTTCGAACCGGTTTTCAAAGTTGGCGTCCATCCAGGTTACGATTCAAATTATTTTATTTGTTGGATGAAGATTAAGTACCATCGAAAATGTGTTGCGACAGAATTCGTCGTTAGATCCCAAACTTCAAGTCTCAAACATTAAAATCGGCTCATTTTTCGCGAATACTCTTAGTTGGGAAATTACTGTTGATTTCTTATGGAAGAAGGAAACAAGGCCATCCTGGCCTTGCCCGCCAACCCAAAATCCTAACGTATGTTTGTTTTCCATGGTAGGTGGATTGCGCAAAATGGACCTGTCAGGTGGCCCCCTCGCAGTCCTGACCTGACACCTTTGGATTTTTATTTCTGGGGGGCCCTGAAATCAAAGGTGTACGAGGTCAGGATTCAGTCGAGAGGCCACCTGATCGAAAGGATAACACAATGCGCAGAAGACATCGGACAGAACCGGGCAGAGCTGCGGAATGCCGTCGACGCAGTTCACCGGAGGACAGGTTTTTGCATTCGGCAAAACGGGGGACATTTTGAGCAATTGTTGCAATAAATTGTAAAAATTACTTCTTCAGCTCAATTGTTTCCATCGTCAACACCCCTGCCCTAAAGTGAAAATAACGAATAAATCTCTTTTTCATGAAAAACGCAACATTTAGACGGAAAAAACACTTTTTTTCCCATTTAAACCTAATTTTCTCTCTTAAATTCAATAGAAAATTCAAATTTGAGTATACCGTTGGAAAGCTGACGTTTTGGCGCATTTTTAAGGTAACTTTCACAATTCAGCTGCAAGAATTAATAGGGTTACCAACCGTTTGAAAAACATGAGGTTTTTCGAATTTGGGCAATAATCACTTTTTGGACTCAATTTTGACTCCCCAGATCCACCTAAAAAAATTATGTTAGGCCTTGAAAAGATAGGAAATTTAACGCACTTCTCAATGGTGTCCTTGGATTTGAATTTGCATGCAAAATAAGGGAATTATGGCCATTGTAGTGAAGTAAGGTCGAAAACACGAAAAAAATCTTGAAAACGATATAACTTGAAACTGAAGCCCCTAATCAAAAATTTCTATGAGGCATTTTTTGTCGGAAATTAGCTGTAGAACACGTAGGAGAGAGGTCCGCTTTCACTCGCGTTACACCCTGTATACACATATCCAACAGCGGGGGAAGGAACAGGTTTCCGTATGCATATCCATGCATGGTTTTTGGAGGCGATGTATTACCTACACCAAGGCTTTATTCAACAGAAAACCACTGGTACAATAATGGTCGAGTTACAAGGAATAGCGATTTTAGAAGTGATGCTTGGAAACCAATAAGCAACATTAGACAGGACAGAAATAATAATTGTCACATTCGCTCCTCCTCAGAATTGGACATAATTCTGAGTTCCTCGCCGAATTCTCCTGAATGGAGTAACAGGTTCTCGATTAAGTCCCTCTCCTTCATCAGGAGCAGCTTATGGAGGCAATCTGGGATCCGAAGGAGTAAGCCTGAGCGCGGCGGGTCCTCCAAGGCTCCTTACTCGCCAACACCAGGTTCAGGAGGCGTCTGGTGAGGCAAGATGTCGTGCAGAAACTGCGGTTTCACGTCCGTCCTGATGAGAAAAGGGCGTAATTATGATTCCTATCGAGAATAGTCACTTCCTTCATAAGTGGGTCAAATTGGAGCACCATCAGCGTACATCGTGAACTCACCATCCTATCTCGTTTTTCGACATTCATTGTTTATTCCAATCCTGTAACATACAACCATTCGAGCCTACGAACTATGGCCCTCAAAAACTACATTCGAATTTGCCCCATAGAACTGGTGATATCAGCGTGATAAGATTTTCGCTTTTTATGTATACCTACGCAGGCGCTGCAATCATTGCCATTGCTTTGAAATGTATGAGTCCATCAGGGAATCGACCAGCACAATCCTTAAAAACGTCATCGTAATTGGTCACATAGACTCACTCCGACTTCGTGAGTGTCGGATGTTTAAAAAAAAAAACCCAACAATTCAACCAACAATTTTAATAAGATCGATCACGAGTTATTATGTTTCCCCATTACGAATTTGGTTGCAATATGTTTCACTTGGCTATTAGAAATATTTCTTTGAGGTGAAAAAGAGTAATTTGGTTATAAAAATTTGCTTGGCAAAAGATTCGTTTGACAGGATAATGCTGGATTCCGTTGAACCTCCGGTCACCCACTGAAATAATAATACCCCGTGCGACGCACGGATTATCCGGCTTTCCGTCTTAACGAAATGGAAACCCATAAGCCAGATGCGTCTCCGCTAAGTAAATGTTTCTATAAGAAAGTGAGAGTTCTGCAAGTGACAGCAATCACTTTATCCCCTTCACATAAAGTTGTGGATATTATTCAAGTAAAAGCTGCCTGCCCACCTCTCCAACCCACATCTCATGTTCGGAGCTTCACGTGCCAACCTCTGTTTAAAAGGTTTTCGTCGGAAGTGGCATAGACATAGGTGTATTCGGTCGTTTGAGGCGCTAGGTCCCGCTGACGGCAGTAAATCCTTTTACGACTCTCAACCGCCACAAGCGCGATGAGTATCAGCTTAGGCACCTCGCACGGCTGCTCACTTCTCTACCAATAAACCCTCTCCAGTCGGATATTTTGACGACTCCAGTCGTTCAAACGGTTGAGTTGTTTGGAGGATATTAACCACTGTCAAATAACTTCGCATGTAACAGAGGCGAACACTCGACGAATCCACAGCATCTGAACGAGACAACGAATGGACAGGTCTGAGGCGAGCATACGAGTGTACAGCAAACTGTACTGAGGGGCGGCACAGTTGTTAGTAGTGTACAACTGTATTGAGCCACAGCACAGAAGTTCGCAACTGTATCGAGGCTCAGCACAGTAGTGTGCAACTGCAATAAGGTACAGCATAGTAGGCTGAAATTGATACGAGTCACAGAAAGTTGTGTGCAACTGCATTGATGTGAAACTGAATCCAACAACAGTTGCTGCTGAGTCGGAGTAGGCGATTATTTGAAAAACTAGAGGTCATTGGTTCAATTCGCACTGGTTGCCCATTTTTTGGCATTTTTATGTACTTTACTTCCAAATTTCAAATAAAATTCCTTGCCAGACCCAAACAAGTGAAGTGACAACGAGTTGAGGTGGAAGGGTGCGGGCTGGGCTCACATAAATTTAATCAAAATCGGACCGGAGCTTCTACCTGCACGTGCGCAAATGTGAAATCCACGCACAACGCGCAACTTGGGTTCTAATCAACCGCTTGTGATGAAAATTCACTGAGATCACTAACTTAGGTTGCCATGTATGGATTTCATAAACGTCGGGCTTTAACTTTCTCATCCGCGTACATCACCGTCGACATTTTAAGCTCATGAATGAACGCTAATTTAACGTCATGGATCGATTCGCGTATTCAGTTAGAACCTCATAATAAGAAGGTCAGTTCAACCAAGTGCAATTGTTATGAGGGAGCTATGTGCTACACCGTGGCAGACGTTCTTGAAAAGCGCGGATAGAGATACTTGGAGAAAAAAATTACGAGGAAATATATTTCTCCCTCAATACGCTTTGGGAGCTACCAGTGTTTAATTCTGCATAGCACAAACTTGAAACTCCCCTTCCGCCTCTATAACAGTTACCCATCCAAAAGTTTTAATTCGAGCTCGAATTCTTAACTGCCGTCAAGTATAAGAAACTTGTTGAGAAAGTGGAAGACAGTAGGAGGGAATGTGACTTTCAAATCACCTCCTTCCCACTCTTTCGCTTGAGCTCAACTGTAATAATAAATTAATGTTAAGTGGCGCTTGTACCATCGTTGAGTTAGCAAAGCTCGAGCATACTCGTGGGAGACCAGCAGCATCGCCTAGACAGCCTTTCAGTCTCTTCTCATTCCGCTAGGGATCCAAAATAAAATCTGATTCATGACGTGAAAAGTTCAATTGCTTTTCATTCCGGCAGCACTCAGCTCGGTTTTCATTAAGCTAAGTAGGCGCTTTGAGCGATCAACGGTCTTGTACGTTGCGTCCCTGGCGGTGTTCTGGATTTTTGCCGTAAGTTTCTCGGGATTCAGCGAGAAGAGAAAAAAACCTTATGCGTTCACATAGTTGTTCTTATTGAACAGACGTTTCTGGTCGCCACTGGCCCCAACGTCAGGATCAACTCCCGAGCAATCGCCCCTCGCAGTGAAGGCACATTCATGCCCCGATAGACAAAAACGTAAAATAACATTCAAAGTTATGGTGCAAACTGTGCAGGTTGTCATGCGAAAAGAAAAAACGCTGCAAAGTCCTTGTCACTTGGGTTTATTATTCTACTGGACATACCTACAGAAAGGTTGGCTGTTCATTAATTGTTTCTTTCATGCGTAATAATCGAAATAGCTACTTCTGATGGTTTCCATTAATTTTGGCCCCCAAAACACAAATTAGGTAGGCTCTTTTTTTTCTTTTTTTTAAAACTATCTTTGATCATTGGTAGTGCCATTTAATCGTCCTGAACCACGTCTTGACACTTTTTCCAGTGTTATTATACAAACTGATGGTGATTTCAGACGATTTCCCAGGTTTTTCACTCATAAAAAATCAATTCTGGGAGCTGAACATTTGGTAGAACTCAGTTTTCCACTCTTTGGTCAAAATCGACTTCATATTCGGTCTTCTCGTCCCCAAAAACATAGAAAACGATATCTCAGAAGCTCATGTTACCAATATGTTGCTAAAACGTAAAAAGTACCTATTTTTACACACATTTTCACTCATAACACCCCTGGGTATATTCCGATCGGGCTGAAAAGTTTCGGGACACAACTAGGGCCCAAATGGAGCATGTGTGCGAAAGAACGATTTTTTTAGACCGAAAATGAAGCCTGTACACGTGATACGGCGGACGGCATACGGCGGACGGCGGACGGCGTACGGCGGACGGCGGACGGCGTACGGCGGACGGCGGACGGCGTACGGCGGACGGCGGACGGCGTACGGCGGACGGACATTGCATTTTTGGAATCTATGCACCTTGAAACGTAAAAGAAAAAAGTTTGAGGGGGTGTTATAAAAATTTTTTGCTGAGCGAATACATAGGTGTATTATTCACAGAATAATAAACCAAAACCGCTGCAGATTATTAGACAACGATTACGGTTACCTGTATAGATGCCCCTTCTGCGTAGATCACTATTTTATGTGGTCAATACCTACCTACCAATACCTACCTACTGCAGCCAACCCGGGAATTACAGCATCATAAAACAAGGAAAACGATAACTCAAGAATCCCCTCGAAAAACCCTATTTTTACACCACTTTTCACCCATAACACCCCTGGACGTATTCCGATTGCGCTGCCGAACTTCGGAGCACAATTAGGGCCCAAAATGGAGCCTGCGTGCGAATGAATGACATTTTAGACTAAATTTAAGGTAAACTTAAGGCAGAAAGATTGTTTGAATCTCAATTCTTCGCTCGGTAGGTCAAAATCGAGTGCATATTCGGTCTCCTCGCCATAAAAAACATGGAAAACTAGCTCAAAAGCTCATGTTACTAGAACATAAAAAACCCATGTTTTGACAACAGCTTTTCACTCATAACACCCCTGGGTATATTCCGATCGGGCTGTAAAGTTTCGGGACATAACTAAGGCCCAAATGGAGTCTGTGTGCGTATAAGAACGAATTTTTTAGATCGAAAATAAAGGTAAATATGGATGATACGGCGGACGGACATTGCATTTTGGCCTATTAGTCTCTGAATAAAAAACGCTGCAAAGTCCTTGTCACATGAGTTTATTATTCTACTGGACATACCCACAGATATGTTAGCTGTTAATTTATTGTTTCTTGCATGCGTAATAATAATTGAAGTAGCTATTTCTGATGGTTTCCACCAATTTTGGCCCCCAAACACAAACTAGGTACCTACGCTCCTTTTTTTTAAATTATCTTTGATCACTGGTAGTGCCATTTAATCGTCTTGATCCACGTTGACACTTTTCCTAGTGCTATTATACAAATTGATGGTGATTTCAGACGATTTCCCAGGTTTTGACTTATAAAAAATCAATTTTGGGAGCTCAACCTTTGGTAGAACCTCAATTATCCCCTCTTTGGTCAAAATAGACATCATATTCGGTCTCCTCATCCCCAAAAACATGGAAAACGATACCTCAAAATCTCATGTTACTAAAACACGAAAAGTACCTATTTTTATACACATTTTCACTCATAACACCCCTGGGTATATTCCGATAGGGCTGCAAAGCTTCGAGACACAACTAGGGCCCAAATGGAGATTGTGTGCGAAAGAACGAATTTTTTAGACCAAAAATGAAGCCGGTATGCGTGATACAGCGGACGGACATTGCATTTTGGTTTATTATTCTGTGAATAATACACCTATGTATTCGCTCAGCAAAAAATTTTTATAACACCCCCTCAAAATTTTTTCTTTTCCGTTTCAAGGTGCGTAGATTCCAAAAATGCAATGTCCGTCCGCCGTACGCCGTCCGCCGTCCGCCGTATCACGTGTACAGGCTTCATTTTCGGTCTAAAAAATTCGTTCTTTCGCACACATGCTCCATTTGGGCCCTAGTTGTGTCCCGAAACTTTTCAGCCCGATCGGAATATACCCAGGGGTGTTATGAGTGAAAATGTGTATAAAAATAGGTACTTTTTGTGCACGCACTACCAATGATCAAATATAGTTTAAAAAAAAAAAAAGTTGCAAGGAAAAGCCGAGCCTAATTCGTGTTCTGGGGGCCAAAATTGGTAGAAACCACCAGAAATAGCTATTTCAATTATTTTATATGAAAGAAACAATAAATAAACAGCCAACGTTTCTGTAGGTATGTCCAGTAGAATAATAAACCCATGTGACAAGGACTTTGCAGCGTTTTGGAATCTACGCACCTTGAAACGGAAAAGAAAAAATGTTGAGGGGGTGCTATAAATTTTTTTTGCTGAGTGAATAAATAGGAGTATTATTCACAGAATAATAAACCAAAAACGCTGCAAAGTCCTTGTCACATGGGTTTATTATTCTATTGGACATACCTACAGAAACGTTGGCTGTTCATTAATTGTTTCTTTCCTGCGTAATAATCGAAATAGCTACTTCTGATGGTTTCCATTAATTTTGGCCCCCAAAACACAAATTGGGTACGCTCTTTTTTTTCTTTTTTTTAAAACTATCTTTGATCATTGGTAGTGCCATTTAATCGTCCTGAACCACGTCTTGACACTTTTTCCAGTGTTATTATGCAAACTGATGGTGATTTCAGACGATTTCCCAGGTTTTTCGCTCATAAAAAATCAATTCTGGGAGCTGAACATTTGGTAGAACTCAATTTTCCACTCTTTGGTCAAAATCGACTTCATATTCGGTCTTCTCGTCCCCAAAAACATAGAAAACGATATCTCAGAAGCTCATGTTACCAATATGTTGCTAAAACGTAAAAAGTACCTATTTTTACACACATTTTCACTCATAACACCCCTGGGTATATTCTGATCGGGCTGAAAAGTTTCGGGACACAACTAGGGCCCAAATGGAGCATGTGTGAGAAAGAACGACTTTTTTTAGACCGAAAATGAAGCCTGTACACGTGATACGGCGGACGGCGTACGGCGGACGGACATTGCATTTTTGGAATCTATGCACCTTGAAACGTAAAAGAAAAAAGTTTGAGGGGGTGTTATAAAAATTTTTTGCTGAGCGAATACATAGGTGTATTATTCACAGAATAATAAACCAAAACTATGTATTCGGTTCGGAAATTTTTTTTGGAACACCTCAAAATTGTGTCTTTTACGTTTCAAGGTGCAAAGATTACAAAAATGCAATGTCCGTCCGCCGTGCCATCCATAGTTACCTTTATTTTTGGTCTAAAAAAAATTGTTCTTTCGCTCACAGAGCTCCATTTGGGCCCTTGTTGTGTCCCCTACCTCGGCAGCCCGATGGAAAACACCCAGAGGTGTTATGGATGAAAAATGGGTGCAAAATTAGGTATTTTTAAGGTTTTGGTGAACTTGGGCATGAGGTATCGTTTTCCATGTTTTTAAGGGTGAGGCGGCAAAATCTGAAGTTGATTTCGACCACTGTGTGAAGGATTGAGGTTCTAACGAAGTTAACTCTAAAAATTCAATATTTATGGGTCAAAAACCTGTGAAATGGCTGTAATCTCCTAAAATCAGTATAATGACAAAATCTGTTAGTAATTAACGTTATTTCTGGCCCTAATAAACTCGAATTTGACCCCTTTAAAAAAAATAGTTTTATTATTGAAATTGCCTTTTCCATTCTCAAATCACTATATCAATTCCTACTTCCTATACCAATTTTGGTGAATTTATATCAGTTTTCAGTCATTTTAGCCTTTATTACAGATTTTTGATCCACGGAAACCCAAAGATGACCTACTGGTTATTTTCGAAAAGTGCTCATTTTGTTTGCCATTACAAACATCCGGGCTAATTAATCCATCCAACTAAGAATGCTCTCGAACGGATTTGCAATCACTTTTCAAAACTTCATGTATTAAACATTCTGGGCCAATTGCTACAGCTTGTTTTCTTTGGAAAATCGCTAAAAGGAAAGATAAAGGTCTGTTGTAAACCACCACAGAAAGGTTTGTTCTTCGAATTGAATCTATTCACAATGTGCCTCGCATCCTCCCCCTTGTGGGCGGAGATAATATTGTCATTCGGTAGAAACGTGTTCGGAGTGAGAACCAGCAACTCGATGAGAGAGGACCTCCAGATGATCAACGTGCCCTGAACTTGCCATAAGGGAGAAATAAAGACGAGCAGAGACCAAGAGATCCCGTCGGCAGTCTTGTCGAGATGGGAGCTGAGATTAGAGAAACGGGCCCGAGCCACAACTTGGTTTCCCACCAACTTGAGAGCGGTACAACTAGATGGCGAGGGGGGGAGTTTATTCACCATCAACACTACATTCGGAAGGCCCGACCTTTAGTAATCGACTGGCGGAATCTCTCGGCCGCCTTCCATCCTAATTAGTTACGTCTCTCCAAGTTTCAATGTAATCTCAATTAGTGTTTCGTAAATCCTGTTTACTCCCCACACACCCCTACCGCGAGAACAGCCAACACCAGAACACAGCCTTGCGATGATGAGGGGTCGAAGGAGGGGGAAGAAGCCACTGGGTTTATCCGCCCATATACTGATATGCCCTCAAGGGGATTTTAGTCCTCAAGGGCAGGGCCGTCAAGGGGGTCGTAGGCCTCCTATCAAAGAAAAGTACTACACTAATATACTACTTAAATATTACGTAAAATTCCTGTAATGCAGCATGGACATATGAAGGAATTTTCCAAGTAAGTAATCTCGTGGAGTGACATTTTGTGAATTTCGGATCTATCATGTGATATTTTCGTTGATTTTAACTCGCCTCTGCCACCTGACGAGACAGTTGATTTCCACTGTTTTTCGAAAATTCAAAACTGTAGGCACCTGCAAGACGGAGGTGTTCGTGGAAACCCTTCCATAAACTTCCGTTCATGATTGGGATTACGTATCAGATTGAAGAAAATTTCGCATATTTTGAACAGAATTACACGCTTTTGTGATGCCGACGTCGGTAGATACCTATAGCAGATTAAAATATTTCAACAATAATATAGCTGCTCGGTCAGACTCAAAAATTATCATAGGATACCCGCGAATCCTGATTTTCTCTAAGTTAATACGACCCCCGCCTCAAGGGCATATGCCTGTTGCCAAATGGCAAAATGAGGGGAAAATATAAATGGGGGAAACGCGCGGAAGTGCACTCTTGGTTAATAGTTCCTAGGAGCACGAAACGCACGCTCGCATCGCAGTGTAGTGGTGACAGCCCAAAGAAAAGAACGCAGGTATGTCGAAAGTACTAATAACGTTATTCTGTCAAACATAAATAGTCTAACAATTAGAATGCTTATTATTGTTCATAAATTGTTGTAAAGTTAAACACTGTAGAAACACATTGTGTGTGTAAATTGATGGAAGGCCATGGAAAGACGGTAAATTGGTGAAAGGCCATGGAAACATGTTAAAAGAACCATTTATGGTTGTTGAGAGGATTGGGGGCGGCTGCAGGGGAGGTTATAGAGGCCGCCGACCTAAAGGAGATCAATTGGTCACTTGGATCAATTGGTCGATTAAAGGGACCCTTCGGTCTAGCTGCGACCATAGGGTTCGAAAAGGACGCTTGCGTCCAGTAAAAGGACAATTTTGTCCAAGAATTTTGTCCAAGAACGGGTCATTTATGTCCACGAAAGGGCATTTATGCCCACCAAAGGGACGCTTGCGCCCAGGAAAGGCCATCATGCCAAAATCGTAGTTAAGTTATATTCTTAATGACTTAAGAACAATTTAACTACTTATAATGATACGTATTCATGTGCATGTTTATGTATTCATGACGTATTTCCATGTGTATGTGATTTTGGTAAATTAGCGAATTTACTGCAATGCCCACCACTCCTGTTCCCTACCAAGACCCGAGTGGATCAAAGTGAGAAGATCGATTAGAGAGTCGTAAATCCTCGCTGCTGGCGACCACAGCGAAGCCGGATCATCCTCATCTGCCATTTGTCACCGGAGACATTTTAAGATCAGATTAATTTCATCTCTATACAGAGGCTCTGGGCTTTCTGTACCTTCAACAGCTACTAACTTGGAGGACTCTGAAGTTCCCGCCTGAACAACTGTGAATTATTCAACTTTAACTCCAGCCCCGGAGCCTTGCTACAGTTGTCGACAGGCCTTTGTGTTGTAACGAGGAATCCGTCTAAGCTCGATACATATTTCCGTCATCTTCTACAGAAAAATACTCAAAAGAAATTGTGACGCCACTGAATGCATCACTCTACGATCCCAGTTCTCCACAATCGAGCTCTGTATAGTTCTGTTTTCAAACTCCTAGGAAATTCCAACGTGGTGATTCTGGAAAACGTCATTGAAGTCTGGTCTGCAATATATACAGGTATATACAATTTTACTGAATTGTCTATAAATCAATAGAATTGTACATACCTGTATATATTGTCATATTGTCATATCATGATATATTGTCATATAATCCAGTACTCTAAGCCATAAACATTACTGCTATCCCACCATATTCCACAAACTAGTTAACATATAGGTAAAATAATAGCAATTCTAGAACAAACTTCCTCCATCTTATCACAGACTACAAAAAAATCCTTCCTCCATCTTTAACATACACCATAATAGTATCCATTACAATTCCACCCAACTCCCACAGGCATCTCCTTCCTTGTTGTTAGCCATTTGTGTTTTTAAATCTTTAAGCCACTTCAAGTCAACTGAACAATTACTCATCTGTCAGTTACTCATTTGAAAACCATCCTCATTACATATGTAAGTAAGTAGCTCTTAACATCAAATAATACCTAGCCTTAAGTTTTACCCGTTATAACTAACCATTATTCTCATTATTGTGATTGTAGAGACTCATGAATAGGACCTAGTACAATAGGTGGAAACGTTGAGCAATGGATTAAACAAAAATCAAAACGAAAACAAGTCTAGTTTGGTCAAACTACCTATCCCAGCTTTACTTCTACTAGACAGAAAAGAACACTCAATTCATACCTGTATATATTTACACTGATCAGACTTCAACGATATTTTCCAGAACCACCACGTTACAATTTCCTAGGAGTTTGAAAACAGAACTATACAGAGCTCGATTGTGGAGAACTGGGATCGTAGAGTGATGCATTCAGTGGCGTCACAATTTCTTTTGAGTATTTTTCTGTAGAAGATGACGGAAATATGTATCGAGCTTAGACGGATTCAGACAATCATAAGTGTCGTAAGAAAAATACACTGCCAAGGTGATGGCACAGGAGCTTCCTCGTCACAATCAGAGTGACCCATTATAAAATAGAACAGACTCGGAAGCAAAATAACATAACATTACATTACATTACATTACATTACATTACATTACATTACATAACATTACATAACGGTAAATATACATATTACATAACATTACATTACATAACATAACATTACATAACATTACATGAAATATACATATTATACATAACATGACTTCCATAATACATTACGTCCATTATACATAACTAGCCTGACCGCTCGCTTCGCTCGCTATCCGAGATTCGCTGTACGCAGTATCGTGGAACCAACAAACGACGGAAAAATCCCATACCCCACTGGGTATTTGTGCCCAATTTTATCAAAATCCGTCAAGCCATTCAGGAGTTGACCATGGTCGACCATATTTCCGCTATGGTCAGGGAATTAAAAATGCGCCTACGTTCAACTTGGGAGGCTACCGGATATTGGTGCCAAATTTGGTCGATATCCGTTGAGCAATTCGGGATTCGACCATGGAGGGGCCCATGGATGCGCTAAGGTCGACCGCGGGGGTAGTCCGAAGGGTCGATCGTAGATAGAATTTCACGTAGATTACGAATACGCGATAAAAAATAGGGGTTACCATTTCAATTAACGAAGTTGACCATGGTCGACCATAGTTCCGCTATGGTCAGGGAATTAAAAATGCGACGTTGCACAACTTGGGAGCCTACTGGATACTCGTGCCAAATTTGGTCGATATCCGTCAAGCCGTTTGGCCGTGCATAGAAGGACAGACAGACAGACAGAGCGCATGCGCAGGGCGAACCGCTGGCTCTATCATGTTGAAATTTATATGGGACCTCAATGGGCCCTACCCGCTTAATCCCTGAGAATTACATTGAAATTGGGTGAAATCTTTGGTTACTACGGCTGTAACAAGGAAATTGAATCTATTTCACGCCAGCGCATGCGCAGAGCGCACCGAGGGTCCGATCATGCTGAAATTCATACTGGAACTCACTAGGCATTGTCCAAACAACCCTTGAAAATTTGAGCGAAATTGAATCAAAATTGTGAAAGTTATGCGTGTTTGTTGAATTTAACGTTAGCGCATGCGCAGGGCGTACCGCTGGATCAATCATGTTGAAATTTGTATGGGACCTCAAGGGGCCTTATCGGCACCATCCCTCAAAATTTGAGCTGAATCAATTCAAAATCGTGGAAGTTATGGCTGTAACAAGGAAATGCGGACAGACTCACAGACTCACAGACCGACAGACACGGAACCAAATTTGTTCAGTAGGCTTTGAAACGCAAAATGCAAGTGGAAATTTTGATTTCTGAAGACAAACATTTTTTGGCTCACGAAAGTGAACACAAGGCTTCCGCTGCTTCGCAGACTCGGAAGCAAAACTGAGTAATTAGGGTGCGCAAATGACTAAATTCAGTAAAATGAACGAAAATGGGGCAATCATTTCTGGGTTGCATGATCTGCTTTGGGAGATATTGGAGAGTTCACACAACCATAAGTGTCGCAAGCAAAAAACTTCAGTAAGCGGAGTATGCAAATTTGATAAATTCAGTAAAATGAATGAAAATGAGGCAAGAAGTTCGGCACAATAAACTATACTAATAACATAAACATTTGATGGCAAGACAGTGTTCAAATTTGGGGGGGGGGGGGGCAATCATGGAAAACGTACGACAGTGTTTTGAGTAACATCGAAAATTCGCTATCATGGTCATGCTGCAAGACTCTAACTTTTATAATATATACTCTGTTTGGTTTCTATAACAAAATAGGTGAAGTACAGAAGCGTTTTTCATGGCCTCTCGAAATTGCAAAGGAAGTACCGTCCCCACGTAATACAAGTATTACCGCCTTGTGGTGGTAACATACTGTAATAGGCTGTCGCCTAAAGAGGATTTGATGGACCTTGGTGCAGTAACCACCAGTTGCTTACTCGTAAAAGTTCCCGATTGCCTGGTTACTTTCAATTGTCATACGAGAAGCGGCAACGAGGCGCTGGGGAGTACTGGCGTGGTTTAGCCCCAAATAAACACCCCTGCCCACTACACCAACTTTCTCTCTCTTATAGCGAACTTCTACAGCATTCGCCAGACATCGCTGTAGGTAATTAAGCCCAACTTTCAAAATTGGAGAGAAATAAATAAACAGAGTAAATGTCAGTAATAAATTATCTATTTAAATTCTTCAAATTGGTGAAAGAGCTGTAAATTTTCCACAACGGTTAATTTTTCTATTTATAGAGAAAGCTGTTATTTGAAAAATTGTTATGCGCCCAATACCCTTCAAATGATCAAAACAGCTACTTAAAAATTGCAGTGGAACTTTTCTTATCGGTTGGTTGAGAAGCTTTTCCGGTTATATTAGTGAGAGCTTTCGAACGTGATAATATGGTCCACACGGCATCCGTGGAAGTTGCACGTGGTAGCGGCTGATGCTCGAAACTCGAGAAATCATTTCCAACATTTTCTGAACTGCTTACGACTTGCATTCGTGGATACGACCATACTCTCTCTCCTATGACCCGGTGTCACCCCCTTCAGTATGTTTTCATTACCTGAAAAAAAAAACAATGACAGTTGGAAAAGCCCCATAAGAAGCAAAGGGGAAATGAGACTATGACGTGGATTGATAAGAAATAAGATAAAGTGACCTCACAGACTGATATCAATAAAACGACGCGGGTCCGTTCTCAGGTTTTAGTCAACTTTAAAAAATCATTAAAAAAAGTCTGCCAGTTTGAGTTGGCAGTACAGCTTCATCAGTTGAATCGCATGAACGTATAGAATAGTTGGGTAGGTTCGTTTTGATACGGGACCATCTGCGATCCAACCCGCGCGCACCCTCAAAATTTCAGCTCTCTACAACTATTTTTCGCGTAGCTAGAAGCGTCAACATTTCATGTTCGCACATGCGCATATGGAAGTTACAGTACGATTCCAATTAAATTCATATGGAACTATCAAAGTATTATTCCTGATCGACCCTCCAAATCTGAACTCATTTCAACGATACTTAAGGTAGTTATGGGCGTCACAAGTATTTCACGTCTGCGCACGTGCAGACGTTGAAACGGGACCATGGTATATCCAACCCGCGTGTACCATCAAAATTTCAGCTCTTTATGACTATTTTTGGCGTAGTTAAAAGCGCTACAAGGGAATGGTCAACATTTCATGTTAGCTCATGCGCAAACGAAAGTTACCCTACAATTCCAATGAAACTCATAAGGAATTATCAAAGTATTATTCCTGATCGACCCCGAGTTTGAACTCATTTCAACGATGTTTTAGGTAGATATGGGCGTATCAAGTATTTCACGTTTGCGCATGCGCAGAAGAAAGTTGGACTACTTTTTCAGTGATATTTGTATGGGACCACCTGTGACCACTCGCACCTGCCCTCCAAATTTCAGCCCCTTTCGACCATTGTGTCGGGTAGTTCTGAGCTTTACAATGAATTGACCATAGACAGACACGGAACCCAAAATGTTCCATGATGTCTGAAACGCAAAATGGTAGTGGAAATTTTCAATTTAGAGGACATAATTTTTTTTACTCAATCATTTAACATGTAATATTTGGATAACAATTTTCAACATTACAACGATGGTATTGCAATAAGAATAATATTTCACCATCAGTCACTTTATTACTCTTCGAGGATCGAGCTGTTGAATCCATCCAGCAGCACTGGCAACCATGGCCCGAGATCCGACTCCGGGCTATGAAGCCGCTGTGCTCTGGCAATCCGACGGTCGAGTCGCGCTGACCACTGCTGTTGCTGACTAGTGTCCTCTAAGAGCTGCGTGCGGACATTTCCTAGCCTGCTGGGCTTTATTGCAGGTATCTGGGCGAGCAGCTCCATTACGCCCATGCCCCCATCGCCTACCGGTCCGTGGATATAAGCATTAGCAGAGTCGAATGGTAGTCGCAGCCACTTTCTGATGTGGCCTCTGATTGCCACATCCATTTCCTTCAGGGTAGCAAGCATTGTATTCCCCTGTACCAGTTGATGCGTTACTGAAGGAATACCGTGATCTCGCAGGATCACCAGCTTTTGTAAAGGCTTCAGGGGGGCTCTGTCAATTCTCTCAAGCATGGACGCTACTTTGCTGACTGTATTGTGACATACACCCTGGGCTCCAAATGGAACCCCCAGATATGTCCATCGAACATTATGTGGAGAAGCTCTTAAGTATTCGCCATCAACCTCAATGGCTAAACCTTCTGTTGGCACCACTAGTCGGACACCTCTTGGCACCTGTTCCAAGGCACCACTGTGTGCTGCTCCTGGGCCTGTATTCGTGTCCTCGATGTAGCAATCAATACAACATCATCAGCAGAGGCAAGCGAGGACCAACGCAGACCTGCGTACATTTTTTTAATCTATAACGAATCCAAGGCCTGCCTTCGGTAGTGAGGAACCAAAAATATTTAAAAATTATCCTCATGATCCTGAGGTGGTACAGTTACTATGAATCAAAAACACTTCTGAAAATCATGCATGTTCTTCACTGGAGTTTTTGGGTGCCAAAAATCAATAAAAAATGATAAGAAATAGTACGAAGGCACAAAAAGTTGAAAAATCACACATGAGGTCATGCTGCTTGACGAACTGTTTTTCAGTACCACGCCATAGTTAGCCCTGTAGAGTAAGCTACGGGGATGTCCACATCGCACAGGAGTTGTTGTGGTTTCGTTAAACCCCAGGCGCCTGGAACACTCCATTGCAAACAGGTTATCACTGATGAACTTTATCTATGAGGGTTAGCCAGAACGCCGCTAACGTGTTTTTCAGCCACCCAAGAGGGGATTGTATCGCGTCTTTGATACAGCGGGCACGTTCAGGGGCCTATCCGTACCGACACACACACAGTCGACCTCACAGAGTCGACCCACTCAAACCACTCTGGTACTTGAATAGTTTATAGCGCTTTAGGCGTTGGGGGGTACCCTCAGAGCCCTTGGGCTCTAAAACTGGTTAATTTTACTGAGTGGTTTTCCTCCCAAAGTTCGGGGAAAGTTAATTGGCGTTTAGTGGGGTCCGGAGCGGCTCGTTGGAAGGTGCAGACAAACATCCTCTGATTTACTGAGCTCTAAATCATCTGCGTTAGGTCCGTACCCCTCCCTGTTTTCCTCTGGGATGTAACTGCTCGGATCTTCGTCCGGAGTTTCCTGTTGGATACGGAACTTTTACAACTCTTCTGCCTCCGCTCTCTGTGAAACCTTCTTTACATCTTGTTCTTGATCCATTAGCGGATTTCGGTATGCAATGGGAACAACATTTTCAAAAGTGACAGTATTGATAACGATGATGATTAGGCCTGACAACGTGATAAAATATGCATCTTGGAATTCTGAAGTTAATAATAATAAAAGGATAAGGACTCACGACCGGTCAAATCGCCCGGGTCTTGAAGTTGCGACCGTTTTTACCGTCCCAGCATTGGTGGTTGATTAGTTGTACAATTATACTGCCGTCAGAAGCAGAAAAATCGTATATGACTTAACCTGACTTTTGGAAAAATGGAACTTTGGGTTTCGAGCTGAAATTTGCCAATATGAGCGTTAGTTTTAAGAATTTTATTTAAATTAAACACTCATTTTCAATGAAATTTCCCGCTGAATCAATTGATGAAGTCAAAAACGAGTTTTTTTGATCGGAAGACACTGAAAAACAGCGTACGAATTTTACTCTATAGTGTGTTGGATACAAACGGGACTCGAGTGAGCACTTATGGACGAACTTGTCTAAAGCTCAATAAATATATATTATTATTATCATTATAATTATCATTATTTAACGAAACCGGTACATCTGCATATTACTAACTCGCATTCGCAAAATGGGTACTTAGCAAAAAAAGTCGTGTCTGGTGTCAGGTACGACTTATTATCCACTGAAAAAGACATTTACGTAAAATCCACCCGGAAGCACATTATAACATTATTCCTAAGCCCGTTGTGAGGCATTTCTCGAGCATATACGGCTCTGAGACTGTAAAATTCTGTAGAAACCACCCCCACATGCACAGCTCATCACATTTCATCATATACACGCACTTCTTTTATGAAAAAACTGCATTGTTTCCTTTGATGGAAGCCGGATCTGCGCCAGCAATCTTTCTATTTCTTTTTTTTTTTTAACCCAAGTACCTACGCTTGCCTTTCTCCATAACTGAGAATTTGCCTAAATAACGGCTTGTACGACGAGTTCAAATCCCATCGGATATCAATGCACAAACAATGGTTGTTGAACCTCCCTATCAACCCACTGTACTCCTTCTTCAGGGACTCGTACGTCAAGGCATGCAGCAGGTCGGCTGACCCGAATAAATGCCAGGTAACTTTTCATTTAGCGAATTTTCGAAGAAAAGGAAGCTATTGTTCTCGGTCCAAAATTTTTAAAACTCGAATTTCTGAAAGATTTTTATACCAAAATCCGTTTCAGACCATCCTGAATTCACTGCCGAAAGACACCAAAAATTATATGTATATATATATATATATATATATATATATATATATATATATATATATATATATATACTCGGCCCTTCGGGCCTCGCCAGGGGGCAAGCCCCCTGGACCCCCAAAGGGGGCTCCGCCCCCTCGGAACGGCTTCGCCGTTCCTCACCCCCGAAGGATGTGTTCTTATACTTCGTATAACAAAGGAGAATTTGCTATGCAATTTACCCCCCCCCCCCCCACACACCACCAACACACAAAAAAATAACGCCCAACAAAGATAACGTTGGTAATTCTTTATCACATTCCTCTTTGTGCTCATCTTTATCACATTCCTCTTTGTGCTCATCTTTATCACTTTCCTCTTTGTGCTCATCTTTATCACATTCCTCTTGGTGCTCATCTTCATCACATTCCTCTTTGCGTGACGCGTTTTTGTGACAGGATATTGTGACAGGACATTTTTTTCACATGACCCCCGGCGTTAAAATTGCATAGCAATTAATATTTATATATGTATGTGTCATTCCAGACGATAACTCTCGAAAGAATTGAGATAAAAAGTTCAAATTTGCACGAAAAATCTGTCTTGGCAATCGACAGGCTAAGTTTGTAGATGGGCAGAATCGGGTCACTCTAAGGGGGAGTTTTAGGGGGGAAAAATTACCCAAAAATTCCCAAAATGAAACAGTCTGACAAGTGACACCTCATTTTAAACGTTTTTGTACGCTGAACACGATGGTGAAATCAGAATTGCGATATCTCATTCCGTTCTCAAACTGGAGCACTTTGAAGATGAAGGAACGTGGTTATTTCTTGAGATGTTCTTCCTGGTTCGTCTGCTCTAATCTGATAACGGAATGGGATATCGAAATTCTGACTTCACCATTGTGTTCAGCGTTGGAAAATCTACAAACCGAGGTGTTACTCGGCCAAAAATGGAACAAAAAATTTGTTACGCATCCAATACCTACCTACTCTTCTGGTATTCAAAAAATTTTTGATTTCCCCCTCCTCCCCCTTCCCCCCAAATTTTACTTTGCGTAAAACTACTCCTGTTTTAATTTTGTATGGTATCAAGTTGGGAAAACATTGGCCGAAAATTAATTTTCAGAAAGTTTTAGGCGGTGGAGGAAGATGCCGAAAACGACAAATAGTGACGAAATAACACAATTTTGGTTATTTCATTTCGTCTCCGACGCACAACTTTCTCATTCGCTGGAATATTTCATTTAATTCTTTATTGTAGTAATACGATAATAACTAAACACAAAACGGCTTTAGCTTCTGCTATCCGCCGCGGGTCGCGCGTCCCAAAAAAAGTTTTGAGTAACAAAACGAACATAAGGACATAAACCTATTACACCGGACAAACCGAATTAACCGAATAGCGTCATACTTGAATACCTATAATTACCCAATAAGTTTAAGATTGCCCATATTTGAATGGGATATCCCAAACATCACATTTTACATAAAATCAGTTATTTCTTCGAAAATTCGCTCTTATAGCCATGCTGCATGACTGTGGTTTTTTTTGAGATCCTCTTGTATCTGAGACCACCAGTATCCGACCTGATCAACTCTTCAGGCACCACGCTAGGCCACCGACCGTTTCCGCTAAAACGCTACCTACTTGTTCTGTCGTAAAAACAGTGAGTTGGTCGCTGAGTAGGTAGGTATGGAGAGAAAAACGGAGTTATTGAAAAATACTCCATTTCCACTAATACACGAAAAAACGCGTAAAATACACTGTTATACCGGTTTCGGTGATCAAACCATCATCAGTAACAAACAATAACTGAAGGTTCATTGGAGAGGTGACGTTATAAATAGAAGGGTGGTCGATTCTGATTGGCCCTGGAAGAGAATGCCAAGAAGTGAAAGGAAGGTAAGGTGGAAAAGGGGGAGGGGAGGAACCAAGCTGTTACAGAAATGAACTCAATAATGGAGAAAAACTTGAAGGAATTACATCATTCAAAGATTTACCCAACCTATCACTCTTAATAATTTCGAATTTTTGAAGTACATACATCCAACATGCTCCCTTTTGGACAGAGATGAAGATATTCAACAAACTGTATGTCTGTAATATCAAAATTGAAGCCATGACTGGATTCATTCAAGTGACGCGCAAAGGCCGAATCGCCCTTATTATCCCTGAAATATTTTTCATGTTCCTTTATTCTTTCTCTAAACTTCCTACCAGTTACGACAATAGTTAAGTCCACAACAACACTTAATATAAACACCACATTTATCTTGAACATTAATTTTATCTTTAACTGAACTTCATGACAATCTGAGATTATTTTTAGTTTTACATCGTACTTTGAACCCTTTAGAAGTTAATATTTTTTACCAATTTTATCCGAAATTTTTCGTGCATTAGTTGAAATATACTATTTTTCAATAATTCCATTTTTCTTAGAAATGGGTTTCCACAATTTATTCGCGAGTGATTTAGTTCGTAGGTATAAAGAGTTTCAGTTTTCTTGGCAGGCGGTTTAGATGGACAAATAAGTGAGATAGGTAATCTATGGCTTCCATTACTTATCACAAAAGAGCAAGAGTGAAATTAAGGCGTGGCTATTCCAAGTATAATATAGTATGGTTTCCTGTATTTATAGAGTTCCTAATTTATAATACGAAAGATAAAGAAATAATAAGTAAAACCTCACCAGAAACAAGTTGTGGGAGATACAAGATGTAAACAGGCAGAATGTTTTGATAAATTCAAACAGTGTTGCCAACATCGGTTTTGAAATTTACCGTATTATTCTGGTTTATGTGAAGGACGTCTAGAATTTTCCTTTTTTATTGATGGTATATTGATGTTGGTATATATTTCTCTTCAACATTTGCCCAGTTTCCCGTAAAAATGATAATGGACAGCTGTTATAATTAATTTTATATACTATGCCACTATTATTATCCCTTTTTGTTCTATCTTTCAACTGCATAAAGGAATTTGACCTGAGTTTGTAGCTGCTACTATGTGCTAATCTAATTGTGGCGTCCAGGGCTCTGATTGATGTTTCACCTTTATAACTCGTTTCTCCAAGGTAAGGAAATGGGAAATATCTAGGTGGGCTATTGTTAAGGGTTTGAGATGGGAGTCGGTTGTTAGTTCTAGTGTAGGTAGGTTGTATTCAATTCAACAATTTATCACCTAGTTGCATTGGTTAGGTATCTATTGTCAAGTAAGACACCTTTTATTTCTGGGATGAGTGAGGGGTGAAACTGGGAATCAGAAAGGTTAAGCGTTCTATTTTTTAGCCTGTGTTAACAAACCTCGTTTTTCAACACAGGATCTAAATCGTCCCCTCCAACTCTCACCGAATAGATAAGAAGATTCATAGAGGTAACAGTAATATGAAGATATAAATTAGGTTGTTTCCATTTAGGTTTACGGCGTCAGTAGGTAACGTACAGTAGAATATGTACTGATGAGGTTTTGTATTCTTCTCGGTACATATTCTTCTCAAAGTAAGATATTATTTTCTATTTCTAAAAATATTGATTTAAATTTATTGTTTGTTGGAGACTGCGTTAAGTAGATCCCAAGGCTAAGATAGCTGGTGGGTGGTCCTTATTCCTTATTATACCAAGCGGTGTAACACGATGCACCTTCGAAACCTAGTGAAAACCATCGGAATTCATCGCAACTGCATTGACCTACTGAATGACAGTCGAGTGGCTCAAAGCAGTTCTTTGAACCCGACTATATATTCAAAACTGAAACAGATCGCACTGAATGAACTGGGCTCGGATTTATATGCCCGATAAAACCTCAAATTATGCTCGAACACTCCCTTTTGTGCCGTTAAATATGCTCGAAAAACCCCGTAGAAAAAAAGATGAAAAAAAAGGAGAAAAAAGGTTTATATTTCCAAGTTTTATATACAAGTTTATATCAAGTTGATTTAAAAAATGTACAACATGTAGGTTTTTATGAAAGTCAAGGATGGTATAGAAATTCTTTCATTTTGAAAGTACTCTTAGCTATCGCAATTTATTTGCTTTCGCCCTCATCAAAAGTTTCGATCACCTAGGAAAATATAATTGAAAAACATTGGCTGAGTTGCTCAGCCTGAGTACAATCAAAAGAAAAATCGAGAAAACAGAAAGAAGTGCAAGGTTTGTCTTTTATTTACATATTCCTCTGATGCCCACTGCTAGTGGCTTTATGTTGTGTAAAATGACACGAATTCGAAACCGTGACCTGCGAATAAGTACATGTCATTGAGAAAGGTACATATAAAATTAAAATTAATTAACAACCTCACAGTAAAATTAAACGTCATTTTTTTCTTGGAAATATAAAATTTTGAGGACAACGAGTCTACACTCCAAGTTCAATTCAAGTTAGTTTGTGCCTGTACGAAACAAAAGAAACCCAAATACACTACTTTTGGGGATGAAATGCACTTAGTAGTTTATTTAGTAGCATTTAGTAGAAATTTAAAATAAAAATGAAAAAATGAATGAGATTTCCAAAAGTGTTTTTGAATACGTATAGGTACTTTATATACTTAGTTTGCATTGGTATGCTGCAGTTAGGTAGATACTGCGGCCTACTTGAATTAAAGTTTCAACTGTTTGACCAGCAATATGTTAGAGAACGTAGAATTTGTCAGTACGACGAACTTAACTTTTTTCGCACAGTTTGCAGAACAGAAGTTTTCCGTCAGGGTCTTCTTTTGCACATCGGCGTAATAAAGCATTCAGAGGTTCCTTAACTTTAGGGATCACGGACTTGACACGCGAACTAAATAAGGATAAGGATAAATAATAGATAAGGAAACGAATAAGGAAATGAGAACTACGAGTAGAATGAACACTCAATGTGACCTTCGAAGATTATACCATGACCACACTCGTACCTAATCTTCCCCCACCACTTTTTTCTACCTTTCTACACTTCTTTTCTTCTCCCACCAGGTTTTTCTCGCTGTTCCAGTAAAGCGCACAAATTGGCGGTATTTTGTAAGGAAAGCGCACAGGTTAACTGTAAGGAAAGCGCACAGGTGAAATGTAACGAAAAATGTATTTTGCACAGATAAAGTACGCGTCAATTTGATCACCAACTCAAAATCATTTACTTAGGTGGAAGGCAGTGTTCTTTGGTACATTTCAAGTATTCGATGAAATTATTAGTTCGAATAAAGTCGCCATATGCTCGGATTATAGATTGCTGCTTTGTGACGTTCGCTGACTGTCGTTTTCTTCCTCCTTTCAATTTCAAGTAAGTTTCCGTTTGAAACATGCGTAGATTTTCAAGAACAGCAAAAACGTTGGGGTGGGGGGAATTTAAATGTTTTTTAAAATGGTTTTAGCGAATTTTCAAAGAAAATGAAGCTATTGCAATGGCTTCGAAATTTAAATAATATAAATTTTTGGAAATTTTCTTCATAGAAATCCGTTTCAGACCATTCTAAAACGATTCCTGAAATTTAACACTTTTTTATATGTATATATATATTTATATATATATGTGTCACTCCAGACGATAACTCTCGATAGAATTGAGATAAACAGCTCAAATTTGCACAAAAAATCTATCTTGGCAATCGAAAGGCTAAGTTCGAAGATGGGCGAAATTGGCCTACTCTAAGGAGGGTTTTGGCGCATTTAAAGTGCGCAAAAATTACCCAAAAATCCCCAAAATGTTATTTTCCAACAAGTGACCCCTCATTTTAAAGGTTTTTGCACGCTGAACACGATGGTGAAATCGGATTTTAGATATCTAAATCCGTTCTTAAATTAGAGCATTTAAAGTGCGCAAAAATTACCCAAAACTAGGATAATCTTTAAACTCTTACCCCCCCCCCACCCCCTTAGAGTGGTCAGATTGAAAAATGTGAGAAGTATTAATTGAAGACGAGAGTTCGAAGCAAAAAAGGGGGAGGCAAACGATTAGTACAACTCCTTGAATTTCCCATTTGACATATAATTGTTATGATACCTTCATAGATAGACAAGTACCGGCCCACGTATTACTAGAAGGAAGACGAAAGAAAAAATCTATTTCAAATTATTCAATTTAGGTACTAACAGTAGGAGGAAGAAGGTTAGGTAGGTATCTTATCAATTTATTATCAGTATCATACGAATATTTGATATTCAAAGGTAGGTAGGTACTTAACATGATAAAAATAATATCAATGAAGAAGGAAGGATCTACCTACCTAGTAGAGCAAATCTTGAACTGGTTTTAGATACCAGGCCTGAAATCGTAGTCAAGAGGAAAGGCCATTCAGAAGGAACAAGGAATCTACTCATAACAAACGGTAGAATCAGGATGGACAAAACGTACAAATTAAAATAAATACGAAGAGAATATACATAGAAAACCAAATTTTAGACCGAAGTTTTCCTTTATTCAAAACCATAGCCATTAATTCGAATATTTCTTTGAAAATTCGCTCATTAAGTCATGCTGCATGACTGTTTTTTTTAAAAGGTGTGTCCAAAGTTCAGGTGGAAATGTCGCTGAGTTGTTCACGTAGTTGTCTAGAACGTAGTCTGCGAATTTATGCAGTTTTCCGCCCATTTCAGGAGCGGTGGCAATAAGCTCACAAAAGGCATCCATAACCAAATGAGGAGGCAAAAACGAGAGTCCGAAAAACAATTTCACCCAACTGCTGGCTTCTGAGTTTCCTTCGTACGTTCAGCCCATGTTTCACAATTTTCCGATGCCAACTTTGGCCTAGATGAAAAGTGCATAGCTCACGGTCACTGTCGGATATATTTTCACTGCTGAATGGTACGCAGCTAACTCGAAGTCCACCAGGAGTATTTTTGGTTCGAACTGACTGCCGCACAACTTTTTCACCCCTGACCACATCTTCTCATAGCGCGATTGGGATTTACTCTCTAAAAAGCAAAATATCAGTTGCACGTATCTGCCATCGTAAAAAGAATGAATGGTGTACATTTGCTGAAAGTACCGAGGACTCACGTAAAAAGTAACATCTCCAAGGATTACGTCGCAGTGATTGGCAGCAAAACGTAGATTTGCCTCGCAAGTTACAAATATCACACCATCTTCTTCATGGCAAAACTTTTCACCCCTGTTGGTTAGGATTCGACGATCGCGGATTTGTTTTTTGGCGTCCTCAGCAGAAGTGGGATGTTTAGGAATGAGTTTCCTTCGTTGCTCGTATATAGCTTGCCGGATGCTGCCTACGTCACTATGATCCAAGGAGATATTGTCAATGGAGGTCAAAGCGCTCCTTATCAACTTACTCGGCCTATCGCATAATTGTTCAGTGGCTTTCCTCTTGAATGAATTTCGAATCTCAGCTTTCTGAATTTCACGAGAAGTCATGCATGGGTGGTCATGTTCACTGTCCGGACTTATTATTGCCGATATTGCGCGGTTTGTCGTTAAACATACACTGCAATTGCGAATAGTACAACGCCATATAATGTCACCATTTCTTGTTTCGCGATAACGACGAAATTTGAAATTGTTGCGAATAACACATTGATTTCCTTTGTTGGTGACGGAAACGAAGAAATCCATAGCGTGGTGCAGTCCGAGAGATACTGAACAACTGGTTGTTCAGTATCTGAACAACTGGTTGAATTAGCCTCAGGTGGCAGTGTTTACTCATTTCGTAGTTCAACGTCCGTGGTACCTACCTATTTGTTTGTTTGTGCGCATTCCTTACGTGTTGTTCTGGCGCTTCCCTTACACTCTCGATGCTACCTCCCGTGGCGCTTTCCTATGGCAGCCAACCTCTCACTTTGTGGTATTTGATGGATTGTTAAGCTTTAGCGTACCAGCACTTTCAAAGTGGTCTTTTCAAAGTGGTTATTTATTGTGCCTAGAAAAACGGATGTCAAAGACCACTTTGAAAGTGCTGGCGCGCTAAAGCTTAACAATCCATCAAATACCACAAAGTGAGAACCCCTTATTTGAAAGGATGTTTGGGCCCCATGCAATATATACGGATTTACCTGACAGTTATCCCGGTTCTCTAATCCGGTCAATGCCAACTCAACCCCCGTCCATTGTAAATGTGTGCGTGAATGAACTATGTAATTAAAGGTTTGGCAAGTGACACTGAACACCTAAGGCCCTGTGTGGTTATAACTGAAAGATTTTTTAAATAACCTCGAATCTTATAGGGAGGTAGGTATACGGAATTCGAAAAAAAACAAGCAACGAGGACGAAAACCTCCCTTTTATGCGTTTATATGAGTTTATTCTCAAAACTACCATTTTATACGTTTATATGCGTTTATATACGTTTATTCTCAAAACAACCATTTTATGCATGTATATGCGTTTATTCTCAAAACTACCATTTTATGCGATTGTTATCTAAACTACCATTTTATGCGTTTATTCTCAAAATTCATCCTGCACGCCTGCATCTGTACAGTAAACACTCCAAATCTTTCGCTCTTCAGAGTTTCACTAATTACAAGTGTTGGAAGGCATATTGCTTGTGAAATAGTGTTGTATGCTATTGTGCGTGAGCTTCTGTCCGGGTGAGGTACTCGTTTAGATCGTATACTTCGTTATTTGTGTTGCGGTCTTCGTTTTTCCGTGCGCTCTTGTACGTTATCTCGGACTCCGGCTTGATAGATAGGAACCCGGGTTGGTAACACTATCTCGAGCCCAGCCAGGTTGGCCGTCCCTCGCGATAACTCCGTAGGTGCCCTGAGTTGTCAAATTTTCTTGCCCCTGCAATCTATAGATAGGCCTCTAGGAATTCATTCTCGCTGTGCGGGTTTGATTACCCTCTGTCATCACAGGCGTATTACCTGCCGTACAGGCAGGTCAGTTGACAGCTAACATGAGCTGCAGTAAGTGTAAAGACCCCCTGCTACCAGAGGCTAGGTTCACACATTGCGTGTTGCGGTGCGTATTGCTGCGCTGCGCTATTTCAACGCAGTGCAACCCTGCGAACGCAGTTCATACACATGCGTACTGGGGCGACGTACTGCGTCTGCAAAAAACTTTTTTCGGGAAAACTCAATCTTCCACCTCCAAAAATATTGCCAAATACCAATACAGACCCTCAGCCTTTTGTCATGGTTGGTGACGAAGCTTTCAGGCTTCATAGAAACCTTCTCACCCCCTATCCAATTTTAATTTAATTTAAATATACTGCAAATATAATATTATTCTAAGGTAGCTGAACCTATCTATGTTGAACAAATAAATTCATTTGGGTACTTACATTGATGGTTTCTTGCTGCAGAATCCATTTATTTATTTATTTATTTCACGGGCGAGCCCAATTACATAATAACATTCAAGAGGAGTGAAAAATTAAATAATACAATAAAGAACTTGAAAATCTGCCCAATTCTCTGTGAACTCATCTCCTATTTCCAACCAGCACTTGTCCTTCTCCGATTTATCCTTGTATGCTTCACTGCTCTTGTCCCAAAGGGGTGGTTTTCCCCTCACCAACGTTATTAGTTTGTCTGTGTCCATTTTTGGGAGTTACCGACAAGAAAATCAAACAAAATCCTCCACGCACTGGCCAACGCAACGCAACTGTGGGAACTTTCCTACCTGCTCCTTCGTTCTATCCCCACCCTTTCACCTACAGGCGTTGGAAACACGTGCGTGGCCTACGCAGCCAAACTGCGTTGGAAAACCCCAACGCGCGTTGAAATAGCGCAGCGTCCATTGTATAAACACCTCCATTTGATTTTATACATCTATCGGTTACATGCGTATACGCTTGCGTATACGCAGCGCACTAATACGCTATGTGTGAACCTAGCCAGAAGAGGATGCTATCGTTTGCGTCATCTGTGACGAGAAGTTCCACTATGCTTGCGTAGGGTTGAGCGAGAAAAATTTTCGTAAGATGAACAAAGCGTCTATTGCTAATTGGAAATGCCAAATTGTAGGTCAGGGGATGGCTCTTCATTAAAGGATGACATACGTAGTATGTTTAGCGATTTGAGATCTGAAATGCGCCAAGATGCGGAAACTACGCGGAGGGAAATGGGTGATTTAATCACAGGGCTGTCAGTTAAGATCGATGCTTGTTTAGAAAAGCATCAGTCACTATCTAATCGTTTTGACGAGTTCATGAGCGATGTGGAAACAAGGTTCGACGTCTTGGATCGGCGTTTGGGAGCTTTGGAAGTATCTGCGGAGTCTAATGTTCCGTCGAGGAAAACTGATGTTGAGTCCCAGTTCGCAGAATTAGAGGATCGACGGCGTAGGGCTTCTAACGTTATTATCTATGATTTCCCAGAACCGGTTTCCAATACTTCACACCTGGCGATCGAGGAGGATCTTCAAAATTTGAAGACCTCACTGAATGAACTATCACCGGACTTCGATGGTCTAATTCAGCGTTTATCGCGCTTAGGCGCGCGCCGTCAGGATAGCATCCGCCCTTTGAAGGCTGTACTCGATAGCCCCTCTTCTGTCACCAAGTTACTCGTTGCTAGTCGTTCTGCTCATCCTCGAATTCTATCGGTATCTTCAGATAAAACGCCTATGCAGCGAGAACACCTTAAAGCACTTAGAACTGAGTTGAACTCGAGAACGGCAAAAGGGGAGGCAAATTTGACTATAAAATACGTCAACGGTGTTCCACGGATAATCAAATTAAATGATTCAACCGCCATCAATAGGCAGACAAAAAACTGATAAGCAAGCCCATTGCACTCACTATTTATTATCAGAATATTAGAGGTATTAACACCAAATTTTTTACTCTTCATCACCAGGCGCCTCTTTTGGATTATGATATTATTTGTTTCACAGAAACCTGGCTCTCACCTAATGTAACAAACCAAGAGCTCCTTTTACCACAGTATAATATATTTCGTACAGACCGTTCTTCTTCGAATAACCAACATAAATCTGCGGGGGGAGGAGTCATGGTGGCGATCTTGAGCAAGCATCGTTCTCTCAAGTGGAGTTCGGCGGATGTTGTGGAGCATATCTTTATTGTCCTCCCGGACCATAGGTTGATCATAGGTGTCATATATCTACCTGATTATCAATCTTCGAGCATGCTGGACACACATTTTTGTTAGCTGGACTCAATTTCAGCAGCCCATCCGGACTTTAAGATCGTTATAGTAGGAGACTACAATATAGCGGGTATCGTGTGGGAGGATGTCTCTCGGGCTGGTTTTGGAGACGGTCTTAGTCCAAAGGGTAAATTGGTTTTTGAGTCCATGATGCTCCACGATCTTCGTCAATTTAACACCTTCCGGAATTCATCGGGCAATGTTCTTGATCTGCTCCTATCGGATGTTGATGACATTAACCCTCAACCTGCCAATGCTATTTTTCCTGAAGATGTCGCTCATCCTCCGTTCGATTTCGTCGTGCCATCATTTTCTTCGTCCGTACAACCATTCTTCCCAAATACCAAATTCATCTATAATTTCAAGAAGGGAGACTACAAGGCTATGGACTCTTACCTGTCGTCGTGTGACTGGGATGGCATTATGGGTGGCTCAGTTGATCGGGTGGTGGATGCTTTTTATGAGTTGGTTAATCAAGCAATTGAGCTCTATGTTCCGAAAATTGTCGAATTTTCCGCATCCTTCCCAAAATGGTTCGATCGTGCCTTGGTCACTCTCACCCTGCAGAAGAGGACTGCTCACTCACGCTGGAGAGAGACTGGCTCGGAAGGAGATTATCTATTATTTTCATCACTCCGAAGTCGGTGCAAGGAAAGATCCAGAGAGCTTTATAAAATCTACATCAGTGATGTTCAGGATTCCATCACCAGCAATATAAAAAGTTTCTGGAATTATGTGAATTATAAAGATGGCAATAACGGTTTACCCAGTGATATGTTCCTCGGCAGCACTCATGGTTCGGGGCCTCAGGAAGTCGCAGACCTTTTCTGCCAGCACTTTGCTTCGGTGTTTGAGCCACCGGTTTTACGACGTCCTGAATATCCAGTTCTGGATGTGGTGTCCATAGGATCCCTGCAGGTCTCGGAGGGAGACGTACTTCGGGTGCTTAAGGGTCTGGACACTCGGAAGGGTGTGGGCCCGGACGGTGTCCCGTCAGTGCTCCTCAAAGAATGTTTCTCTAGCCTGGCTTACCCTTTAACGCGTATTTTCATCAAATCGCTTGCTTCTGGACAATTCCCTTCTAAATGGAAATGCTCTTTTGTGACACCAATTCACAAGGGTGGAGATAAGAGCTCTGTGTCCAATTATCGCCCTGTTTGCTCCTTGTCTGCTACGCCGAAGATCCTTGAGAAGCTTGTTGTGATGCACCTATCTGCCGAGTTTTCGTCTTATTTTGCGGTCGAGCAGCACGGATTCTTAAGAGGGCGTTCTACTGTCACAAATCTGTTGGAGTTTCAGAAGTTCGTTGTGGATGGGTTTCAGCGGGGCTACCAGACTGACGTAGTCTCAACTGACTATGCCAAGGCCTTCGACAAACTCTCCCAGCGCCATCTTATTTCGTTGCTGGAATCGTTGGGAGTCTCCGGGCCATTTTTGGACTGGATGTCCACTTACCTTGTTGGGCGCCAGCTTATGGTCCGAGTTAAGGGCGTTCTATCGTCTCCCTTCACCGCTTCTTCTGGTATCCCTCAAGGGAGTCATATTGGCCCCCTGTGCTTCCTGCTCATGATTAACAGTGTGGTCAACTGCTTCACACCGGACATCCACTGCTTGTTGTTCGCGGACGATCTTAAGTTGTTTTCTCGTGTGGTTTCTCCCTTGGACTGTGCTGCCTTGCAGTCGGCAGTCGTACATCTTGAGAGTTGGTGCTCTGATAATAACTTATTTCTAAACCCATCCAAATGCCATGTGATTACTTTCCATCGTTCGACGCAGCCCATTGAGTTCAACTATGTCCTCGTGGGTGGTCGGCTTCGGAGACTCACGGAGATGATTGATTTGGGAGTGCTTTGCGACGAGCGATTAACTTTTTCGAAACACATTGAGGACCTGGCGAGCAGGGCAATGCGGGTCCTGGGCTTTGTGAAACGTAACACCAGAGAGTTCACAAGTGTTAGTGCCATAGTACTGCTTTACAAGGCCCTGGTGCTTCCAATCTTGGAATACGCCTCTCCTGTTTGGTCACCCAGTTACGCCGTTCATCAGTATACCCTAGAAAGAGTGCAACATAAGTTTCTTCGCTATATTGCTTTCAAGTTGGGCATTCCTTCCGACGAAGTGTGCTACAGCACTCTCCTCGATACTTGTGGCATGTTGCCTCTGGAGAGGCGTCGTACAATTGCTGACCTCTCCCTCCTGCATAAGCTGTTAAATAACCGCCTTGACTGCCCGGCCTTGCTTTCGATGATCAGCCTCCAAGTTCCTCGTCTGTCGGCACGCTCTTCTCTCCTTTTCTACATCCCTTTTTCATCAACAAATTATGTGAAGAATAGCCCGTTGCAGCGATTGCCTCGCTCCGCTAATTTGCTGATTAATTTAAACCCTGAATTTGACTTTTTTCATCACTCCCTTGTTTCTCTCAAAACGTTATTGGCTTCCTCACCGTTCTACTTTACCTAAGTTTACCAACCATAGTCAGTGCTCTGATAATTAAGTATTTGTAATTGGTACTGCACTTATTATTATTTTGTCTTCTTCATATTTTCTTCATTTTTGTGCCTCAGTCGTCAGAGTTTTCAACTTTTATTTTTTATTTTTTTCTCTCTTTGTTCTTCCTGTGAATGTCCATTGATTTTTTGTTTGTATGAGTGTAATTGGGCTTGCCCGTAAATAAATAAATAAATAAATAAATTACCAATTAGGCGTTTATATGCCGAATAAATTTAAATTATGTTGGTCCCAGAGGCTTGAGAATGCCACCAAACGGCTTCTTTGAACGTGTTCTATTCGCAAGTAAAACATGCAAATATGCTCGAATACGAGCCCTTGAATGAACAGACGTCTGGGATTTGAAAAGGACCCTACAGACGACTCCCGTGACGGAATCTGCCGTTCGACTCGACAACAACACGTTGGTTGATACATGCTGATATATTCAACAGGTGTCAGGTGTCGTTGGACAGCTTACAATTTACACCGTGTGTTTGAAAATCAACAACGTGTCACGATTCGTAAGGATGATGTTGACGAGCTGGGGGCATCGGTTAATCCTCCCTTATAATTTATAATCATCCTTCTTTTTCCTCTGAGCTTCCCGAGTAGTCTGCGTTGTCGCGTTGCCGGAATAAGTTTGATTGTCTCGCGCACAAAACGATTGGTTTTCGTCGAAGGAAATCTTGGTGAGCCGTATCCGAACATTATTTTATTCAATTATTTTTTCACCGTTCTTCATAGGGAACAAGGTTTACGTTATTATATTTTTTTTCAATTATTAACTGAAGTGTTTTTCCTGTTAATTTTCCCCGGGGAGTATTTTTCCTGGGCTGTGATAAACTCACAATTAGTTCTCTTCGTTATTGAGTTTTTATGGGGGGACCTAATTAGTGACAAGTGGTAGCAGAGCCCACGAGTTGTTTTCTCCCGAGTTGTTATGTTTTCTTCCCCGAACCCCTAAAGAAGTTGCCTCTTTCATAGGCAGCATACATTTTTTTGGAAAATTTTTACCGAATGTGCATATTATTGCCAAACCACTAAATGATTTTCGGAAAAAAGACAGTGCCATGACATGGGACGCAGCAGTGGAAACAGCATGGCAAACATTACGAAACCTAATTACCACTCCACCGGTCTTATCGACCCCAGATTTCTCTAAACGTTTTCACGTTTTCACTGATGGTTCGAAAAAGGGAGTCGCCGCCACAATCGCACAATACCATGAAGAAGTTTTGAAGCCAATCGCTTTTGGGAGTCGGAAGTTAACGAGATGCGAACAGAATTATTCGGCGTATGAGTTAGAAGCTCTCGCAATCACGTTCGCATTCAGCAAATTTCTAATTTTTTTGGAGCACGCTGAATTTGATCTCCATACCGACCATAAAGCTCTTACGGCTATAACAAAGCTAGCGAAAAATGGAGGGCGCATGGCACGCTGGGTGGTACAATTCATGCCTTTCCGATACACAGTGCACCACATCAAGGGCACTGACAATGTGTTCTCGGACTACTTAACCCTCCTCTCCTACGGTTGGGTCCTATGCGACCGACCTGGTAGTTCAATAGTGCACCACAGGCCGTGCAGAGTTTGCTGTGAGCTGTACTGCCAGGGCACCTCCTCCCCAGTCGTTCTGTGGAAGTTGCCTCGTTCACGTCAGTCAGGTACCTATGTGCTATTTACTGTATATAGCCCTTTGGTCGGCTCTGACCCAGCTGTAGCAAAAACGTTTCAGGTCGGATTCGACCCACCGTAGTATTTATGCTCTAGCTCTTTCATCCTTTCCCCTCAATACCTATCTGTACAACCCTTTTCTTTTAGACTCAGGTGTATGCAGTCACTAGAACGAACTCTCAATACCTATTTATTTTTAGAAAAATGGCGTTCAACCATATTTTTTCTACCCCTGAAGCCATTTTGGAAGAATTCAATCGACAGTTACTTGAGGAAAGCGATGTGGACGAAGACATAGAACATGATGCATCAGAACGGGAAGATGAAGCCTTCTCGAAAGTATATTTGACTAGTTTGATGCAATGTTATATTATTTTTTGACATAAAGTTGCCTCTTATCGTGATTTTTGATGACATATTTCATTTTGCTTTCTTGACCTGTTATGTTTGAAAGTAACGATTCAAAGTAACATGTATAAGTTATGTCTCGTCATGTTCTGGTCTTGTTTTTGTTTACAATTATTATATTTTACGTTTATATGACATGTTAGAATAATAATTTTAAGAAGTATGTTATTACATTTTGTACCATTTCATTTCGTTTCTAACACTGAGGTTACCGGACCAAAAATTGTAAATAAAATTAAAATTCATTTGAAAAAATATCTACTGCATTTTTAAATGGAGAAACCACCGTTTTCTGTGTGATCAACCTGTCTTATGTTATGTATGAAAATGGCCTGAAAATATGATGAGGCCAGATCCGACCCAACCGTAGTAAATGTGCGATCTGGTACCACCGTAGGAGAGGAGGGTTAAGTCGTAATCCGATCGGTGATCCACCCAGCGAGCTGCCGATCGCAGCACTAGCACCGTTCGTAAATGATAACAAACTCTGCACAATGCGAGATTTTCCGGAGATTTACGTCGATTTAGACAGCGCGCAAAGGAACGACCCTGAGTTGCAACATATTTTTCAAGCAATCAAAGATGGGTCGGACGCTGGTCGATACCATATCCGTAACCAACGGCTCCACTACGAAGTAAAAAATGGGCAATTTCGGGTTGTTGGGCCTCAATCTTTAATCGGCACAATCATAAACTATTTCCATGATTCTCACTTCGGATCGCATTGGGGAACCACTCGAACTTTCAATATTATTCGGAAATTTTTCTATTGGCCGAAAATGTTTCGCACAATCAAAGATGCTGTGAAATCATGCAAGGTTTGTTTGATTACCAAACCCGACAAGACGAAGCCAAAAGGAAAATTGTCGTCAACCACCGATTCGAGAGTGGGTCAAACCCTGTACCTTGATACAGCAGGACCGTTACCGCAGTCATCGGGCTATAAACACGTCCTGATAGCTGTTGACCGTTTCTCCCGATACACTATCTTGATACCTTTGATCGCCGTCACTTCCAACACCCTCATTAACGCTTTGAATAACCATGTTTTCAAACATTACGGCTATTGGGAATGAGTAGTTACAGATAATGCGACATCCTTTGTTTCCAGCCGATTCAGGAATTTTTTACATTCATGCGGAGCTCGTCGCAACTAATTCCGTATTACCCAAATCCGAATCTGGCTGAACGACAAATTCAAAACTTGAAATCGGCCTTGCGGGCGAAGTATCACGAAGGTCACTCAAAATGGGCGTCGGATTTGCACTTGACGCAATTGTCTTTAAATTCAAGCTTCAATGAAACTACGAGATTTAGTCCGGTAGAGCTATTTTTGGGGAGAACGCTGAATACTCCACTCCACCTCATTTGGAACATTCCTCAGCAACAGCTGGATTTACCGACGACATGGAAAACAGCGTTAGATAACATTGCGGAAGCACATAAGCGCCATGCAAAGTTCTACAACAAGAAACATGTTGATGCCCACTATGTTGTGGGCGACAAAGTACTTTTGAAGACCTACGTGATAAGCGATAAGCAAAAAGGAGAAACTCAGAAGTTATCGGCGAAGTACTGGGGTCCTTTTGCAATAATCAAGGGCCTATCAAACGTTTCGTATCTTCTTCGACATTGCGAAGACCCCAAAACAGAACGTACAGCTCATGTATCTCAATTGAAATTATTTAGAACACCTCGTCGACCAACATAAGTAACGGCGCGTTTTCTAACAATACGCGTATATTGGACATTTATTCATTTTTTTCCGTCATTTCGGTATCAATTTATTTTAAACCGAGAAGTAGTATAATATACATTACTTAGGTACTCATGGTGCAACAGAAGATACCTACTTTACTTTTGAATTTATCGTAGGAAGTGCAAGTGCAGTGAATCAACAAGGGGTCGAACAATGATCCAAAAAGTGCAAAGGGTATAAAGATATTATTAGTTTTTCAGATTGTACACATTTTTCGGTCGGAAGGCGCAGGCTTACACGCCACTATTGTAAGCCACCGACATAGGCGAACATTGTCACGCGAATTTTAGTTTTCGGATTATTTCATACGGCTCACTATCACTGCCGAGATGCTACATCGACCTTCCTACAGATTAATGTTATTCTACTGGCCCTCATGCCCTACAACCGTGACACACCAGTTCTCAAAGAACGAGAACTACTCCGCAATTGACGTCACCTTCGGCTTCGGCTTCTATCCGTCAAGATGTTTCTCACCCCCCCAATTTTTGCGAAACGGGAGGGATGATGTCACGATTCGTAAGGATGATGTCGACGAGCTGGGGGCATCGGTTAATCCTCCCTTATAAATTATAATCATCCTTCTTTTTCCTCTGAGCTTCCCGAGTAGTCTCCGTTGTCGCGTTGCCGGAATAAGTTTGATTGTCTCGCGCACAAAACGATTGGTTTTCGTCGAAGGAAATCTTGGTGAGCCGTATCCGAACATTATTTTATTCAATTATTTTTTCACCGTTCTTCATAGGGAACAAGGTTTACGTTATTATATTTTTTTTCAATTATTAACTGAAGTGTTTTTCCTGTTAATTTTCCCCGGGGAGTATTTTTCCTGGGCTGTGATAAACTCACAATTAGTTCTCTTCGTTATTGAGTTTTTATGGGGGGACCTAATTAGTGACAAGTGGTAGCAGAGCCCACGAGTTGTTTTCTCCCGAGTTGTTATGTTTTCTTCCCCGAACCCCTAAAGAAGTTGCCTCTTTCATAGGCAGCATACATTTTTTTGGAAAATTTTTACCGAATGTGCATATTATTGCCAAACCACTAAATGATTTTCGGAAAAAAGACAGTGCCATGACATGGGACGCAGCAGTGGAAACAGCATGGCAAACATTACGAAACCTAATTACCACTCCACCGGTCTTATCGACCCCAGATTTCTCTAAACGTTTTCACGTTTTCACTGATGGTTCGAAAAAGGGAGTCGCCGCCACAATCGCACAATACCATGAAGAAGTTTTGAAGCCAATCGCTTTTGGGAGTCGGAAGTTAACGAGATGCGAACAGAATTATTCGGCGTATGAGTTAGAAGCTCTCGCAATCACGTTCGCATTCAGCAAATTTCTAATTTTTTTGGAGCACGCTGAATTTGATCTCCATACCGACCATAAAGCTCTTACGGCTATAACAAAGCTAGCGAAAAATGGAGGGCGCATGGCACGCTGGGTGGTACAATTCATGCCTTTCCGATACACAGTGCACCACATCAAGGGCACTGACAATGTGTTCTCGGACTACTTAACCCTCCTCTCCTACGGTTGGGTCCTATGCGACCGACCTGGTAGTTCAATAGTGCACCACAGGCCGTGCAGAGTTTGCTGTGAGCTGTACTGCCAGGGCACCTCCTCCCCAGTCGTTCTGTGGAAGTTGCCTCGTTCACGTCAGTCAGGTACCTATGTGCTATTTACTGTATATAGCCCTTTGGTCGGCTCTGACCCAGCTGTAGCAAAAACGTTTCAGGTCGGATTCGACCCACCGTAGTATTTATGCTCTAGCTCTTTCATCCTTTCCCCTCAATACCTATCTGTACAACCCTTTTCTTTTAGACTCAGGTGTATGCAGTCACTAGAACGAACTCTCAATACCTATTTATTTTTAGAAAAATGGCGTTCAACCATATTTTTTCTACCCCTGAAGCCATTTTGGAAGAATTCAATCGACAGTTACTTGAGGAAAGCGATGTGGACGAAGACATAGAACATGATGCATCAGAACGGGAAGATGAAGCCTTCTCGAAAGTATATTTGACTAGTTTGATGCAATGTTATATTATTTTTTGACATAAAGTTGCCTCTTATCGTGATTTTTGATGACATATTTCATTTTGCTTTCTTGACCTGTTATGTTTGAAAGTAACGATTCAAAGTAACATGTATAAGTTATGTCTCGTCATGTTCTGGTCTTGTTTTTGTTTACAATTATTATATTTTACGTTTATATGACATGTTAGAATAATAATTTTAAGAAGTATGTTATTACATTTTGTACCATTTCATTTCGTTTCTAACACTGAGGTTACCGGACCAAAAATTGTAAATAAAATTAAAATTCATTTGAAAAAATATCTACTGCATTTTTAAATGGAGAAACCACCGTTTTCTGTGTGATCAACCTGTCTTATGTTATGTATGAAAATGGCCTGAAAATATGATGAGGCCAGATCCGACCCAACCGTAGTAAATGTGCGATCTGGTACCACCGTAGGAGAGGAGGGTTAAGTCGTAATCCGATCGGTGATCCACCCAGCGAGCTGCCGATCGCAGCACTAGCACCGTTCGTAAATGATAACAAACTCTGCACAATGCGAGATTTTCCGGAGATTTACGTCGATTTAGACAGCGCGCAAAGGAACGACCCTGAGTTGCAACATATTTTTCAAGCAATCAAAGATGGGTCGGACGCTGGTCGATACCATATCCGTAACCAACGGCTCCACTACGAAGTAAAAAATGGGCAATTTCGGGTTGTTGGGCCTCAATCTTTAATCGGCACAATCATAAACTATTTCCATGATTCTCACTTCGGATCGCATTGGGGAACCACTCGAACTTTCAATATTATTCGGAAATTTTTCTATTGGCCGAAAATGTTTCGCACAATCAAAGATGCTGTGAAATCATGCAAGGTTTGTTTGATTACCAAACCCGACAAGACGAAGCCAAAAGGAAAATTGTCGTCAACCACCGATTCGAGAGTGGGTCAAACCCTGTACCTTGATACAGCAGGACCGTTACCGCAGTCATCGGGCTATAAACACGTCCTGATAGCTGTTGACCGTTTCTCCCGATACACTATCTTGATACCTTTGATCGCCGTCACTTCCAACACCCTCATTAACGCTTTGAATAACCATGTTTTCAAACATTACGGCTATTGGGAATGAGTAGTTACAGATAATGCGACATCCTTTGTTTCCAGCCGATTCAGGAATTTTTTACATTCATGCGGAGCTCGTCGCAACTAATTCCGTATTACCCAAATCCGAATCTGGCTGAACGACAAATTCAAAACTTGAAATCGGCCTTGCGGGCGAAGTATCACGAAGGTCACTCAAAATGGGCGTCGGATTTGCACTTGACGCAATTGTCTTTAAATTCAAGCTTCAATGAAACTACGAGATTTAGTCCGGTAGAGCTATTTTTGGGGAGAACGCTGAATACTCCACTCCACCTCATTTGGAACATTCCTCAGCAACAGCTGGATTTACCGACGACATGGAAAACAGCGTTAGATAACATTGCGGAAGCACATAAGCGCCATGCAAAGTTCTACAACAAGAAACATGTTGATGCCCACTATGTTGTGGGCGACAAAGTACTTTTGAAGACCTACGTGATAAGCGATAAGCAAAAAGGAGAAACTCAGAAGTTATCGGCGAAGTACTGGGGTCCTTTTGCAATAATCAAGGGCCTATCAAACGTTTCGTATCTTCTTCGACATTGCGAAGACCCCAAAACAGAACGTACAGCTCATGTATCTCAATTGAAATTATTTAGAACACCTCGTCGACCAACATAAGTAACGGCGCGTTTTCTAACAATACGCGTATATTGGACATTTATTCATTTTTTTCCGTCATTTCGGTATCAATTTATTTTAAACCGAGAAGTAGTATAATATACATTACTTAGGTACTCATGGTGCAACAGAAGATACCTACTTTACTTTTGAATTTATCGTAGGAAGTGCAAGTGCAGTGAATCAACAAGGGGTCGAACAATGATCCAAAAAGTGCAAAGGGTATAAAGATATTATTAGTTTTTCAGATTGTACACATTTTTCGGTCGGAAGGCGCAGGCTTACACGCCACTATTGTAAGCCACCGACATAGGCGAACATTGTCACGCGAATTTTAGTTTTCGGATTATTTCATACGGCTCACTATCACTGCCGAGATGCTACATCGACCTTCCTACAGATTAATGTTATTCTACTGGCCCTCATGCCCTACAACCGTGACACACCAGTTCTCAAAGAACGAGAACTACTCCGCAATTGACGTCACCTTCGGCTTCGGCTTCTATCCGTCAAGATGTTTCTCACCCCCCCAATTTTTGCGAAACGGGAGGGATGATGTCACGATTCGTAAGGATGATGTCGACGAGCTGGGGGCATCGGTTAATCCTCCCTTATAAATTATAATCATCCTTCTTTTTCCTCTGAGCTTCCCGAGTAGTCTCCGTTGTCGCGTTGCCGGAATAAGTTTGATTGTCTCGCGCACAAAACGATTGGTTTTCGTCGAAGGAAATCTTGGTGAGCCGTATCCGAACATTATTTTATTCAATTGTTTTTTCACCGTTCTTCATAGGGAACAAGGTTTACGTTATTATATTTTTTTTCAATTATTAACTGAAGTGTTTTTCCTGTTAATTTTCCCCGGGGAGTATTTTTCCTGGGCTGTGATAAACTCACAATTAGTTCTCTTCGTTATTGAGTTTTTATGGGGGGACCTAATTAGTTACAAACGAGAATAGTACGGCAAAGACGTCATCGATCTGGGGACCCAATGAAGCCGCCCCAATCGGTATGGGTGACGTAAGCATGACGTCACAGGTGTTCCCAGCCCTCTCTCATGAAATGAGTTGAAAGCCTCCTGAAAAGACGAAGAGATCCCCCCCCCCCCCCCCCCCCACACAACACAACCCGACTATCGTCGTTCGACATATCGAGATCTTTCAGAAATAACATACAAACCCAAACCAGTATAATTGCCAATTCCGGTTACTTAGAGTGGAGGGCAGCGACGGAATCACCGGAAAACGTTGAGGTATAAAAATACGAGTACATCTCTATAAGCGCAATCCGATCAGGAAAAGAACCAATTCACTTAAGTGATCTGATCGAGGGTTCCGCATGTTTTCAATTCAATACACAGCAGATGTGCTGCGGTTATATTCATCGGTATAGGAAGCAGCTCAAGTGAAAAGTACCTGCCTCAACGAATACGAGATCCCCTTCACATCCATTACCACCTAAAGGAGTAATAGGATACTCGTGCGTTCCCTCTGTCATAAGATTTCTCCAACTTGGGTGAGAAACACCGGTCCCCACTCGCTCAGTTGTTTAATGGACATGCTCTATCTAAACTTGTTTACTTTTGAGCGTATTTCGATGTCCAAAAAAGCACAATTACTGTATACTTTCTGTTCAATTATTATGAGATTTGATTTTAGTCTATCATTTTTATTTTTAAATGATATAATAACACCATGTGGAGACATCGTTTTCCAGAAAAACCATACTACAAGGGTACACAGGAAGAATGAATAATCTGAAAGGAGCAAATCTTATAGGCCTCTTGCACACAACGGGGTTGAGTTGAAAGCTCGCGAGAGGCGACTCAACTCCTGTATCCCTGTATACATGTGAAATGTAGAAGAGCCTGAACGACAGTCATGAGTAACAGTTACAGTGATGCAGCATGGATCAGAGAGCGAATTTTCGAAGTAACGAACTCATCAAACTACCTATCCTTCTAATTCCCAATTTCGCCAAATCGTTTGTAATTACAATGGAAAGATGAGGTCGAAGATAGGCATCCTCTGTTTACACTATAGTTGGTACTAGATGATTACAATACACAAACAATTTCAATTGCACTCGCTGCTGAAGCGAAATGTATGGGCGATTTTCAAAGTTTCCTGAATTCATTGTTATTTTTTTGAAATTAGGCTTATTTCGAGACAACATCGAAGTTGCCAAGCGAACTCATTCTACGTTGTATACTATTATACGTGAGTATATTCCAGATACCGTAGATATTAAATGGATAAATTCATCTGACAATATAAGATACGAGTAGATTTGAACTTGCCGATGGCTTTAGGCCCTTCCCGTAGCGTGTATAAAGCCGTGTACTCTGTTCTTGCCCTTGTTCGGCTCGTGTAGAAGCGTTCTATTTGAATCCTCATGTTGTTTCTCCATCTCGCTCTCATTCATGTAAGCAATCCACTCGTCGTACAAGTTCATACATACATTTTTCGACTAACAGAAGGATTCTTTCGGTAAAGAAGTGAAAAAAAACCACGAGACGATTAATTTCATTACATTTACTGCACTGCAGGTAATTCTTTCAGTATATTAGTAAGTGAATGTTTTGGATAAACTAGCTAATCATAAATCATGGACGTTATCGATGAGAAGTAGCTACAAGCCATGCACTGCCACGGCAGGCGTTTACTTGTTTTGACACGAATAGGTACGACTTGATGGGGTCTATCAGAAATTCTTCGAGTTGAAGTTACCTCAGTAAATTATATAAATCACAATATTCTATGTACTAATAGCTAATCAAAATAAGCAATAGCAATGGGCCCACAATTTCTAGTATACGGTTTTTCGAAATATTTTCCGATACAAATAAGTTTTATGACGTTCTAAATGCATGCGTATGTATGTATGTATCGCACGCTGCGAAGAATACTGGTAAATCTCCAAAAAATGATTTTTCGGGATATACGTGAGTATATTCCAGATACCGTAGATATTAAATGGATAAATTCATCTGACAATATCAGATACACACACACACATCAGATACACATCAGATACATTCGAATATTATCTCGCTTACTTATACGTCAGCTTTTCTTTTTTTTGCACCTTGTTTTCGTCAGCCAGCGTAAATTTTTTGTAAAAATCCAACGATATACTACTATTTTTCCCAAGAGTTTGGCCCAAACTTGCACTTATCACAGTACGATGAGCGCAAGTTGTGGCTTATTTTCACAGGCGTATTTACAATTCAAGTACTTGCTCTCTGAAAACTCCTCCATATTCGATTATTTATTCTAGTATTTGTTAATGGTAGGCTGTACACAATATTCACTGAGGTAAAGAATGAATAAAACCATTTTCAAAATATCCAGTAAGTCTTCATCTTTCTCAATGTTCTGGAACTACTACTACCACCATAGTACTAGCACCATGTACTATCACCATAGTAACAACATTACGGCCTTTTATAATTTGGAAAACTAGTTATTGTGAATTAGGTACCCCCAAAAAAATTACATTTATATCAAAATGAGAAATGACTCTTTTTAAAAAGTGTGCCTTGAAGTTTTAGTTAGGAAAAGGTGAATAAAGTGCTAATTTTTTTTAGAAAATTATGTAGGTAAATTAGGAATTCCGAGTCTAATGAAACTCTGCTTTGACTAAAAACTAACACTTCAGTCTCAGTGCAGTGAATGGGTAAAGGCAACTCAATTACGGGCCTGTGACGAATATGAACATTAATTTTAGACTATGAATTTGCTTAAAAATAAATCATAGAACTTCCTAAACATAAATCACAAAACTTCTTAGACATAAATCCCAGAATTTCCAATTGTTATCGATCGGAAAAGCCTTACAACTTACACCTACTATAGGTAGGTACTGGTAGTTATTTTAGTTATTTTCATTGAAATTTTGGCAACAATAAATTTCAAAAATTACGCAAAGAATATCTTACGTCCATTCAACTAGATCTCTAAAAAGAGAATTAAACTTAAACTTGAAATCAGGCTCCAATAAAACGTTTTCTCCACTAAAAGTAGTAGATAGGTGGTGACTGGGTGCCAAGATTGCCATGTTGGTGGGGCAGTATTATTTAATACTGATAAGGATGGAGGGGGCCTTCCGTTCAGATCACCAGGTAGGTACCTTCATACTACTATGAACTATGCGCAATCCTAATAAAACCATCACGTGATCAACATTTAAAAAAATTGTTCATTGCGTACCTGATCAAAAGAAACAATAACTGACAACAAAAATAATTTGCCTGCACCAGTGCCTCGAATCCGTCGAACCCGTGCCTCTTCTGGGATGGCCCAATATCTAACCAGTACGCTACGCTGCTCGAGATCGAAAACCGGCCAGAACTATGATAAAATCACATTTCCTTGAAATTTCAACTAAATTTAGGTTGATTTTGAGTAAGCACTGTACTTACTCAGAATAGAAATTTGATTTTTTTGCAAACTTCGGTGTCAACCTCACCATCTTTAAACCGTTACGTCCCACATGTAGAGCGCGTCGAGAGCTATCCGAGTGATATAAATAACCCATAAACTCGCTTTTCGGAGATATACCTGTGTTCTTCCTAGCGTGCGGTATAGTGTATAAAAAAGCACTGTAATTCAGCCGTTTCAGGCTGGCACTTAATGTAAAACTACTGCTTGGATCGGCTGACTTCTCATGAGGGCTACTACCCATAAGCGCCGACTTGAATTTCTAAGTGCCCGAAAGCGCCGCAGCGTAACCCCGAAAGCGCCTGAGCGGGATGAGGGAGCAATAAAGGCAAAACTCCTAGAAGCGCCGGTGTAGGTGGAGGTATCTACGTTGTGTTCTTTGGTTTGTTAACTTCGTTATTTGAGGGGCATTGTTCAATGATGCCTGTTCGGTGGTTGACTGTTGACATTATCGCTCGTCTGCTCCACCAACCAAATACCTACTTTGCAGTATGTGAAGCAAGTCGGCTATTTAAAGCAAGCATTCAGCAAGAAACACATGGGAAAAAACGCTGCAAAGTCCTTGTCACATGGGTTTATTATTCTACTGGATGCTGGCTGTTCATTTATTGTTGCTTTAATGTAAAATAATTTAAATAGCTATTTCTGGTGGTTTCCACCAATTTTGGCCCCCAAAACTTGAATGAGGTACCTACGCTCTTTTTTTTCTTCTCTTCTTAATCATCTTTGATCATTGGTAGTGCCATTTAATCGCCTTGATCCAAGCGTTGACACTTTTCCTAGTGTTATTCTACAAATTGACGGTGATTTCAGACGATTTCGCAGGTTTTTGACTCATAAAAATCAATTTTGGGAGCTGAACATCTGGTACAATCTCAATTTTCCACTCCTTGGTATAAAAATCGACTTCATATTCGGTCTTCTCGTCCCCGAAAACATGGAAAACGATACCTCAAAAGCTCATTTTACTACCATGTTACTAAAACACGAAAAGTACCTATTTTTATACACATTTTCACTCATAACACCCCTGGGTATATTCCGATCGGGCTGCAAAGTTTTGGGACACAACTAGGGCCCAAATGGAGCATGTGTGCGGAAGAACGACTTTTTTAGACCGAAAATGAAGCCTGTACACGTGATACGGCGGACGGCGTACGGCGGACGGACATTGCATTTTTGGAATCTACGCACCTTGAAACGGAAAAGAAAAAATTTTGAGGGGGTGTTATAAAAATGTTTTGCTGAGCGAATACATAGGTGTATTATTCACAGAATAATAAACCAAAATGATGTTTGTATTGACAATTTTGAATTTGAATGATTTTTGACGATTTTGTATACAATACCTACTTGAGTTGTTACAATGAAGTACCTATCAAATAAACACGAATAAAACGCTGCAATGTCCTTGTCACATGGGTTTATTATTCTATTGGACATACCTACAGAAATGTTGGCTGTTCATTAATTGTTTCTTTCATATGAAATAATTGAAATAGCTATTTCTGGTGGTTTCCACCAATTTAGGCCCCCAAAACGTGGATTAGGTACGCTTCTTTTTTCTTCTAATTATCTTTGATCATTGGTAGTGCCATTTAATCGTCTTGATCCACATGTTGACACTTTTTCTAATTATACAAACTGATTGTGATTTCAGACGATTTCCCAGGTTTTTGACTCACGAAAAATCAATTTTGGGAGCTGAACATCTGGTATAACCTCAATTTTCCACTTTTTGGTCAAAATCGACTTCATGTTCGGTCTTCTCGTCCCAAAAACATGGAAAACGATACCTATTTTTACACACATTTTTGCTCATAACATCCCTGGGAATATTCCGATCGGGCTGACAAGTTTCGGGACATAACTAGGGCCCAAATGGAGCATGTGTGCGAAAGAACGAATTTTTTAGACCGAAAATGAGGCCGGTACACGTGATACGGCGTACGGCGGACGGATATTGCATTTTCGGAATCTAGGTACGCACCTTGAAACGGAAAAGAAAAAATTTTGAGGGGTGTTATAAAAATTTTTTGCTGAGCGATTACATAGGTGTATTATTCACAGAATAATAAACCAAAACATAGCGAAAATGCATTTTCTGAACCTCGGCGCTTATGATACTGTTTTCATGGCGCTCTCGTCCTACAGTAAAAGCGCTTCTGTCCATAGGTCAAAGCGCATTCGTCCATTTATCTTTCTTCAACGGCGCTTTTGTCCTGCACCGCTCATGAGGATCAGAATTTGATCCGATTATTTAGCTCGTGGCTACCTATTGCCTCACCGCCCAAGGATGTGCGATGGGATTCGAACCGACGGACCGCTGACGTCATCCCAATCCTAACGACCAATACGGAAGTGGAGCACCAGCGCGCTCGACAACAGGCCACCCTTCAACGGTCTCGGCCACCTTCTCACCCCATCCCCACAGAGTATAAATATGCATAAATATGATATGCATAATCGAATATGTTACATTAAATATATAAAAGTTATGCATTTATTTATGAGTCACACCAGACGACTCTGACATTGGCTACGAGATAAAGCACTCAACATTTCGCCTAAATGTTCGAAATATCGAACTGAAGGCTGAATTCGACAGTGGGCAGTTTTAGAAAATAAAAAGTGGGTCAAATTTGAGTGTTTGTGGGTCAAAAATCGCAAAAAAAGGTAAAATTAATAAAAATTGATATAAGATCAACAAAATGTTACCTATGTTACTTTACAAATTCGCTCATATGGTCGTATGACAGGAAATTTCGTTTTATATATTACGGGAGTAGTATAAGAGGGAGGTGGGTTTCGGACCCCCCCCCCCCCCCCAGGTGGTCCGAGATCCCCATGGGGGTCTCAGACCAAGTACCCCCCCCCCCCCCCTCACCATGTCAGGTGTGGGGGTTCTATGATTGGGGTTTTCAGCGTTCAGGTGACACACGCTCAATTCTTTTATATATACTCGATCAGGTATTTGAAATACAGTCGCATCGATTACACACGCGTTCATCCTGTCTCGCTATATCAAACTATCGATAAAATAACACGTTCTACCATCTACTTATATAGGTTTGATGATGATACCTAGCTGGGGGGTTGGACTTCCCTCGTCACTCAACCAACTAACTAATTAGCCAACGATCTATTTTACGAGTGTAATATACGTCACGTATAGCCTCGTATTTTATGCACATCACCAACTGTCTCTCATTGGCTCTCATTGAACGAGGTGGTTCAACTCCACTCGAACATTTTCTGTTCCCACCCTCAGACGAAACGATGTAGTAGCCACTGGCGACCTAGAGAAGGCTGAAATATTATCTAAGCACTTCCTCTCGGTCCACACTGACGCAGAGTCCAGGGGTAACAAATCCTTCGTAGAACACATAAACTCGCAGGCACAAAAAATCACAAAAACCCAATTTCAGCACTGGATCAACAAATTAAATTCACGACGCCCACGGAAGTTAAGAAAATTATTAAACACCTCAAAATCAACAAAGCCCCGGGTCATGATTCAATTCCTAATATAGTACTCAAACGCCTCCCGAAAAAAGCTGTTGTATTTATTGTCAATATATTCAACTCCTGCCTACGTACCCACTACTTCCCCTCTGCCTGGAAACTCGCGACCATCATCCCGATCCCAAAACCTAATAAAAAACCTTCCGATCCCTCTAGCTATCGCCCAATTAGCCTCCTTCCCACCTTATCAAAAGTGTTTGAAAAGATTGTACTCTCCCGCCTCCAACAAGAAATCACAAGACTCAACATCATTCCGCATTCCCAAATGGGCTTCAAGCACGGCCACGCGACGACCTATCAATTAGCCCGAGTTGTTGAACATATCAAAACTCAAATGATTCAACAAAACACTACGGCACTGCTCCTACTCGACTCTGAAAAAGCCTTTGATTCAGTGTGGGTCGAGGGGTTTTTATTCAAACTCCATGAATACGGGATGCCGTTAGCGTTTTGTAAATGTATTTCCTCATACTTGACGAACAGAAGATTCCGAGTGAAGTTGAATGACCACTATTCTTCTTACCGCGCCATTCCTGCAGGCGTTCCGCAAGGTTCCGCGCTATCCCCGGTTCTTTTCAACGTCTACATTTCTAGTGTTTTTGACGGTCCTCCCCCCCCCACCCATATAGCAGGTTTCGCGGACAACCTCGCTATTTATACATCCAGTCCAAGCCCGACAAAAGTTTCCAGTCGGCTGCAAAACGCGACTAACCTCACGATTCAAAAACTGGAACAATGGAAAATTAAAGTAAACGCTGTGAAAACGGAGAGCATACTCTTTACTTCCAAAAGAAACGTCCCCAAGGGTATTTCGGTCAGAGGTGCCAAAATTCCCTTCTCCAACTCCATCAAGTACCTCACTTTCAGCGAACATGTCAAGCAAATAAACAAAAAGGCCCTCTCCAAACTGGGTAGGTACTACAACCTCTTCAAGTCCCGCGCCCTCAGCACAACACTTAAATTAATTATTTACAAAACCATAATCCGACCCACCCTCACATATGCAGCTCCAATATGGCACTCCGCCGCCCGGTCCCACTTACACAAATTCCAAGTTACACAAAACAAATGCCTCCGAATTGCGACAAATAGCCCCTTCAGAACAAACCTTGCGAACCTACATGCTGAGTGTGACATCGAAACCCTCTCCGACCACGTTCAAAAATTAACAGATAAATTCAATAGTGCCCTGTCAACCCATCCCAGTACATTCCTAACCAGCATCAACACCCTCTTGAAGCCCAAGTGGGGGCCCCAACCACGGAGCAGACGGACTTGAAGTCACATTGTAAATAGTTTACTAATTGTAACCTTTTGTAAATAGTGTAAATATTCTTAAATTCTTGTAAATAGTGTCAGAATTGTATTCTTCCTACTAGTACTGATATCCTGATCTGTGGGTTTTTTCATTTTTTACCACAACCTTCCTCCCCACTGTTACCTATTCGTCACCTCTATGACGCACCGAGAATGTCACCATGTAAATACTGAAATATCAAAAAAGGCCCTTTGGCCGGTGTTGCATGTATTATTTTATAAATCATGTTGTATTGTACATAATTTGTGTTAATAATAATCTGTATTCTCATTGGCTCAGTGGTTAAGGCATCCGACTCGTAAGTCGGAGGTCCTGGGATCGACTCTCGGTGGCAAACAAATGTTTTTCACCGCGACTCTCGTGATCAGACTTCGTTAGATACCCGTGCCAATCCAGCGGATGTACGTGACGTCACCGGATCCGGGCACACACCCACTTGGTCCGAAACCCACTGTGACGTCATCCACAATTTAAAACCCTCGGTCCTCGGTCCACCTGACACAGCGGGGGGGGGGGGGGGGGGGGGTTGGTCCGAAACCCACCTCCCTCTTATATACTTAAGGGCAATTCCTGAACTATGAAAATACAAATGAAGAGAATCCATGACTTCTGTTTATATTTTTAAATGATAGTAGGTTCTATTCAAAGAATTTTGAGACCAACCGCACTCTCCTACGATAGATCTTTTTCTATGAGCTTTCGAGTTTCAGTAACAAGTGACGTCGCACTTGGCAAGGGGACCCGCATACGCGGAGGGGTGCAATGACGTCACTTGCTGCTGAAACTTCGAACGCTCATAGAAAAAAGAACTGTTAATCGTAGGCGAGTGCGGTTGGTCTCGACATTCTTAGAATGGAACCTACTTTCATCTAAAACCGCTGCAAAGTCCTTGTCACATGGGTTTATTATTCTATTGGACATACCTACAGAGATGTTGGCTGTTTATTTATTGTTTCTTTCATATAAAATAATTGAAATAGCTACCTATATCTCCGGTGGTTTCCACCAATTTTGGCCCCCAGAACACGAATAAGGTAGGTACGCTCCTTTTTTTTTTTTAAATAAATTATCTCTGATCATTGATAGTACCATTTAATTGTCTTGATCCACCAGTTGACACTTTTTCCAGTGATATTCTACAAACTGATGGTGATTTCAGTCGATTTCCCAGGTTTTTGACTCGTAAAAAATCAATTTCGGGAGCTGAACATCTGGTAGAACCTCAATTTTCTATTCTTTGGTCAATATCGACTTCATATTCGGTCTTCTCGTCCCCAAAAACATGAAAAACGATACCTTAAAAGCTCATCTTACCAACATGTCGCTAAAACGCAAAAAGTACCTATTTTTACACACATTTTCACTCATAACACCCCTGGGTATATTCCGATCGGGCTGAAAAGTTTCGGGACACAACTAGGGCCCAAATGGAGCATGTGAGCGAAAGAACGACTTTTTTAGACCGAAAATGAAGCCTGTACACGTGATACGGCGGACGGCGTACGGCGGACGGACATTGCATTTTGGTTTATTATTCTGTGAATAATACACCTATGTAATCGCTCAGCAAAAAATTTTTATAACACCCCCTCAAAATTTTTTCTTTTCCGTTTCAAGGTACGTAGATTCCAAAAATGCAATGTCCGTCCGCCGTACGCCGTCCGCCGTACGCCGTCCGCCGTATCACGTGTACAGGCTTCATTTTCGGTCTAAAAAATTCGTTCTTTCGCACACATGCTCCATTTGGGCCCTAGTTGTGTCCCGAAACTTTTCAGCCCGATCGGAATATACCCAGGGGTGTTATGAGTGAAAATGTGTATAAAATAGGTACTTTTTGCGTTTTAGCAACATGTTGGTAACATGAGCTTTTAAGGTATCGTTTTTCATGTTTTTGGGGACGAGAAGACCGAATATGAAGTCGATTTTGACCAAAGAATAGAAAATTGAGGTTCTACCAGATGTTCAGCTCCCGAAATTGATTTTTTATGAGTCAAAAACCTGGGAAATCGTTTGAAATCACCATCAATTTGTATAATAACACTGGAAAAAGTGTCAACAGGTGGATCAAGACGATTAAATGGTACTATCAATGATCAGAGATAATTTATTTAAAAATAAAAGGAGCGTAGTTTATTCGAGTTTTGGGGGCCAAAATTGGTGGAAACCACCAGAGATAGCTATTTCAATTATTTTATATGAAAGAAACAATAAATAAACAGCCAACATCTCTGTAGGTAGGTATGTCCAATGGAATAATAAACCCATGTGACAAGGACTTTGCAGCGTTTTATGAGTGAAAAACCTGGGAAATCGTCTGAAATCACCATCAGTTTGTATAATAACACTGGAAAAAGTGTCAAGACGTGGTTCAGGACGATTAAATGGCACTACCAATGATCAAAGATAGTTTAAAAAAAAATAAAAAAAAGAGCGTAGGTACCTAATTTGTGTTTTGGGGGCCAAAATTAATGGAAACCATCAGAAGTAGCTATTTCGATTATTACGCATGAAAGAAACAATTAATGAACAGCCAACCTTTCTGTAGGTATGTCCACTAGAATGATAAACCCATGTGACAAGGACTTTGCAGCGTTTTTGGAATCTACGCACCTTGAAACGGAAAAGAAAAAATTTTGAGGGGGTGTTATAAAAATTTTTTGCTGAGCGAATACATGGGTGTATTATTCACAGAATAATAAACCAAAATGGAAAAGTAATATAAACACCATGGGTACTCCTCATTAAGTCATGTGAGAAAGAAAAACGTTGCAAATTATCAAACAAATTTCCTGAACAGATACCCCTTCAGAGTAGATCACTGTTTTCTGTGGACAGTACCTACCCTCGTGCTTCCCCCAGGAAAGTCCAAAATCGACATCTCTCTTCCAATGAAATAATATCAGGGTATAACAAACGAAAAACAGCAAACTATCCTACACTGTTAAATTCTCACCAACGACCGTATAAGTGCACTCCGTAAAATGGAGAGTAGGTAGGTACCAAAAAGAGAAAGTTTTCGCCGTTCTGCTCAGTTCAAAAAGAACGGTAAAAGTAACATAAAGAAACTGAGATAAAAAAAAACATGGTGTTGGGGGGGGGGGGGGGGATCTCGAGTGTGCGTGCTTTGACTGGCAACGGATAAGAAAATCAGCCTTCAGTAGATAATAAAAGTTACGCTCGGCTCGTTGGAGGATTTTTTGGGTCGTTTTAGAGAGTTGAATCCTGTGAACTTGATCTCTTTTCCAGTAGTTATTACTATAGTTTCTCACAATTCGAAACCGCGGACTTCGTCGCTAGAAAGAGATTTCAACATTCAGAATTTGTTGTACATACCTATATAATATAATATAGGTATATGTATTTGCGAAAAAATCGTATACTAATGCTCTGAGAACGTCAGAAATAGGTTCAGCGGTTCGAAAAATTGGATTACACATGGTCGGGAGTGTCAGCATTCGATTTAGCGTCCAAATTTACGTAAAAGTCGATACCCAACTCCAAGGTTCATAGCCAGACCGTGTCACGTCGTTGAATACACTAAAACACTTGATTTCCTTGGAAAATTGAAATTTTTCACATTCAAGCGGCATTTTCTCCTCTAAATAACACGACAAGAATAAGACTGATTAACATCCTGAGGAAGTTTTTCCGGGAGAGGTGATAGTTGGATCTAATAGGTTTTTCACGCTCTATCCAACGGCGTCCTTAGTTTTTTTTTCCTAGGCTGTGAAATATGGGAGCTACAAGGGCTTTAAGTTATAAGGTCAAAAACGTGAAAAAAAAATCTTAAATCCCAAAAACTCAAAAAAAAACAGGGGGCCCGGAGAAAACGGTTAAAGAGATTTTTTGTTGGCAATTCGTCGTAGAATCGATCCCATATATGGATTGAGAACGTTCGAAAACGGAAAAAATTCGCGATATGTTTTAAAAATGCATGTATGTACCTACTAAAAATTAGGCCAATTCGACAGCAAACGTTCAACAAAAATTTGCTAAAATCGGTAAACACCACCAAAAATCGGCATACAGTCACCAAAAATGGTAAAAGATTTCGAGGGTGAAAAACTTCCATAAATTCAATTTTATGTGGGTTGTTGATGTTTTCGAAGAGGTGCCTGGGGGTAGAGAGTGAGCAGTGAGGAGCGAGGAGACCAACCACGAGGTCCTTGCGCCTCAGCGGAGAGAAGAGCTGATGTTTATTGAAATGATACTCGGTTTTGGAAAAATTTTACTTGGCCGCTTGCCCACGGTTGTCTTCCCGCTTTTTGATTTGTCGACAAACAAAGCATTTGGTGATACCGAGTCGTGGTTCGGGACCGCACGGGGTAAACTCAGAGGTCTTTTATTACGAGGCGATCAGCAATCTCATTGCCCTCTACTCACATAGAGGCGCCCATAGCAACCTGAGTCTGTTGTTCACCTTCTTGAGGGAGTTCGGGCTCTCCCGGGTCAGTTTCGATGGTTAGGAGGAGGCAGAGATGGCCTTTAAGGCTGCCTGTCTGTCTGGATGGATGAAGGCTCCTTGCACTTTTGAGTATTTCCCTGGTCACCTCTTGAGCACATAATTCAATAGCATGGGTTTCTGCCTGATGAGTGTACAATGCTGACACGAGACTAAAAACGACTATTTCAAACAAGAAAAATGTCGCCAAAACATAAAACCAAAAGTGGGTCAGGTTATCTGTATCTGCATGGATCAAAAATTACTTGTAACTGGTTTAAGAACTCCACAAAATCACTTGACGTCGCTTTTAGAAACCACAGAACTGTTTTATAAGACGGCACTTTGAAAATCTGCATGGGCCTGGATGAGTGGATTTTTTTTTTGAAAAGTAGTTAACTAAATATTTTCTGAGGTCAAGCAGAAAGGGGATTAGACAAGGATGACAATGATGGTAAGGGGATGGGGATGGTGGGGGGATTAACGGTGAAACGAATGGGGTTGGAATGGGATTAGGAGGCCTGAGGGAGCATAAGGATCGATAAACGTTTGTCTCCAGCGGAAGCCGATCACGTTCATTACAAGTTCGCAGGTAGTCTATACATCAATCAATAGGGAAGGAGGGCGGAAGCAGTTGACGCGTGACGATGGTGTGAGGGTGTGTTTCAAGCGTCGCTTTCCGGGGTTCCAGTGTCGCTGTCTTCGAGTCCCTGTGTGTTTGCTCAACTAACATCCGAGCGTCGAAGATTACAGCGGTCATCGGGTCTATCACTTAACCTTCATTGACACCCCCTCATCACTCCCCACCACCTACCTGTTCCACCGTTCCTGTTGACCTAAACAAGTTGGACCAGAAGCCACTAGGAAATCAATAAGAAATCCCATAAGAAATCAATGTATCTGTCCCGCCATGTAACTCTGCCAAAACTGCACCGATTTCCTTGAATTTTTTTTTCTTTTTCAAGTTAGATCAAGTCCTAGTGATCCTACTTTTGCGATTTTTGATATATCGTCCCTGAAGACAGCCATCATCTCATGAAGTTGGTATTCTGAGAGAGATGGGAGGTTGCCCCAGTTGGATGGTTGTTTCTTCCTTATATGAAGTGATATGGAAATTGTGCTCAGTAGGATCTCTTTTTCAGATCCTAAGCTTCAATTTGAGTGCTCAAGCGATAAAAACGGTTCATTTTTGGGGATTTGGTGTCCCGGGACAAATTGACATCTGATATTGAAAGCAGTTTGAATGGCGGGACACAGGCGGCCAAATGCCAGTAGTTCAGCACTTTACCGCTAGATCCCGCTGACTGAGGAAAGTGAGAACGGGCTGCTCGCTGTTTCTGAATTCCCTCTTTTTAGTGGGCCTTTCATTCTCAAGCCAATAATTTTTTTCGTTCATGGGTAATATTATTAGCATCTAATCTAATCCATTAGTATCTGATACTAATATGATTTCAGAGTATCTACCAATCACCGCAATAACTGCCACAAAACAGTTTAATTCTTGTTTTTTTAGCAAATTGTTGTTTCTTGAAGCTATTTGGTTCGTTCAAAGAGGTCATACAATTGAAATCTAATATCATACAATATTATTATTTTTACATTGGACATGAAATTCTAACTTTGACTTGTGTATTTTATAATTTATGTATTGTAGGTAACTTTTTACTCCTCCAGAACTTGCTTGTCGTTTTAGGCTACTACTACTAAATTGCAAAACTAGGTACATACAAAGGTAGCCAAGTCGTAGAGATTATTCATTAAAAAAACAGTGCTACAATTTACTGAAAAATATTGATATAATTGACATATATTCATAGATTCAATTTCACATTATCACGATATGTACTTATAAATTATTCATTTATATCTTTTTTACGTCGTTTTGTACCTAACTGTATTGAATTACATAGGTAGGTACAGTTTGTGGCCACCCGTGCAAAAATTGTTTGCATGACAACAAAACAAATTAGTAGTAGAGAAATTTATTATGAAAAGAAAAACAGTTCAGTTTTTGTCGCCAAAAACCTATCGTGTGAAAAAATAATTTGAAATAACTTTTTTGGATAAACCAATTGTAGAACAAACATTTAAACATATTTTTGAAGAAAATCTTTGAGATTTAAAACAATTTTAAACGATTGAAAAGATTCGAGGGGGAATTCCACTATCTTCCCAAGTACCTGCGGTCCCATAATCTCTATACCTACCAGTCAAACAATAGCAGAGTCTGAGTCACTCTTCTGAAAGCGAAAGTTGTTGTGCATGGGTTTCCCAAATCCCAATAGTGTTGTGGGGGTTATCTGGAAGATTTGAAGTCATTATTGGGAAAAAGGGCCACGTCATTCATGCCCTCCTTGGCCGGTCCCTAGTCTCTGTTGTGAAAGGGCGAGGGAAAATAAAAATAAATCTAATGAGTCATTACAGTTGAGTTTACTACAGCCAACATGCCCGAAAATATGATAGTTTTTTGACTAGGAAATTTTGATGTTGGGGCAAAATGATCAGTAAATCAAGAAACTGATAGCATCACGTGAATCAGCGTCGAAAAATAATTAAAGTTCACATTCCGCACTTAGGGTTTCCGTACGTCCCGTTTTTTGTATAATCTCTGGGTTGTAGCATCCTTGTGCCCTCGCTCTTTGTAGCACCATTGTGCTCTCGCTGAACGGTGTGTTCCCAATTAGAAACAAATCGGTTGATGGGTTAAATTTTATGAAATTTTGCGTCAAATCCGAATCCACAATAGAAAAGAGGGCCCATTGGGAAAAATAAAACCACAGTCATGCAGCATGGCTATAAGAGCGAATTTTCGAAGTTTTCGGCATCTTCCTCCTCCGCCTAAAATTTTCTGAAAATTAATTTTCGGCCAATGTTTTCCCAACTTGATACCATACAAAATTAAAACAGGAGTAGTTTTACGCAAAGTAAAATTTGGGGTGGAAGGAGGGGGAGGGGGAAATCAAAAATGTTTTGAATACCAGAAGAGTAGGTATTGGGTACCTACGTAACAAATTTTTTGTTCCATTTTTTGCCGAGTAACACCTCGGTTTGTAGATTTTCCAACGCTGAACACGATGGTGAAGTCAGAATTGCGATATCCCATTCCGTTATCAGATTAGAGCAGACGAACCAGGAAGAACATCTCAAGAAATAACCACGTTCCTTCATCTTCAAAGTGCTTCAGTTTGAGAATGGAATGAGATATCGCAATTCTGATTTCACCATCGTGTTCAGCGTACAAAAACCTTTAAAATGAGGTGTCACTTGTCAGACTTTTTCATTTTGGGAATTTATGGGTAATTTTCCCCCCCTAAAACTCCCCAAAACTCCCCCTTAGGGTGACCCGATTCTGCCCATCTTCGAACTTAGCCTGTCGATTGCCAAGACAGATTTTTCGTGCAAATTTGAACTTTTTATCTCAATTCTTTCGAGAGTTATCGTCTGGAATGACACATACATATATAAATATATAAATATATAAATATATAAATATATAAATATATATATAAATATATAAATATATATATATATATATATATATATATACATATAATTTTTGGTGTCTTTCGGCAGGGAATTCAGGATGGTCTGAAACGGATTTTGGTATAAAAATCTTTCGGAAATTCGAGTTTTAAAAATTTTGGACCGAGAACAATAGCTTCCTTTTCTTCGAAAATTCGCTAAAAGTTAATGTGAATTCCAAAAAAAAATTGCAAATTGCACAGTTGGATGCAGAATAAAAAAAAAGAAATATTTGCGTTTATTCAAACACCCATTCATTCTGGACTACCCTGTTTACGTAGGTTCAATATTATTCAACTGTTTCTACCTGCTCCAATGTAGAAACTACATTTATATTCATAATCAAATGTTGACAAAGTTTACACAGATGTTGATGTTTCGAAGGTAGGTAGTGTTCATGGTTTCGCATGACTTCTCTTATTCAAGTAAGAAAAATACTATTTGAATGGTTTCCTAACAAAAATGTTTTTGATTTCAATGATGATTCTAAAAAAAGAAGAAATGGGTAATGACTAAATTATTCATCTTCAAAAAAGCTCTAAATTTTGAGGGAAATGATCGTTTTCATTTTAGACCAATTGAAAAAGTTTCGGCAGTTCAGTTCTAATATCCCGGCTCCCCTTGTGGCCCAGCGTCAAGGCAAGCAGGTCGGTAGGTAGTACCTAGTTTACACCCTTTGCTTTTGTTGCAATCGCAGGGTGAATGGAAAGGAGCTAAGCCATCTCAAGTACGTCATCGCTTTGTCCCCATGTTCCCTGGGCAGACCCACCTCAAGTAGCTCTATCTACCGGGGATTTTCCAAACGTGAACCTTGTTCATGTCAGATACATAGTTCTTTCGGAATCCACTGGAGTAGCAGGCGCCACTCTTACGGCGCGCTCTTAACACCCACCAGTTCACTTCCGGGATGCGTTCTTTGGGAAACGTTCACCCGTTCACCAATTCAACCGAGTCCCTTTTATTATCCTGCTCTAAAAATCACGAAAACGGGGTTCATAGGTTTGATTCAATAAAATTATGTGTATGAAAGACCCAAAAAATTCCCATCACTTTTATATAACATTCGTGCTGCGACTCTCTCAGTTACGCCTCATTTATCTACCATAGCCTTGTCCAGTCGGTTCTTCGGATGTGGAATAGTCGTTTAAGGAGGAACGTATCCAACTAACGTGGAAAAATAACTAATTCTGTAGAAATCAATTATTAAAATCATGTATAGGAAGCCCAAATTATATGGCTGTGAAATATAATCGGCCCTCTATTTATTTTACAGGAAAAAATATTGAAAATTAATAAACATAGAAGGTAGCTACTCTACATTTCACTTATTCAAAGAATTGCATATTATGAATGTGCAGCAGTTTAGTTTAGGTAAATATTTATATTATATATTATACAATCAAAATGAATTCAATGACAATATTAGATACCTAGATAGAATGGAACTCCCAAATACAAAAAAGGTTCTCTGACCATAACCCTTAATATGGAATGATAGCAGAAAGATTTTTTTTTTTTAAGAAGCCAGTTATATCTCTGCTAGTGATAGGTCACTACTGGCGTTGGTACAGAAAACTGTAGGTCATAAAGACGAATTGTTTGGGGGGGAAAAAACCCTTCGAAAATGCTTAAAAAATACGATCGCACTAAACAGAAAAAAATAAGAAAATGTTTTAACAATGGGAGGGGGGGGGGGGGCTTCGAAAAATGCACTAAAAAGTATGGTGCCACTAAAAAGCAAACAATAACAAAATTTGTTAACGAAAAAAACTATAAAACTGAAAACTAAAAAATAATTCTTATGCTGAACGAACGTAAATTTATTCAAAGCCGGTACAAAAAAAATTGTGAAGTCGGCGCAAAATGTTAACTAAAAACCCCACAGACAGCCTTCATATTGTTTCCCTTGATTTTATACATTTAAACTGAAATTTGGCGCCGACTTTACAAATTTTGTTGTATCGGCTTTGAATAAATTACGCTTGTTCAGCATACAAATTATTCTTTAGTTTTTAGTTTTATACAGCCTTTGTAGTCTTTTTTCTTAAATTTTATTAAATTCACCTATATCCATCACTATATCAACTATATACATCAACGAAAACCTTCAGCCCGTGAAAAAGATGAATAACACATCCTGAAAAACATATATTAACACAACTCTTCAAGCACGGAACCGCTTATTTTTTTTTAAATCAAAATTAAAACAACATATAAATCAACATAATTCAGAAGGAACAAGAAAACACAATTTGTCCTAAAATACAAAACAAAAAAGGAAACGTACAATAATACATTATTAATAATGTATTGTAGGATTTGCAACGAAATTTTCCGGAATGAATGGATTTTACACACTGAGAGAAATTTTAGCCAAAAAGACGGTCAAATCCAACCGTATCACACGGCTAAACATTAGCAACCGTGTGTATACGGTTAATGTTGACCGTCTCGAAAAAGACGGTTACTGCATTTGCCGCCCCCCAAAAGACGGTTAATGCATAACCGCCCCCCAAAAGACGGTTATTGCATAACCGCCCCTAATGACGCTACGGTTACTGCTGAAGACGGTTGTTGCATTGAGACGGTTAAAAATTAGCAACCGCCTTTTAGTCGGTTAAAGCACATGATCCAACAGTATCGGAGACGGCTACTGCAACCGCCTCTGATACTGCTAAAGCATGGTTTGACAGTGTGTGGGGCGGTTGCAGTAACCGCCTACGATATTTAAGTAACCGTTTGGAGGCGGTTGCAGTGACCGCCTCCGATACTGTTAAACGGTTGAAGTAACCGTCTAGAGTCGGTTGCATTGACCGCCTACCACACTGTCAAACCTAGCTTGATACGGTTGAAGTAACCGTCTAGAGTCCGTTGCATTGACCGCCTACCATAGCTTGATAAGGTTGAAGTAACTGTTTGGAGGCGGTTGCATTGACCGCCTACCATACTGTCAAACCTAGCTTGATAAGGTTGAAGTAACCGTCTAGAGTCGGTTGCATTGACCGCCTACCATAGCTTGATAAGGTTGAAGTAACTGTTTGGAGGCGGTTGCATTGACCGCCTACCATACTGTCAAACCTAGCTTGATAAGGTTGAAGTAACCGTCTAGAGTCGGTTGCATTGACCGCCTACCATAGCTTGATAAGGTTGAAGTAACTGTTTGGAGTCGGTTGCATTGACCGCCTACCATACTGTCAAACCTAGCTTGATAAGGTTGAAGTAACCGTCTAGAGTCGGTTGCATTGACCGCCTACCATAGCTTGATAAGGTTGAAGTAACTGTTTGGAGGCGGTTGCTCTGACCGCCTACCATACTGTCAAACCTAGCTTGATAAGGTTGAAGTAACCGTCTAGAGTCGGTTGCATTGACCGCCTACCATACTGTCAAACCTAGCTTGATAAGGTTGAAGTAACCGTCTAGAGTCGGTTGCATTGACCGCCTACCATAGCTTGATAAGGTTGAAGTAACTGTTTGGAGGCGGTTGCATTGACCGCCTACCATACTGTCAAACCTAGCTTGATAAGGTTGAAATAACCGTCTAGAGTCGGTTGCATTGACCGCCTACCATACTGTCAAACCTAGCTTGATAAGGTTGAAGTAACCGTCTAGAGTCGGTTGCATTGACCGCCTACCATAGCTTGATAAGGTTGAAGTAACTGTTTGGAGGCGGTTGCATTGACCGCCTACCATACTGTCAAACCTAGCTTGATAAGGTTGAAGTAACCGTCTAGAGTCGGTTGCATTGACCGCCTACCATACTGTCAAACCTAGCTTGATAAGGTTGAAGTAACCGTCTAGAGTCGGTTGCATTGACCGCCTACCATACTGTCAAACCTAGCTTGATAAGGTTGAAGTAACCGTCTAGAGTCGGTTGCATTGACCGCCTACCATAGCTTGATAAGGTTGAAGTAACTGTTTGGAGGCGGTTGCATTGACCGCCTACCATACTGTCAAACCTAGCTTGATAAGGTTGAAGTAACCGTCTAGAGTCGGTTGCATTGACCGCCTACCATACTGTCAAACCTAGCTTGATAAGGTTGAAGTAACCGTCTAGAGTCGGTTGCATTGACCGCCTACCATACTGTCAAACCTAGCTTGATAAGGTTGAAGTAACCGTCTAGAGTCGGTTGCATTGACCGCCTACCATAGCTTGATAAGGTTGAAGTAACTGTTTGGAGGCGGTTGCATTGACCGCCTACCATACTGTCAAACCTAGCTTGATAAGGTTGAAATAACCGTCTAGAGTCGGTTGCATTGACCGCCTACCATACTGTCAAACCTAGCTTGATAAGGTTGAAGTAACCGTCTAGAGTCGGTTGCATTGACCGCCTACCATAGCTTGATAAGGTTGAAGTAACTGTTTGGAGGCGGTTGCATTGACCGCCTACCATACTGTCAAACCTAGCTTGATAAGGTTGAAGTAACCGTCTAGAGTCGGTTGCATTGACCGCCTACCATAGCTTGATAAGGTTGAAGTAACTGTTTGGAGGCGGTTGCTCTGACCGCCTACCATACTGTCAAACCTAGCTTGATAAGGTTGAAGTAACCGTCTAGAGTCGGTTGCATTGACCGCCTACCATACTGTCAAACCTAGCTTGATAAGGTTGAAGTAACCGTCTAGAGTCGGTTGCATTGACCGCCTACCATAGCTTGATAAGGTTGAAGTAACTGTTTGGAGGCGGTTGCATTGACCGCCTACCATACTGTCAAACCTAGCTTGATAAGGTTGAAGTAACCGTCTAGAGTCGGTTGCATTGACCGCCTACCATACTGTCAAACCTAGCTTGATAAGGTTGAAGTAACCGTCTAGAGTCGGTTGCATTGACCGCCTACCATAGCTTGATAAGGTTGAAGTAACTGTTTGGAGGCGGTTGCATTGACCGCCTACCATACTGTCAAACCTAGCTTGATAAGGTTGAAGTAACCGTCTAGAGTCGGTTGCATTGACCGCCTACCATACTGTCAAACCTAGCTTGATAAGGTTGAAGTAACCGTCTAGAGTCGGTTGCATTGACCGCCTACCATAGCTTGATAAGGTTGAAGTAACTGTTTGGAGGCGGTTGCATTGACCGCCTACCATACTGTCAAACCTAGCTTGATAAGGTTGAAATAACCGTCTAGAGTCGGTTGCATTGACCGCCTACCATACTGTCAAACCTAGCTTGATAAGGTTGAAGTAACCGTCTAGAGTCGGTTGCATTGACCGCCTACCATAGCTTGATAAGGTTGAAGTAACTGTTTGGAGGCGGTTGCATTGACCGCCTACCATACTGTCAAACCTAGCTTGATAAGGTTGAAGTAACCGTCTAGAGTCGGTTGCATTGACCGCCTACCATAGCTTGATAAGGTTGAAGTAACTGTTTGGAGGCGGTTGCTCTGACCGCCTACCATACTGTCAAACCTAGCTTGATAAGGTTGAAGTAACCGTCTAGAGTCGGTTGCATTGACCGCCTACCATACTGTCAAACCTAGCTTGATAAGGTTGAAGTAACCGTCTAGAGTCGGTTGCATTGACCGCCTACCATAGCTTGATAAGGTTGAAGTAACTGTTTGGAGGCGGTTGCATTGACCGCCTACCATACTGTCAAACCTAGCTTGATAAGGTTGAACCGGGGTAAGTGGAGCCTAGAATTTCATTATCTCCACTTTGAACCCTCACGAAATCCACAATTTTCTACCGATATCTCTCTAATTTTTATCACGTGTTCTCCAAACTATCCTCAATCGTTGGCCTAAATTTGAAAACAATTGCTTCAATCAATCTTCTGCAAGATCAGTTTTAAAATTTCCCGTCGGGTTTCCACTTGCCCCGGTTTATACGGGGCAAGTGGAAACACGGCCTCATTCTGTGTTGAATTGATAGGAAAATGAACGGGGCAAGTGGCAATGAAAAAGCGCAAGAAAAATACACCAGAAAAAATTATCTTTATTTTAAAATGTCTTGTTGTTTGAGCAAAATGGAATTTTTAAAAGCCCACATCAACATTCTCTCTACTCCAAGGCTCTTCAACAAACAATAAACTATTAATAACATTGAAAAACTTATGAAATATATAAGCTTAGGGCCAGAATGGAGAAAAATAGAACAGTTTTGAGATTTTTAGCAGTCCTCAAGAAAAATAGGGACTTCGAAGTAACTTTCAAGTAGGTAGGAACGAACTTGGCTAATAATACCCAATATTCGACAATAGGTAAACTGCACAAAGCAGTAAATTTATACATAAAACAAAGAACAGTAAAAGTAGGCTTAGATAATAAGTATAAACAACAATAATTTAACAGTCCGGACAAAACACACAACCTAAATATCAGAATTTTAGACAACAGCCAGGAACTTGATAATAAAAATATAAATATTGTTAAGTACTAAAAACATAGTGACTAATTATTAAAACTTTTCCTAGCAACTTCAACGCTCTGAGGTTTTGGTTTATTATTTTCAATAATGAACCTTTGGAATCGAGCATGAAAAAAAAAAAATTTAACCCCCCCTCAAAATATCATGGTTTACGTTTCAAGGTACCTATGCAGAATCCGAAAATGCAATAAAAAGATTTCTGTCCGTCCGCCGTTAGTGCTTTCTTAGTTACCAAGAACCAGAATAGATTAAATTTGGATTATAGGTCCCGTTCAGGGTCTAGTTGGTCCTCGAAGCTCGACGTTACTGTCAGTCATCTCTAAGGGGTTGAAATTTTCAGAACGCTGTAGCTCGAAAACTTTCAATATAAGGAGGTACCTATGGTTTTTTTACGTTTTTAAATTGATCTTGAACTAAAGAATTTTTTGAAAATAATCATCTTCAGGTGTACCATCCTTGAATGGAGTTTCAATTTTATTTTCGATAACGAATCGTCCATTCACGTGCAGCGCTTCCTTTGTGGAAAGGCGAAATCCTCACTTCTCCATTATTTTCACAAAAATTAGCAATTCTTAGTTCATCCTCATATTTCAGAGTTGTTGGTCTTCCCATAGAATTGCTCTTCACCCCTCTAACACCATGCACATGTTTGCTGATCGTAGATTTATGGATGCCATGAATTTTACCCGTCCTGTAAGTAGTCAACTCACCACTGTATACAAAGGAGTAGTTTTTCTCTTTGTAAGGTTGCTTACCATTGTAAGGTTACTCCTAATCTGAAAAACAAAGGAATAAACAATATCAAAAGGTAGGTACCAAAGTGCCTCAGTTATCCTAAAAATACCTAGGCCAAGTAATTATTTCAAGTGTTTGATAAAGTATCTAGGTACTTAGGCAGGTAGGTACTTCAAGTGCTCAAGCTCAAGTTATCAGTTAAGGTTAATTAATATTTTGTAAGTAATTATAAGTTACTGTATACCTCTTTGTATGAGTCTACAAGTGAAATTCAAACGGTGGGGGGGAAGTGGTTACCAAATCAGGGAAAGTGGAGCCTAGGACCCACTTCCCCCAATTTTGTAGGTCCCACTTGCCCCGGGTTCAGGAAAAACTGGGGAAAGAGGAAACACACAATTTATCAATTCCCACATGTAAATAATGCAACCAAACTTCTACATCACTTCAAGCATTTACTAAGGAAGGACTTACCATAAAATGTTCAGCAATATCTTGCAAATCATCTCCTCACAGGTGAAAAAAGTGAAAAATGGTATAGATCGATCACCAAGCTGAATGGACCCTGAACCACTCTAACTTTTCCCACATCCAACCACGTGAACTGGCAGGGCTGCCAACACACCTGCAAGGATGTTTAGGTTACTGGCGAAGTTTTTCTGCCAGAGAAGTTCAGTTATCCTCCTTTTGAAGCGCTAATGTCGCCCTAGGCTCCACTTGCCCCGATTTGACACTTACCCCGGTGTACCTTAACCGTCTAGAGTCGGTTGCATTGACCGCCTACCATACTGTCAAACCTAGCTTGATAAGGTTGAAGTAACCGTCTAGAGTCGGTTGCATTGACCGCCTACCATAGCTTGATAAGGTTGAAGTAACTGTTTGGAGGCGGTTGCTCTGACCGCCTACCATACTGTCAAACCTAGCTTGATAAGGTTGAAGTAACCGTCTAGAGTCGGTTGCATTGACCGCCTACCATACTGTCAAACCTAGCTTGATAAGGTTGAAGTAACCGTCTAGAGTCGGTTGCATTGACCGCCTACCATAGCTTGATAAGGTTGAAGTAACTGTTTGGAGGCGGTTGCATTGACCGCCTACCACACTGTCAAACCTAGCTTGATACGGTTGAAGTAACTGTTTGGAGGCGGTTGCATTGACCGCCTACCATACTGTCAAACCTAGCTTGATACGGTTGAAGTAACCGTCTAGAGTCGGTTGCATTGACCGCCTACCATACTGTCAAACCTACCTTGATACTGTAAAAGTAACCGTTTGGAGGCGGTTGCAGTGACCGCCTAGCAGTATTCATCGACCGTATGAAGTCGGTTAAAATGTGCTCCAACAGTATTGGAGGCGGTTGCAGTAAGCGGTTACAGTAACCGCCTCCGATGCTGCTAAAACATACCTACATTAGCAATAACGGAGGCGGTTACTGCTACATACTGCATACCCCTGCATACTGTGAAACCACACTTCAACTGACCTCAATAGGGTCAATCAATACTGCTAGGGCAGGATGTAGCAGTATCCGTGGCTTTTAAATTGCTTGCTTGTGGGAGAGAAGCCCTTCCCTTCTCAAGCCCTACCTGGAAGTGCGTAGCATAGGGATTAAATTGGTGAAGTGTTGACTTCACTACACCAAATCACTCGTTGTTTCACAAATTTACACGGCGGTTAATGGAAATACATTGACAGTGTTAGGTAGGAGGTTGGAACATACATCGACCGCCAAACAATGCAATACTGTTCATGTAGGCTGTACGGTAGCTGCAGCCTACATGAACAGTATTGCATTGTTTGGCGGTCGATGTATGTTCCAACCGCCAATACTGTTCATGTAGGCTGTACGGTAGCTGCATTGCATATGCTGATGATGTCGTTGTACTTGTGGACGGGAGGTCTAGGGCCGCCCTGGAAGCTGAGGCATGTCGGGTTCTTGGTGAGCTGGCGGCTGAGTGCAATGCAGTGAAGCTGTCGGTTGCCGGGAACAAGACTGTGGCCATGTTGTTAAAGGGAACGCTTGATGCCTCCCGGCCACCAGTGGTGAGAATGGGGGACGTCAGGATCAGGTATGTGCACTCATTCAGGTATCTTGGTGTGACGCTAGAGGAGCGCTTTGGGATGGGACTTCATGTAAGGACCGTGGGTGTGAGAGCCCTCGATGCCTTCATGAAGATTTGTCGTCTGGCTGGCTCCGAGTGGGGCATAGGGTACAGAGAGTTGGTGGTGATATATAAGGGCCTTTTCCTGGGGATCCTCCTGTACGGTGTGCAGGCCTGGGCTCCATGGCTCCGGCCGGCGATGTGGAAGAAGCTAGGTTCGACGCAGCGAAGGGCCTTGCTCAAGGTAAATCGGGCCTACCGGACCTCCGCTACATGTGCCATGCCGGTGCTGGCCGGTGTAATGCCGGTCTGCTACGAGGCGTGGAGGAGGTGGGCCATGTATCGGATTGTCCGGGGTCAGGCTTACGAGGTGCCGGGGGTGATAGTGGCTGGAGCGGGGCTGGGTCGACCCCGCTCTGAAGCGGTTGCTTGCCTTGTGAGGGAGTTGTTGAGCTCATGACAGGCTGACTGGGACGGTGAGGATACAGGGAGGCTGACCCACCAGTTCCTGCCCAGTGTCGAAGCTAGGATGGGTATGAGGTGGCTTGTTCCTACCCATGAGCTCACCCAGTTCGTGGTTGGGCACGGCGAGTTTGCGGCCAAGCTCCATAGTCTGGGGCTGGTGCCTGACGAGCAGCCGTGTGCCTGCGGAGGGGTGGAGCTGGCTGAGCATGTGCTGAAAGATTGCCCGGGGTACGCGGCCCAGAGACGGGATTGTGGCCTCGAAGGAGTGCCACTTGACCAAATTCTGAGGTCGGTGGAGGGTGCTGGGGCTCTTGAAGCATTTGCCAGGGACGTGCTGCCGCTTCTTGCACGCCGGCACAACCGGGGTGCCTGAGTGGTGCCCTCTTCCATTGGGTCGGTACCGTGTCAAGAGGGTAGGCTAGTGTAGTGTTAAGATGGTGTTTAGATTTAACAACGCAAAGGCGACGGCGCGAGGGCATCATTAACCAGTGTTTGTTTACTCATGATCTGTTTGCTGTTTCAGGGACGCCTAGATGACTGCAGGGCCGTCGAGGGTGCCGTTGCACACATAGGACAATGAATTGAAGGGATCAAGAGCCCTGAGAGGAGTCCTTGTGTCTCCCTTCTCCTAGTTCCCGATTCGCTCGGGCTGTGCATGCGCAGATAGGAGATAGAGCGGTAGCATCAGAGTCACATTCTCTGGTGGCGGGCCTGCGACCGGTCTGGCATCTGGATGTGGTGCAACGCCAGGCAACTGGGATCTTGCTCACACCAAAACCGGTACCACGGGCGGGGGGAGCCCCAGGCAACAGGCACACAGCTTCGGCGAAGTGCCACCTGTCTGCCCCCCAGTTGAGGCCCCCCAGTTGAGGTTTTGGTTTTATTATCGTGGTGGTCGTGGTTGATACCCAAGCACTGGAATTGATCCGGATGTGGTGGGGAGGCGCCCCCCCCCCCCCCCCCCCATGAACTGTAGTTAGTTCATTGGGTAGGCTCCGGCATGTGAGTTTATGTGGGTAACCAATAACTCGGGCACCAACCTGCTAAGTTGGTAGAGTGAGCTAGAACACTCGCCTCCACCTGTAGGTAAACAGGAACTTGGGCATATCCAAGGACACTGACTGAGTTTACAGTCGCCTCCTGTGAGGCTTTCCCTGTCTGCTTGCAGCAGAGGGGAGATCGTAAGCCTTGGGCTGGGTATCTCCTTTAAACATGGACCATGTACGGTAGCTGCAACCGATTCCAACACTGCTGTTTCAAATGGTACAAGGCGGTTAAGGAAATTAATTTGACAGTGTCAGTTAGGCGGTTGCTACAACTATCGACCGACAAAAACGGTTACAACGGAATTCGTTACTGGTAGTAACCGTCATGGACGGTTAAAGGCACCGCCAACCGCCTTCACTAGACTGTCAATGCAGGCTCATCAACCGTATTACACTGCCTGAACCAACCGTGTACTATACTGTTACAGATTTTCAGATGCACTAACCTTACTGGTATACGGTTAAATACCATATTTCCGTTATATAAGACGGTTAGGTTGCTGAACAACCGACTATAAAACGAGTAAAAATTCCTAACCTATACGCTAAACCATTTTGTCGGGAAAGATTTCATCAATGACCGTCTCCAAAAACACGGTTAATGCATTTACCGACTCATCCAACCGTATTTAACGGTCAACCCAACCGTATTGAACGGTCAAACCAGTGCCGGGGGCTGCATTTTAGACGTCAGCCGTCTCGTTCTGTTAACGTATATACGGTTACTACACGAAATCTGACCGTTTTTTTGCACTAACCGTTCAAATTCTGAAACTTTAACCGACGTTTTTTCTCAGTGCATACGAGTACACGATGTTTTGTTTGGCAACTAAACGTTTCCCACGCTCTTTTTCAGTAAACGCGGCACCAAGGTAATGTTCACATCAAAACACATCGAATCGGCTCAGCAAAACACAAACCAATCAATACTGTGAAAATTACATCAGAAATGTGCGAACTTAGCAATGTAATCAAAATTCGTCAGTCATCAGTAGACATCCGCTTGTCGGCTCGTCACAATTCTCTGTCCTTTACAAGTTCACACTTTTACGTTTCCAGGAACAGTGTTGAACTCAATTTTCACGACGCGTGCGCTCGACTTGTAACTTTTCCATGTCAGCAAACAGGCCCCTGGTCTTGGATGTATTCGCACTGAGATCGTCCTGCAGACAGCGCCACTCTGGGCGGCGGTAGGCATATAGCCACAATACACTCCCACGGATAACCCACCAATAACGTCACACAATCTTCAGTGGGCGCCCCATGTAGTACTCAATATGTAATGGTCTAATCCTTAACCACACTTCGATTTGATTTGTTTAATATATAATTTTAATGATGAGCTTTGGAGATCAAGCGTGAAATTTTTTAAAACCATATCCCGTCATGGAAGGTGGGGTTCGAACCGGCGACACTCTTGAAATGACCTGTACTGCGCTGGCGATAGCGTTGCTCAAATACTTGACCAACTTTTTTTACACAGCTCAACTACTGGTTCAAGTTATTTACTATGGCCACATTCAACCAAAACTAACGAAATAGGTACCGAACTTAAAGTTACAAAGTAAACTTAAAACTTTCAACTAAAATGAAATCAGCCCACTAACTAAAATCAAATTTCATGAAAATTGTAAATTTCATGTGTCGTGATTCCCTCATAGAAACCACTCCTGTAATATTACGAGAGGTTTAACCAAATAAACGTGGAGAACGTGGAGCTGGTCAACACCAAGGGTTTTCCCCAACCGCCAACTGCCTCAGCGGTCGTAATGGCCGATTGTGGACAGGGGACGTGTGGAAAAGTCCCTATAAAACCAGCCCTTCTGGCCAAACTCTTCATTCGACGATCCGACCCATGACTTACGACTTCTCTCTCGACCCTTTAATCTCTCGCCCTCACTCTCTCTCCTTCCCTTGCACCTGCTGTGGTAAAAACAGCGGGACGCCTTCCTCTCCACTAACACCTGCTGTGGTGAAAACCGCGGGATGTTAGCTTCCATCCACCCAGTGTATGCTGTGGTGAAAACCGCGGGACGCCTTCCTCTCCACTAGTACCTGCTGTGGTGAAAGCAGCGGGGTAACAGCTACCACGCCCAGGCGCCTGCTGTGGTGAAAACCGCGGGGAGCCTCACTCTATAGCACCTGCTGTGGTGAAAACCGCGGGGAGCTAACCTTCCCTACAACTAACGCCTTCTATGGTGACAACCGCGGGGCGTCAGTGAAAAGACTCCGAAGGAGCACCTCCTTCCTCATCCACCTTCATCCAACCTCATCCATCCTTCATCCGCCATGTTGTGAGCATCCAGCTCACATCCGCTCACATCATGAAAACTGTAAACATATTGTTAAATTTACATTATGCTATAAGTATTTTACAATAAAACTAATAATCTATATTTTCTAATGTTCTTAGCCTTACGTACTAAACTATAATCTACTTCCTACTACACCTATATTATGTACACAGAAACTTGTTTCAAGTAACACAGGTATTAACCAAACAGCTACCTACCTATTCTAGAGGTTAGAAAATTAAGATAATAGGTGGGGGGGGGGGGGGGGGAGTGATTTATTTTGATTTACAATTAAAAATAGGGGTTGAGAAATAACGCTGGGTTTGGGGAGATGTGGAAGGTTCGCAATATAAAGATATTATTGAAATATAATTGATATTACGTGAGGAGAGCTCTCTTACCTTATATAGGATTCTGGGCTGGGTATCATGTTTATTTATTTATTTATTGTAAATTGCACGAGCAGTTGAGCCGGAACTGTTACAAGTTCATGCCATGGATGTTTAGTATTATTATTCGTTGACAGGTAGGAAATATAACATATAGTTAATAAACCTATTTGGGTTGTTGATGTTAGAAAATTGGTGTCTTTTTTTTTTCACCCTTTCTACAACAAACATTATTTTTATTATATTATTATTATTTCGAATTATTCTCATCCTGTTATGATGTAAGTAGGGTAAATAAGGGGTTTCTGGGCCAGGGTCTAATGAAGATAACCTGACACACCTGAGAAGTGGATGGTAACAGTAGTGATAACCTTCCTCGCGACTCATAGTAGGTATAACCTGTACTTTTTTACTAACTTCCTGTTCTGTCCAAAGGCTCAATGTGGTCTGGGCTTTTGCTTCCGCGTCTACCAAGGTGGGTAGCGGAAGCGTTGTTATCACTTATGAGAGGAAAAAAGTTGTCTCCAAAATCAAAATTTCCACACGCATATATACGTTTGAGCTTTATGAACTGGTTCGGTGTCTAACTTGCCACATGCATTAGCTTCCTCAATTCGAATAAGATTTTGCTGACGTTTTCCGGGATCATGCGGGTTGGGCCCTAGATGGGCCCCTATGAATTTCAGAACAATCAAATCATTGGTATGGCCACTGCGTATGCGCAAACGCAAAATCCGCGACCCTCAATTCTTCACAAACCGATAGCCCGATTTCTCTCAAATTGGTGCACCCAAAATTTCATAACTAGGTATGAAGATTTTTTAAAGTACGACTCGATAGGTAACTGGCGCGGTTTTGCGAAATGCGACAACCACTATAATTGAAAAAACTACGCGAAGGACCTCTACTTCGTATGTATGTCCCAAATGTTTCTAAAATTTCCTCAAATATGAAGTACCTACATTACAAAAATGAAACTCCAACTGAACTTGAACCCGTAAACTTTGGCTCTGATCGTGGACTCCCTATCCATTTCAGCAATAAAGTCAACTGGTCCTCAAATTTGGTCAACAAAGACGTCATTAATGTTTAAACTGTCCGTACGGTCTGTGTCTGACTGCAAATGCTATTCAAATTCGAATACAAATTCATAAGTAGCAATAAATTAATGCAGATCTCCCTATCCGGCAATGGCTCTGAAAATTCCGAAAAATACATTAGGTCTTAATATGAGTTGCAATTTTCAGGGAATATGTATTTGAGCGCAAACACTTACAGTACCATGGGTTTGTAGCAACGTCGGCGCCAGGGAGAAGCGCCACTGTGCCGGCAATGGCGCCAGTGTTAGCAGAAAATGATTGATGATTGATTATTTATAAATAAATAAATAAATAAAATAGCTACATTCGGGGCAGGAAATTTTGGAGTTGTTTTCGATGGACCGTACAGAGTTTGCTCAAAAGCTTTCTTTTAACACCGTGACGGCTCAGCGCTCCATGGTACCATGGATCCACGGTACCAGTAAAGCTACCTCACAGTTATTTTGGGTCTTATGATTCGAAGTTTCGTGGGTACGCTGTTCAGACGATCAGAATTAGCCGTTCAAGTTTTTGTGCCGGCAATGGCGCCGTTAAAAAACCTGTTATCTTACTGTCTTTTGACCTGAAATTTGGAGGTGAACCTCAAAAGTGCACCCTCACCACTGTTGCCAGTAATGATGACAGTAGGAAAAGAATACGAAATGGGTATTATATTTTCTGGAGTTCGGAAGTTCAATCTGTTCATGTCGCTCACCTGAGCAGTTGATGCCAGTAAAATGAAATGTTGGCTTCGTTTTTCCTGGGCCTACGTGAGGCTCCGGTCAGCTGACCCGAAGGTTATTTTTGCGGGTTGCCACCGGGAAGAGGGACGTCAGAAGAGGACAAAATTACATAATGGATTGTTGGCTGGAGTGGGGGAGGGGGTATTTACGGTGTTTCGATTGGATAGCGGCCGTTGATGGGTTGTCGACAGTTTGAAATCAGTTGGGAACTACCTGGTGTCCACCTCCCGAAACAAAATAAACCTCGTGGGATCCTCTCACTGATAGGTGGCTAACACAGTCCATCCAACGCTAATCCCTGTAACCCTTCCCAGCCAACATCCACTACATCACTACCTCCCCACCTTCACTTCTATCCCCCCCCTTCACTCCTCGTTATCTTCCATCAATACCTTCAGCCTTTTCATCTTGTCCAATTCCCTCATCAACCAAGTTTCCCGCTCTCGTTCGGAATCAGGTCATCAGCACGTACAGCTCTCGTTGGCCGACAACATCTGCAGCGAGTGATAACCAACGTGCGCTTCTCCATAGCCATTATAAAACACCTAACTATCGCCTACACCTATAACTACTATCAACTGTGCCAACTATACTTTCCAAGAAATTTGTCAACTTCAATTATAACTATTTCATTTTTATTATTTATTAATTTTACGATATTGGTCTAAATTTTGAAAAAAATTCGAGTAGAAAAATTCAATTTTTGAGCATATTTAAGCAGGACTGTTATTGGATTTCGAAACATCTGTCTGACTTCAGTCACTGTGTTTCATAAATGTCAGTTAATCAATGGTTAGTTTTAGCCATTTGTAGAGTTTTTTGGCCCACAAAACTCAAATTCAACCGACATGAGACGTATAAACTATTTTACAACCACTAAAATTGCGCGAAAATTCGTAGGCTGCGCACATCTGAGAAAATCGAGCGATGGGTCATTTTTCCTTAACATTTTCAGTAGCAAATCTGCAATAAAAATGCGTACGTTATACCGCATGCGTGAGAAACTATAATTTCTGGATTCCTCGGTGAATAATACGGCAGTATTTCAAATTTGATGTATTTGAAAAAAAGACAGTTGTTTTTGTTTTGGATTTGTGTTTTATGTATTTTCAGTCTTAATATCTTCAACTGCCTTGATACTTGTCCTTTGCATCGTGTTTTTGTCAAAAAATTCTTATCGCGATATTTATAAACGTGAAATGAGATCGTAAAATATCTCATCATCCATTGTCTATACAGGTAAATGAATTGGATTCTATACCCCACAGGTAGCTGTACAACTGTATAAGTGGTCTCTTACCTTGTGCGTTGATAGAGAAGTAGCCGAGGCCGTCGCCACTGACGATCCTGTAGAAAAGCGCTGAGTCGCGTCCTGGCGGGTCGAGATCGGTGGCAGTCAACGTCGTGACGAGGGTCCCTTTGGCTTCACCTTCTTTGACGCTCGACGTGACGACGACGTCGGCAAAAGTCGGCGGATGTTCGTTTTCATTGACATCCGTAACGACGACAGTGAGGATCGTCGTCGACGACAGGGACGGGACTCCCAGGTCCTGAGCCTGAACAGTCAGGCTGTACCCCTGCGATACCTCATAGTCGAGACTTTTACTGAGCCTGATGGCACCGGTGAGGCGGTCGATCTCGAAGAAGTCGGTTGGATCGGGAAGCGAATACACCACTTGTCCTCCTTCGTCCAAGTCAGGATCAACTGCGGATATGATGGCAATGACGACACCGAGCGGCAGGTCTTCCGGGATCGTCACTTTGAATTTGTCACCGGAAAAAGCCGGAGGATTATCGTTGACGTCATCTATGAACACTTTGACGACGGTATCCGAAAACAGAGCGTCGCGTCGGGCCGTGTCCGCGCAGTCCGTCGCCCTGATGACGATCTCGTGGAACGACCTTTTCTCGTGGTCCAGGAGTCCAGCCACCGACAGGACACCGGATTTCGAATCTATTTGGAACTCACTCGAGTCACTGACAATCGAGTAGGAAATACGCCCGTTCTCGCCTGCGTCGGGATCTGAAGCGTTCACCGCCGTGATGACGGTACCATTAACGGCGTTCTCCGTCACTCTGAAACTCGACACAGTTTTGTCAAATTTAGGCGGGTTGTCGTTAACATCCAGGATGGTGACAGGGAGGTATTTCGATGTGCTTTTCTTAGGTCGGCCGAGATCATATACGGTAACATTAAGTAAGTACTCATACTCCCTCTCTCTGTCCAAGTACCCAACAATCCTCAGATCACCTGTATTCGGATCAATCCTAAAGAGGGAATCGACATCGCCTGACGTTATGCCGTACACCAACTCACCATTATACCCCCGATCACGGTCGTTTGCTCTGATTGCAGCTATCACGCTTCCAATCGCAACTGACTCGTTCACAATAATTTGAACAGGGAAGTTTATGAATTCCGGGCTGTGCGAATTTTGACCGTATCGGCTGGGCATCATGGCGAATTCTTCCAGATTCATATTATTCTTTTCGGCGGCTCCCATGATCTCGGTAAGTCTATGGGCCACACCTGTGTTTTTACACTTGAACGATATTTTATCCACTGTTAGGTTGTTAGACATTGGCAGAAGTTTTATTATTATACTTGTCGCGTCCGCAAAATGAACACCGTCCGTTGCGGTGACATTCAGTTCTCTTTGTGAAACTTTGAGGTCAGCGAGGTCACATGTTATCAACAAAACTCCTCGCGTACTGTCTAAAGTAAAGCATTCGTCATCGTTACCCGATAAAAGTCTATAGGATATGATGTTTCCAGCGTCAAAATCTATCGCAGACAACGTCAGCAACTCCGTTCCGATACTTGCGAGCCTGGGAACCTTACCGACGCAATCGATCTTCTCAAATTGAGGACGATTGTCGTTGACGTCTTTGACGATGATTTTAAGTTGCATCTCCGTTTGTCGCCTGTAAGGTAAACCCCAGTCTGACGCTCTGATTTTCAACACATAGTTCCTCCTCGATGATTCGTAGTCAAGCACATGTGTGGTCTTCACGACCCCTGAAAAGTGATCGATTTCAAACGGGACAGTTTTCAAGTTGGCAATGCTGTAGGAGATGTAGGAATTCTCCCCTGAATCGTCATCGTGAGCTGACACAGTCGTAACGGACGTCCCCGGTGACCCGTTTTCGTCTATATACACAGTCACCTCGCTGTTCTCAAACATTGGGTCGTTGTCATTTGCATCTATTATATTCACTTTGACGTTGGTCGAAGATTGCTTCCTCGTACCTACAATTGCTTTATCAGTTGCTGTCACTGTGAGCGTGTGGAAGCTCGACTGCTCGGCATCCAGCCAGCCCGTCGTATATATCATCCCTGTGGAAGGGTTGATCGTGAAAAGTATTCCTGCATTATTACTGGTAATTTCAAATACAACCATACCATTCTCACCAAGATCCGCATCGTTAACTTTCATTCGAAGTATTGGAGAATTCGGAGGGGTGTTCTCAGATATGTCTACTTCGTAAAAGTTTCTATCAAATACTGGTTTATTATCGTTGGTATCAGCGATTGTTACGTGGAGGGTTTTAAAAGAGTATTTAGGAGGTAGCCCGCCGTCTATGGCTTTGAGAGTCAAATTATATCCTCTAGGAGCTGTCTCCCTATCCAACGTGTTCAGAAGCTCGATGTGGTATTCGTACCCAATTTTAGGGTCAGATTTAACTTGGCGAACGTTAAAATTCTCTTCCGGGTCGCCTTCGACGATTTCCAGGGTTTTGATCTGACCGTGGACACCCTCATCCTGATCCAGCACTCTGACGATAGCGTACACGTCCGTATTTGCGTTTTCGATTACCGAGGGCAAGGGATGAACGTAAATTTCTGGGCCGAAAAGGTTCACCTGCTTCACGTGCAGTGTCACGTTGCCATAGCTCGGCTTCCCTCCTCCCCTGTCTTTCGCCACAACGGTCAATTTATGCAAACTTTGCTCAGCATACCGCAGCGGCCTCGTCAAAATTATAACCCCCGTCGTCGGGTGTATGCTGAATTGTTCGGTTTTATCCTGGAAATAATAGTACAGCTCTCCGTTAATCCCCAAATCCGCGTCCTCTGCGTTCACTTTGAGGATGCTCGTATGGAGTTTGGAATCTTCAGTCACGACAACTTCGTAGATCGGAGGATAAAACAAAGGATTCAAGTCGTTCTTGTCCAGAATACTCACGTAAACAGTGGTGTCCCTCTCGACAGGCTTACTGCCTCTTCGGGTCAAGTCTGCTTTCACCTGGAGGGTATATCGATCTTTTCGTTCTCTATTGAGGACGTGGGTGTTACCTGTTCTGGTCCTTATCATCAAAAATACAAAATCACCGACGATCCTTTCCTCGGCTTTGAAAAACTTGTCCCTATCCCCTGCCACGATTCGATACCTCACTTCGTACTCTTCCGCCTCCATCTGAATTCCCATTTTAATGGGGCATCTCAGGTAGGTTTTTCCTCTTGAGTTTTCGTATATTGTAGCGTTGTAAGCTGGTTTTGAGAAATTGGGCATCGCCGAAACAGAGGCTGCCAGAAGGAGGAAGGCAAGTGGAGCCGTCCACCTACCCATCTTGCTCTGCTACCTCATCACACGGCCCCTGGAACACAACAAAATCATTTGTTACTCGGGATCCTATAAAATTCTTTATACACGTTTTTAAAAGTATGTTTAACAAACAGTTCGTTCTTGCCAAAACCCAATGTTTACTGAATGTAGATATGTAGGTATGCAGATGGTGTCTCGGCCATGTTCAATGTGTTTTCGTGTTAAAACATCAAAGGTAGGCTCTTACTAAATGTAGAAGAATCCAGAAACCCTGGATTTTTAAAGTCTTTTCGTAATAAAACCCTTATTTTACTCAACAACAAAAATTAATTTTCTACCCTATTTACTCGCGACCCCCATTACTTTTAAATTTACGCTGCATTTCACTTTAGATACGACCATCAGAATGCACCATTGCTGGAGCCCACAAAGAGGAAGTGCTGTAAGGGGCTCAGACATACACAAAACAAGGCAAATCATCATTAGTGAAGTATATAACACTGATAATAATATTATATTAATGATATACTAGTTATGTCATAATGAGATAGAAACCCCTCTCATCACTCGAAGGGAGGAGGGAGGGGAATCCTTTCGATAGAAGACAGCTGGCACGGTGGTCGGAAGTAAAGCCCACATCTGAAATGGTTAACTTTCCTTTTTTTAAACTAATAATAAAATAATTAATACACTTCGAAAAAATCATTAGGTGCATCTTTGGGGCAACAAACGGTGAAAATTTCACGTTTTTTCAAAGTGAAACGGCCTTTTCTCTGAAAATCACGGTAACCATGGAAATGAGTACCTACATGTTGGGAGGTATATATAAAAATGTGCACATCAATATGCAGATCATTAGGTCTGTCAAAGCTTTACAGAATTGTCATTTTCTTCTTGTTGTTTGAGACCAATAAAACACTACTTTATAATGAGTTCTAGAAAATGTCTTATCTAATGTCTTATGTAAACGTCTTACCTAATATTACATCTAACGTGGTTCAAAAAAATCCGTCAAAGTGAGAGTAAACTAGCTGTTGTGCCCGTCGCTGACGGGTAGAACTCGGGGTGGGTCCATCTGACTTTGTTACCTCTCGCTTTACAGATTATATCTCTTACATGTCCCTTTAGAAATTGTTATAATTTAATTTTGTTTTTGTTTTTTTAATTTGTTTTTTTATGTTTTGGCTCATCTATGAACCCCCACTCCTATCCATCGGATCCGGAAGTGAACCGCCCTATGTCCTTCCCCGGTCATAGAAACATTTAAATACGCGAGATGGATTCGATCCATTGAGCTGTTTTCAAGAATTTAATTTTTTTATGTTTCGGCTTCCCTATGAACCCCCACCCCTATCCATCGGATCCGGAAGTAAACCTCCTTATGTCCTTCCCTGGTCATAGAAACATTCAAATACGCGAGATGGGTTCGATCCATTGAGCCGTTTTGGCGTGATTGAAAGACAAACAGACAAACAGACAGACACCACGAAAATCACCTGTAAATTTAGTTATATAGATAGAGGAGAAAATGAAGCTTGCGTGAAACAACTCTTTGTTTATTTTATTATTATTATTATTATTATTATTTTTTTTTAAACATTAAAACTAGATTTTCTACCAATCAACGCTGTAAAAATCCTATTGTTCATTTAACAATGCTTTTAACACGACAAGGAAACCAACCCGTTTGACGGGATGTCCAGCTATACGGTTTAGTGGATGAGTCAATCATGACCTGCACCTATCCACGAAAATTACGAGGTAATTGGATCCTCAAGTATTTTGAAGCTGAAGTGAGACGAATAACTGTCTCATTCTTGTAAATATCGGGAGCTTACCGTACTAAGGTAATGAGACTGGTCTAGTGGTAAGAGTTGGATGCGCGCTAAAAATGTAATGGATGTCTTACAACGCAAAGGCACGGTACTAGGTACCATATAAACATGGAGTTATTGATACCGCATCCATTTCCACTAAAAACTAAATAATTTCGGTGACAATTTCGTCGACAGTAACAAACACCTTTGTTACTGACGATGGCTTGATGCAATCGTTACAACAGGGTACTTCACTTTTCAGTGGGTATATCCAGCGTTTCAATAACCCCGTTATTATTTGAAACTGGGTTCCATGATTTATGAGTGATTTAACCTGCACGGAAGTACCGGCCGGATGACAGTTATGGAAGCAATATATGATTAAATACAAGTAGAACATTAACAATGAGCCTATGATAATATCACGGAGAAGCATACGGTGTCGTACGTCTGCATGAGTGCCCCTCCGTTTTATACAGGCGTTCGGAGCTGATAGGCGTAGGACTCACAAGCTGACTGGATCCGGATGAATTGAAGCATGCGTTGAAAAATGAAGGATTTCTTGTGTTTCACAAAGAGTAACACAAAATCTCTACGCCACTCCACATGGCACAGTAGTTATTTCATATGGCCACGAGAGTCTCATCAGTGATACCAGTTAAACGAGCTATGATTAGGTACTTTATAGTTAAGATGAAATTGTGTCTAAAAGCGAAGTCTTCTCAGAAATTAGAATAAGTTCTGTAAAACCAATAAAAATATGGGAATACAGCATGATGCAACAAAACATTCGTATAAAAAAACTATGGAATTTGGATGGATTTTTGTAGGTAAAATAATTGGAAACTGTTCTATCAAATTCTAGGTTAGTGAGTTTAAGGATTTAGCGTAGAAAATTCTAGTATTCAATTGATGCTGCATCCCTGGAACTTTACATATCTTTCAATGCAGAAACGGCTGGTTTTCAAACTCGTGTTCTATCAAGTTAATAATAGTATCTTTATTTCTGACAACGAACATGGTTCCTGCCAAGCTCTGAAATGTTAGAAATGAGGAACAGATAATTTATTAGAGTTGTTAGCTGGAGTGAGCAAACGTGGATGCTATCCACCCATCGCCAAAAGTATGTAAGTCTCACGTTCCCAGGATACAGTGACGTTAGCATCCGAATCCAAGGTATAACATGGAGAAGGATGAGTGATACGTTAGGGCTGAAGAACGAATACGGAGGAGGTATGATTTATTCAACGGGGAAAACACAAAGAATCTCCAGAGAATTCAACTTTGTTCACTAGAAGTTTCTTCAGTCAAAAAGAACATTGAGAGTAGTCGATCACCGGGCCCCATGCTGGAGAATATAATTATGTAACTAATGGGAATTGCGCCTCAATATGTACACCCATCCTCAATTCTAAATAGCAACAAAAATAAAAATTCAAGTACTTACAAGATAACATCATATCCTCCGCAAAAACAACCTGGTTGAAAAAATTTACCCGCCAAGAAAACCGCCTCTGCCGCAAAAATGACGGAAATCAATTTTGGCCCGCCAAAGGATACCGTGCTCGGTCTTCTGAAAATTTGTTTTAAACTTCTCAAAAAAATGGTTTGACAGTTTTTTGAAAATGTGCTTTGAAAATTCATAATTATTAAGTCCGCGACAGTTACAGCGCTCCAAACGTGATGTCAATTTGCAGCCTTTTCAAGCAATTATTCGGCTTCTACTAAGGGCCGGTTTCACCAACGCAGCTTAAACCTGGTATCAATAAATCCTGGATTCAAATTTGATCTGTGGTTCAGAGCTTCGACAGTTTCACCAACGTTTTTGATCCGCGGTTTAGCCGAACTTGGGTTTAAGCCGAGATTGTTCAGTTTGCATCAGCATTGCTATCCCCAGAAACACAAATCCCGTATTACAGATGACATGGAGGAGAGATGCTCATCCATGGATCTGTGGATCTGTGATATTTCTTCTATGGATACTTAAATTTTGTCCGCCATCCTCTGTTGTGGAGACATTAAACTGCATAATAGTAGCCAGTTGCGGAAGTTTCGCGATTTTTTCTTATGCCTCTAGCCTCTGTCATTCTCATTCTGAGAACTTCTGCTCGACTCCACTCTGTCATTACTACAAAAGACCATCTTACATCTTTCGAGACAGCTCTTGTAATAAATTATAGATAGCCTACCTAGGCTCTTCTATAAAAGGTATCTACTTTTTTACAATAATTCGCTGTATGCAGAAGAAGTTATACATGTACTTATTAGCGCAGTCTGCGAGTACCTACCACGTACAATGAAGGTTTGTTTACCTACTAAATGAATAATGATGGGTCCGACGTTGTTGCCTACCTGGTTTGGTGTAAAATGATATTTATTACAAATTTTTGGTTGCACTCACATTTCTGTTTCGAGAACTAGAAGGCTTTCTCTTGCATCGAGCACTAAGCTCATCCCTTCCGTCGGAAGGCGGAAACTCGCGAAAAAATCGCCGTCATCCCACTTGTGGAAATGGTCGACCCTTTCGCGTATTATCGCCGTCTGGGCGCGGCCACTTCCAGAAGTTCATTGAAATATTCATCCAAGGATGACTCAAACACTTCAATGTAATGATTCATCGCACTAAATGTTGATGCAAGATTGCAAGTTGAGAAGTACATAATTATGAAAAACACTGATAAAATAGATTTCAAAATGGCGATGGCCTGGAGGAGAATCGGAGATCAACCGTAGATCAGAGGTTTAAACCACCTGAAACGAGGTATTAACTTAATACGCCGTTGCCGCGACTTATTCCTAGATTAGGCGTTCGTGAAACTGTCTTTTCTCAGAATCGATGGCTTAAACCTCAGCCGGGATTGAACTCTGGATAATCCGCGTTGGTGAAACCGGCCCTAAAGCTATCGGGTTCAGATTTTGAACAGTTCCTCAGGGAGCCCCAGTGAACAGGTGTGTGGAATTTCCACTTAAAACACTCTCTAACCGACCCCCGGGAGTTCCGGTATCAAATAATGAACATAACATTGCATTCCCCGAATTCTTCGGCTACTAACTCACAAGTTATCATGATCGGGTCCTCCCGAAAGTAATCAGATGCTAACCTACTTATGTAAGGATTTGACCTATTTTGCGCCTGAACTCAAAGACTAGCGGATTGCTCACGAACTAAAAGGGTTGGTTACAGCAGGGTTACAGTTCACTTATGTTTTCCGATCCATGTTGGCTGGTATGTTCCGACGCCTTTTATTTATTTTATGCAGTAAACTTCGGTACAAGTATGTTATAGCCCCGCCAATATCGATTGTATCGATTATCTCAAATACATCGATCCTTGTGGTATCGATGACGGCTCAATATGGCGTTCCGATGCCTACATCCCGGGTGCCGATATCAACTTTCAAAATGAATACGGGAAGACCATTGTAAGGACACCAAAAAATAAGAGTGACTATATCATACTTGTACCATCTATTCAGAAGTCCCAAACAACCTGCTCATTCACGGGATAGTTTCTGGGATTGTTTATCTTTTTTGAGATGCGAGCGCTAGCGAGCATCCAGATCGCTTGACAATGCGAGCGGCGGAATGGGAACTAAACTTCTTGTACACCCACCTTCTTGTCTGATACACGTCATCGATACCACAAGGATCGATGTATTTGAGATAATCGATACAATCGATATTGGCGGGGCTATAACATACTTGTACCTAAACTTCTAAAGTGCGGATTATTAGGTTGATTATTGAAGCCCATCTTCTTACACAAAAATAATATGAATGCAATTATGATCTTCCGATTTCTGTTTTTCTTTATGAGTGGGAAGGTTGATTACTGAAGGTTGATTATTGAAGCCCATTTTCTTACAAATAATATGAATGCAAATTTATCTTCCGATTTCGGTTTTTCGTTATTATTACCGGATTTGAGCGGGAAGAGTTTCGTCATGTTACTTTGTGACATGCATGGGCAAGGGAAATATTCGAAATTTTGGTTGGTATTTTGATTTGGCGATCTTTTCGATTCCAGTTGAAGTTATCTGAGTGCTGTGGCAAATTTCCTCCGTTCCAATTCCCAATCCTACCTCGCCATTTCATCTTCCTCTACCTCGGTTCCATTCACATTTGATAAAAATCAGATCGTTCGCCACTTCCACGTCCGTTCGAGTTCGATGCACGGATTCCTCTTTTGCCGGCTTTCTTCCACCAACAGCTTTTGTTTCACACATTCGGCTGTAATCGCGTTACTGTATGCGATGTTGATGGATAGGATTCTGGCATCGATTGGAGAAGTTGTGAACTGAACTCGGAATTTCCTATTCTACTAGTAGCAGTAGTATATTTCACACTGTAATACATTTGCAGGTACATAGCGCACGTCGGCAATGCAATAATCAATTCACAATAAAAATTCCTCTTCATTTCCTCAACACTAGGGAACTTTCTTCACGTAGGTTCCTTGAAGCGGCCACCTCTTTGGCTGATGGTCTTGTCCTTTATGGTTGGGATGGTGCAATCAAAATTGGCTCTCTCAATAAAATCACGTGCTTTCAAGCCTTGCTTATAAAATTCTCCCTTTTCTTTATTATTTGCCGTGGATTAAAGGTCTTTTAGAACACGGTGAGCTCAATTCTGTTCCAAGTGAAGCTTAATCCAAATTCCCAACTCGTGTAGCCAGACGTTTTACGTAAAAATTCAGATTCGAGATGTTGCAATTTTGCAAACCGGTTCCCTATGTACGTGTAGAAAAATCACGTTTTCTATATGTTAAGACCTCGAAGATGGTTCGAGATGTTGCCCGTGTATTAGAAGGCTTTCCAGCTATTTTTCCATGCGGCAATCGGTTTAACCAAAAGAACCGCGAGGGAAGTTTTTGGTTAAAACCCATTCTCGAGCTTTTTGGTTCTTTTGGTTAAACCCATTGCTGCAGGGAGATAGCTGGAAAGCAAAATCTCATAGACGTATGCCCTTGGGAAACCTTTACACTAATTTTGATGTAATGATACCAAGAAAACTACCGGTTTATAAAACTACCGGTAAGTTCGGGAAACATGTAAATACTAGGCCTACGAGGGTTAACCAATTAGTTATCTTGGAAAACCCACGGCCATCTAATGATTTCCACGTGAGACAATTTCCCTGGCTGGCCCAATCACTAAATGAGGAACTACCCTACCCAGTTAAAAATGCAAAAACAACTACAATGTTTAAAAATGAAACAAGACAGTTTCTGAAAGTAACCAATTTAAAAGCACAATTTTGCAGACACTATAGTAAGGAACAGCACTGAATATTACCATTTAATTACTGGAAAAACGAAGAAGAAGAACATTACCTCGAAGAAGATTGAAAGAAACTATAACACCATGCCTGTTACACTGTACGTTTTTGCCTATCAAGTACTTACAGAAAGAAGCGAGTGAGAAAGGCCTAGACAGGTTATGTGACCTGCAGGCCAGATCGCAAAAAATGCGAACATGGAAACCACACATTATCTAAACCATTAAAAAATATGAGTACTTGTACAGTATTAATGAATAAAAGTTGATTGAACTTTCATAGAGACATAACTTGTATTCATAGAGACATAAACTCCTGTCTGAAGTCCAAACTTTACACGACACGTTCTAAAACTTACTTACTGTGTATTCTAGGTAAAATGTAAAGTAAACAGCGCTGGTAAACAACCAGAGTAGGGCTCTACTTCCCTGCCGGTGACGTGGACGTGATCGGCCGTCGTATCATATGATCACAGCTGGATCGATCGTTCCGCCCATTGCTACCTTTTGCCTCTCCGCCCTGGGCTGTGACAAAAGGCGTTGGGATTCGAACAGGCAACAACTACAGACCGCAGTCGCCGTCAAGGACACCCAGTGATAGAACATTAACGCCACCGACCCACCGGTAGGTCACCGGCTCACCCTTGTATGGTATATTTATTATTCGTAGGTATGGATTCCTGATTTTCATAAACTCTTCTCTGAAGTTCTGTCTTTACTTCACACTTTCTAAAATTTATTTATTGTGTTCTATCTTTATTACTGGTATTGAAGGTACTGATTTTCATGAACTCCTGGCTTTTCAACATACTTTCTTAAACTTACTTACTGTGTTTCATTTTTATCATAAAGGCATGGTATTATAAAGGTAAAACGGTATTATAAAGTGTGGTAGCTTTATTATATTACTTACCTACATCAATGGTCGTTTGAAAAATCACGAACAAGATTTAAAATTTCACGGGGAAGGTTTTTTACTACTTTCAATAAAAAAAACGACAAGGTTACCTATCTACGGAGGAAGATATCTCACTCTACGTACGCCGTAGTTTGACCCTAGATTCGTACGTGTGTACCCTACACAAGTTTTCCAATTACTTACGACACTTCTGGCTGCAAAAACGCTCTATTGCCAACTTCAGACCCCGTTCTATTTGGTAAAATATGCGTTGAATGAGGTACATTAAAAAACCCGGCCAGTCTTCTTCCGTATGCCGCGAAGGTTGTTCCACACATAGCAGGCACGTCAACTTCCTTGCCTACTGATCAGCAGCGCTGCAGCCTCTTCGCCTACTGATTCACATTCGTCCTTCCGCACACTACTTACATTATAATGTGTTCACCCGAGTAGGTAAGAGAACGGGGAAACTACGCGACCTATTCAAGTTTCACGGCACCAGAAATCGAGAGGGGTCTGAGGGCTGTCTGCGGGGGCATCCATTATTCGGTGGGATGACAAGTTTACAAACTCTACGCCAGGAAGCTTTCAGGAGCATTCCGAGGACGTGTAGTATTACTTCGACCATCAAAAGTTAACAGTAGACTAAACAACGGATACCGCATCGCCTTCGTACCGAGCTGGTACTGCAGATGTCGTGACGTCATAGATAGGGAGATGAGTCGAGTCCATTATGGTATTACGCTACAGCTATGCCAGGCCGTCCGATGAAAAAACCGGGCACTTAAATGGTGAAGTGAGGGGGGGGGGGGGGGTCGAGACAAAAAATATAAGTACCTAATGAGCAATCTACCTGCAGCTAAAGATGGAGATTTTATAGGAAGTTTTGAATATTTAAATTCACGATACCTACATATTTCATAAAATGCCACAAATATTGGTCAAAAGAGATACCTAGATCCTATTTAAATTTTGAACTTGAAAAAATAAAATAAAATAAATAAACCGAAACACTATAAATAATCACATTTTGCATAAACTTATTTCTCAATTCCAAGTACAAGATTCAACAGAAATGACGTAGTAAAAACTAAGTATCATGAGGTTGTGAGTTCACTCTCAAGAAAGGAATTCGCAGTACCTACAATGATTTAGGATATTTTCGTCGCTCAAATGTTAGTTGCTGATAGGTTACTCAACTATGGTATACGGAAACCTCATTTCATATCAAGCAATGGTTTGCCGAGCAATGTTAAGGCGACAGACAGAAAACAACGTACGGCGTAAAACTTATGGCGTAATTAAAGTAACTAATGAAAAACCCTGCGAAGTCCTTGTCACATGGGGGTCCTGGTCACTACCTACAGAAATGTTGGCTGTTCATTTACTGTTTAACTTATGCGCAATAACTGAAATACCTATTTTTTATGGTTTCCACAAATTTTGGTCCCCAATAATTCGAATTAGGATCCTTTTTTGGACAAATTATCTTTGATCATTGATAGTGCCATTTAATTGTCTTGATTCACCTGTTAATGCTACTTCTATTATTATTATTTTGGGGGTTATCACCCGTGGGGGGTAAAAAGTGCCACGGGGTGACGCGAGTGGGGGGTTATTATTATTATTATTATATTAATGTTATGTATAGTGTTATTATAGAAATGTATGGTGATTTCAGACAACCTCCCAGATTTTTTACTCATAAAAAATGAATTTTGGGAGCTAACTTCGTTAGAACCTCAATTCTCCACTCTCCGATCAAAATCTACTTCATAATCGGTATCCTCGCTCTAAAAAACATGGAAAACGATACCTCACAAGCTCATGATACTAAAACACCAAAAAACCCTATTTTGACACCAACTTTTCACCCATAACACCCCTAGGAATATTCCGATAGGGCTGCAAAGTTTCGGGACACAACTAGGGCCCAAATGGAGCCTGTGTGTGGAAGAAAGGATTTTTTAGGCCGAAAATAAAGGTAGATATGAATGACACGGCAGGCGGACAATGCATTTTCGGAATACGTTGAAACGTAAAAGAAAAAATGTTGAGGGGGGATGTTCCAAACATTTTTTGCTGAGCGAATACATAGGTGCATTATTCACAGAATAATAAACCAAAAGTATAAAATCTAAAAAATAGAAAATTGGTCAAGTGCGAAGATAGCTTGTAAATGACCAAGGCTCGCAGAGCGATTTCGAAGAAATTGAGAGAAATGATCGTGGGTGATTTTTTGAACATGGAAAAGGTACAGCTTGAAATATGTGACGATCGTAATCAGCCACGGACTCCCGTATTCATATTTATATTATATTTATATATCCCACCTCTCTCTCTCACCAGCACTTCCTCGGACCGTCACGTGGATGTCAGTAGTCGCTGCCTTCTCATGTGAGTCGGACCGGGACCTACGAGACGAAGGCCGGACATCGAGGGAGGATCGAGGCTGGTGACTCATGCTAGAGGACCCAGCCGAAGCCCACTCTCCATAAGAAATGCATAAGTGGCGAGCGGTTTTCGCTCGCTAATTATCAATTCCTGAAGACCTGTTGAAGATACTACTTTGCAAATGTTTCTGTGATGTTATTATAGGTCACTGTTTGTAGCTATGGCCAAAAAAGTAATTTTTTTTTTTAGGTCCAAGAGTTGGAAAATACGAAAAAAGACCTTAGCGTTATTACTGAAGCTTGAAATGTCCTCCTGGAAATATAATGGCGATGCACGGACAATATAGGGGACGTATCTACTGGATTTATTGCCCCATAATAATGGTATTAGAGGTTCTCACGTCAAGTGGGTCCTGGTTCGCACCATCCCGATAATCCCTTGAGTGATGCGGTTGCATATACCTACATTGTCATGAATAAAATTGTAAGTAATGTTTCGTTTGAGGAGGAATTCTTAAGTATACAAAAACGCTGCAAAGTCCTTGTCACATGGGTTCATTATTCTATTGGACATACCTACAGAAATGTTGGCTGTTTATTTATTGTTTTTCTTTCATATAAAATAATTTAAATACCTATTTCTGGTGGTTTCCACCAATTTTGGCCCCCAAAACACGAATTAGGTACGCTCCTTTTTTTTTCAAATTATCTTTGATCATTGATAGTACCATTTAATCGTCTTGATCCACCTCTTGATACTTTTTCTAGTGTTATTCTACAAATTGATGGTGATTTCAGACGATTTTCCAGGTTTTTGACTTATAAAAAATCAATTTTGGGAGCTGAACATCTGGTACAACCTCAATTTTCCACTCTTAGGTCAAAATCGACTTCATATTCGGTCTTCTCGTCCCCAAACACTTGAAAAACGATACCTCAAAAGCTCATTTTACTAACATGTTGCTAAAACGCAAAAAGTACCTATTTTTACACACATTTTCACTCATAACACCCCTGGGTATATTCCGATCGGGCTGAAAAGTTTCGGGACACAACTAGGGCCCAAATGGAGCATGTGTGCGAAAGAACGAATTTTTTAGACCAAAAATGAAGCCTGTACACGTGATACGGCGGACGGCGGACGGCGTACGGCGGACGGACATTGCATTTTGAATCTACGCACATTGAAACGGAAAAGAAAAAATTTTGAGGGGGTGTTATAAAAATTTTTTGCTGAGCGAATACATCTGTGTATTATTCACAGAATAATAAACCAAAATTGAACCTCATAGAAATTGCAATGAACTGCCTCAGCTTTGACGAAATCGTCGACCAAGATCAATGCGACATGGGACACAGCTACCTCATAGCCACAAAACATATATAGTCTCAGTAACTGCCAACATATTATTAAATAATTATTCCTAAAAAGAAAAATGATGTGCTGCCACAAAATACATCAAATTCAAGAAAATTGAACACCCTTACTGCTTAGGTTCCCCCATTCGCACCCTCCATTAATAGAATATTCGATTCATTGAATATATTGTAATTAGTTAGTAGGTATTAATATTTGTGGTGATCGGCTGCTCCCTAATACAATGTAATATCGTCACATACAATAATAAGCCGCGTCTAATCGGCTTCCCAGAGTGGGGACCCCCGACCCCCTTCTGGGTCCTGTACCAAGGGGTATAAAAGAGCTGTGAATTTACCAATAAATTGTCATTCGACCACTCAAGTCACATACCGACTCTTGTGTACTTTCTTCCTACCTTTAGCTCCCGCTGGATCATCACAATATTATTCTTGTAAAATATGCTTCTTCCTGTAAATAATCGTGTAAATAGTCTTAGTCTTTTAAATGTTTCTTCCACTGAATTAAAAAGTTTTAGAATCTATCATTGAATGCGTTCACCTTGTACCACGCACAGTGTTTTTTTAAACTTTCTGAAACCTTTTTTTTTTGCATTTTAATAGGTTGGGAGACAGAAAAGTTAAAAATGGTTATCCTCTTGTGTACCCCTCTCGTCATCATCGGCTGAGGACGTTTTGTGAGACGTATTTGAACCCTTTCTGAGAACAATTGACTTTATATTCCAATATCCCCTTCACAGGAACCGGATACCCTTATACGTTTGGTTTCGAAGGTAGTGGTGCCCTTTATTTATTTTTCATATTTTGGGCGGGAGATCACCCAGTGATATTTTTCTTTCCTCGGCGATTTGGTAGGTAGGAGAGACTTTTCGCCATAATACATATCTTACTGTATATTGCGCCAAAATTGAAGGTCCTTTATTTTGGTTTATTATTCTGTGAATAATACACCTATGTATTCGCTCAGCAAACAATTTTTATAACACCCCCTCAAAATTGTTTCTTTTACGTTTCAAGGTACGTAGATTCAGAAAATGCAATTGTCTGCCGATCATGCATACCGGCTTCATTTTCGGTCTAAAAAATTCGTTCTTCCGCAAACATGGTCCATTTGGGCCCTAGTTGTGTCCCGACAGTTTGCAGCCCGTTCGGAATACACCCAGGGGTGTTATGAGTGAAAAATGGGTATAAAAATAGGTATTTTTGTGTTTTAGGAACATGAGCTTTATAGGTATCGTTTTCCATGTTTTTTGGGAGGAGAAGACCGAATATGAAGTCGATTTTGACCGGAAAGTGGAATGTTGAGGTTCTAACGAAGTTTCAGCCTTAAATTTACGTTAAATGTTGGTCTAAAATCGTCGTTCTTCAGCACACAGTTTGGGTCCCCATTTGGGAACACATTTGGGTATTAGTTGTGCCCCGAAGCTCGGCAGCCCAATCGGAATACACCCGGGGGTGTCATGGGAGAAAAATGGGTGTAAAAATAGGAGTTTTCGAGGGATTTTTGAGGTTTTAGTGAACATGAGCTTGGTATCGTTTTCCATGTTTTTTAGGGCGAGAAGACCGATTATGAAGCTGATTTTGACCAGAGAGTGAAGAATTGAGATTGCAACGAAGGTTCAGCTCCCAAAATTTATTTTTTATGAGTCAAATACCTGGGAAATTGTCCGAAATCACCACAAATTTTTATAATAACACTAGAAGTAGTATAAACAGGTGAATCAAACTACTAAATGGCTACTAAAAATGATCAAGGATAATGGCTAAAAAAAAATCTGTTTTCGAGCCTAATTCTGTTTTCAAGAAACAATAGAGTCCAATAGAATAATAAACCCATGTGACAAGGACTTTGCAGCGTTTTTCCCTTCAGCTATATTTTTAAGGGACACATTTCATTCCTAATAACCATTCCAACAGAGCTGGCTGGTTCATTATTTTATACCTACTTGAAAGGTGAGTAGGTATTGTCACCCTTCGGAGTTTTTTGGGAGATTCCGACAGGTTTTGCCCAATTAGAATCGACAGGGGTGATAAATAAAGAGCAACCAGCTTTCGCAGTCAAACACCTTATTGTGATCTATTCACTTTATTCAGAAAAACATCGATATTGAAAAATAATGAATTCTTGTGGTACCGTTTTGAATTCAATACCCATAGATATTCGACGAAAAGAAAATAGAAATATATTATTGACAGGAGACCCTAATGTAGCTCCTCCTAACGATTCGCAAATTAACAAGAAACTTCTTGAAATATTGTAATGGGACGTACCTAACGTTTAAATAGTAATTCGATGTTGCCAGCTATTACTGGATTTGTCACAGTGGATAATATATGTAGGTATATAATATTAAGTTTGCTCGATGTTTTATGATGACGAGAAATGGAAAATAATGGTCCGATCGTGACAAGACGAATCTCACAAAGTGACCGCGGAATGGCTGAGCTTAGACTCGTGTCGGAGGTATGATGCTGATCCTAGATGCCTTCCAGGGATTGCTCTGGTTCAACTTGACGGTGAACAGCGAGATACTAGCACCAAGATGAAAGGGGTCCACATCAGCACATATGAAAAGCGCAGGATGCAGTGAAAGCTGGAAAGACTATAACTTCCATCAGGAAAATTGCATAAGTGGAGAAAGCTGTGTAAGAGGTCGAGGCTGAAGGTATTACTTGCAGGTAGATACTTACAGAGACGCCAGGAATAAGTTGGTGCAGAAGAAATAATGCTGACGTTCGATGATTTGTCGGGGATACAGAGACCCAGGAACTGATGAATGATGGATTGCGAGGGGGGGGGGGGGGGATCTTGGGACCTTCAGGAATACCTCAATGGACGCAATTGACATAACATACGACGTGGAAGTGAGGAACGCGCTGCAGCTTTCTTGGAGAAGGGATGACGACGGAAGGAGAGGTGCGCATGCCCCGATTTTTCATGGATGTATTTGCTTATGGTCAATAAACAATCAAACAAACTCCAGAAGCGACAGCTGACCCCTAAAGATGCTGGGCAGACGGTTAGGTCAACATTCAACTCCTCAACCTTCAAGGAATCGCAGTAGATAAGAGTTGGCCGCCGAAACAGTGATTATGAAAATTTGCCGAACAGTGATTTCAAGTAATTAATTTGGCATGATGCTTAAATTTGAGAGAAATGATCGCGAGTGATTATTATCGTAGGTTATTATTGAATGATGTACAGTGATTTCTCTCCCAAAAAAACTCAAATAAATCGGACATTTGCCACCATACCCGAAAAAATCGGACGTATGGCCGGAATGGACACTCGGTAAAGCTCAATTTGGGTTCAGAAAGGGTATGAGCACCACTCAGGCGGTGACGGGATTGGCGATGGATTGTCTGGGTGACAGGGAGACAGTGAGTGTCGACGTTTGGCGTGTCGAAGGCGTTCGACTCGTTGGGTTTTGATTTCCTCCAGCACAAGTTGAAATTCTACGGTGTTGATGCAGTAGCTTTAGTTCTGAAAGGACAGGACATTGGAGTAGACTGTAGACGTTTTCGGCTCGCTCCATATCTCTGCTTGGAATCGAGATGAATGCGGTATCTTGCTTTCTTCGAATACCGAGCACAATAGGGCATCATGCTTTGAAAAAGCTCCTCTGGCGCTGAAAGAATTTCCAAGCTTCAGAAGCCAGGGATCAGGGTGGTAAAGGAGGGAGGTGTCCGAAGGCACTTTAAAGGTATTAAGAGGTATTAAACCTTCGCTATATGCTACGACCCTCCTTGACAGGATAAGGGCGAGGAGTGGGGAGTTTCCTATGCTGTCAGATGTACATGTACATGACACACGGTCCCAAAACAGTCTGTGCATGCCGAGACACTGGCTTACCCTTGTCCAGAGGAGGATTCCAAACTATCAGGGCATCGCTCTCCTAGACGCACGACCTGAGAATGTCAGGGATCCATTGCAGAGAGAGAAGAAGAAGAAGAAGAAGCTCCATTACGGATTCATTCGGTCTCTTCCTTAGCACATAATCATAAACGAATGAGTACATACGATCTTTGTCAGCCATAATACTCTTATGTTGTATCTTTACAATGCAGAAATGCTGGAAATACATTAATTGTTTTTTTCATGTGCAATTATTTAAATAGCTACTGTTGATGGTTTCCACCAATTATGGCCCCCCAAAAACACGATATGAGCTCCGATATAAGGGTGGGTGCGTGTGTGCGCGTGTGTGTGTGCGCGCGTACGTGTGTGGGCGCGCGTACGTGTGTGGGCGTGCTTGCGTGCGCGCGCTGCTCAGGCCGCAATTCTCAACCGATTTAAATGGTTCACTTTTGTTCGATGCGGAAAACTGTCTAGTTGTGCCTTACGTCGCCGGAATTCCGAAAGTTACTTCTATAAGGGATGATGGGGGGGGTTAATGCTGAAAAAACGTGGGTTTTCGGCTAAATCTTGTGTGCGCTGCCCAGGGCTTAATTCTCAACTGATTCACGAGGTTCTTTTTTTGTTTGATGCATTCTTGGGGCATTGTTATGGCTACTCTAATACAGGTAGTCAAACATGTATTGAAGCTGTTCATACTGCGTCACTAGTCACGAAATTAGGTAATTAAACTGCACAATGACTTCATCATCATCATAGATCAGTTACTCATATTTACTTCCAAACGATCTGCAATGAGACAGTGATCTATACACCAACATAAGAGACTTCCACTGTAATGCATGCATTACTCTACGGGATGTTTATGAATGATAGAGTTACCAACGCTAGAGTTTTGACGCTGATAGTTGCCACTGGAGAGCGGCTTTCCGGGGTGAGGCAGCAGACTGCTCAGTGGAATGATCCACAGTAGTATCCAAGGTAATCCCTGATTAATGAAGAGCACACACACAGCATTGCGGGGGTGGGACTCGGGCATCGTGATAATTACACTGTTCATCGCTTTCATCCGATGCTGCTTTACGTCGATGTAATCTACCAACTCAGTGTCGGAAACTCCCCCAGAACACCCCCAGACATCAACATCCCCAGATTACCCTTAATTACCCGGTACAATAGTAAAAAAAACCACAGTCATGCAGCATGGCTATAAGAGCGAATTTTCGAAGTTTTCGGCATCTTCCTCCTCCGCCTAAAATTTTCTGAAAATTAATTTTCGGCCAATGTTTTCCCAACTTGATACCATACAAAATTAAAACAGGAGTAGTTTTACGCAAAGTAAAATTTGGGGTGGAAGGGGGAGGAGGGGGAAATCAAAAATGTTTTGAATACCAGAAGAGTAGGTACCTCCTTATTGAAAAAAAACTACAGGATAAAAATAAAATAGTCTATTTCCACGTAAAATAACAAAAACTGTAGACCGGTTTCGGTTGTTACACCATCGTCAGTACACTATAGAACGAAACTACTGGAACTTGAGCGCCTATTTATACAAATGGTAGTCCAATCTCATTGGCTGTTGAGGTCAAGGAAGTGAAAGGGAGGTGGAGCCTGATTGGCTGGAATACAACGCTAGTGAAGGGTGGTACATTCTGATTGGAAAGGAGGTAGGACAAAAGAAAAAGGAAACAAAATCCATGAGGTGATACTAACCAAGCTTACAGAAATAAATCGATCAAAGGTGAATGATTTTGGAAATTTATTTCATTTACAGAAGAGCCTAACTTGTGGATTTTCAGTATTTCCAATTGCTCCAATGCATCCAGTTTCGAACCTTTATTACAAAGATGAACTATCTCAACCGATGAATTGTTCCTATCAATACTGAAGTTAAATCCATGGCCCTCCTCCCTTAAATGATTAGCAAAAGCAGAATTACCAGAACCATCCCTAAAACATCGTTGGTGTTCCCTTAATCTTTCCCTGAATTTACGGCCCGTTTGACCACAATATTTAACTCCACAATCACATTTCAAAAGATAACCCCACTCCTATCCTCTAACGGAATTTTATCTTTTACATTACCCAGAATTTTCTTCAGAGAATTTTGAGAATAAAACCCCACCCTAAACCCCCTCTTTTCAATTATATTTCCTAGTTTCTGTGATATCCCTCCATAATATGGCAAACTAACCCATTTTCTATTGATTTCCTCATTACCTCTTACTAAATTTGAGACAACCCCTTGAAATTTCCCATTACTAACTTTACGCCATATTCTGTCAATTGACTGTTTTTTATAGACTCCGCTATTGCTGCATATATAATATCTTTCTCTTTTTGAAAATCACCATCGTTCATAGGGACCGACAATGCTCTATGAATCATACTATAAAAAGAAGCAAATTTGTGAGATGGCGGATGATTTGAACTATTATGAATAACAACATCAGTATATGTGGATTTTCTAAATACAGAGAATTTATGTGCACCCCCCTCCAATTTGATAGTTATATCAAGAAAATTCCAGTTCCAGTAGTTTCATTCTATAGTGTACTGACGATGGTGTAACAACCGAAACCGGTCTACAGTTTTTGTTATTTTACGTGGAAATAGACTATTTTATTTTTATCCTGTAGTTTTTTGCTATGGATTTCCACTATTCCGCCGCGAGTGATTTAAGTTACGTATATACCTACTTATTGGATACGTAACAAATTTTTTGTTCCATTTTTTGCCGAGTAACACCTCGGTTTGTAGATTTTCCAACGCTGAACACGATGGTGAAGTCAGAATTGCGATATCCCATTTCGTTATCAGATTAGAGCAGACGAACCAGGAAGAACATCTTAAGAAATAACCACGTTCCTTCATCTTCAAAGTGCTCCAGTTTGAGAACGGGATGAAATATCGCAATTCTGATTTCACCATCGTGTTCAGCGTACAAAAACCTTTAAAATGAGGTGTCACTTGTCAGACTGTTTCATTTTGGGAATTTATAGGTAATTTCCCCCCCCTAAAACTCCCCCTTAGAGTGACCCGATTCTGCCCATCTTCGAACTTAGCCTGTCGATTGCCAAGACAGATTTTTCGTGCAAATTTGAACTTTTTATCTCAATTCTTTCGAGAGTTATCGTCTGGAATGACACATACATATATAAATATATAAATATATAAATATATAAAAATATAAATATATAAATATATATACATATAATTTTTGGTGTCTTTCGGCAGTGAATTCAGGATGGTCTGAAACGGATTTTGGTATAAAAATCTTCTTTCTTTCGAGTTTTCTTCGAAAATTCGCTAAAAAGATATTTTCCTTATATTGACGGAAAAGGGGTAGCCAACTTTATTAATTCTTGTGACAGAGTGTAGCAGTGGGGGTGGATCCTCGACAGTCCCCCTCCTAGACCAGTGAGATTATCACCGGTTAAGAAGGGATATCGATTAGGCTTCCCCAAACCGATCCCGTCTCCACCGGAAGAAAAAATGTATCGAGAACAGCCCACACTGTTACATTCTGCAGTTAACAAGATTTCTTTTATATTAGTTCAGGGCTGGTATTATGGTCAGCTACTTAATTCCAAGCCGAGCCAAGTAATCCATGGACTAAGCAATACCAAATTATGTAATTATTACAATAAATTAAATAAACTATTTACTATTTATTTATTTATTTAATTCAATTATAATGTTTTTGCAAATCGTACATATCGATTGATTACACAGGCTTTTGATTAATTACATCTTGGTAGTTTGCGTTACACTATAAAAAGTTCGAGTCATGATCGAATTCTCGAAGTCGGTGACATTCTCCCCAAAACTAGAAGTTGAACCACTTTTGGAGAAAACATATATTTGACGATTGACACAGTTATGTCTGGTTCAAGCCACCAATATATATATTATAGTGAATGTATGTAAAATATATGATTTGTTTGCTATTTTACCGGGTTATGGCGATTTTTGACCCGCAAAACTCAGTTTGACCCACGCATTAGTGGTGGGGGGGGGGGGGATTCAGACTATTGAAACATTAGACTTAATGTGGGCTCAAGTCAACATTCCTACATTTTGTGTGGATTTATGTCAAGTTTGATGATCTTTAGCCATCAACTAGGTTTAAGAAATAGTGTACCTCAGAGAACTCGAATTTGACCTCGTTTTAGAGAAAAATTTTGTTGACCATTGAAATGGTATTTTTCTCTCTCGACTTGCCATTCTATACTACTTCAGGTGATTGATACCAGTTTTTGGGGATTTTAAGCTGTTTTCACAGATTTACAGCCATTTATGACCCACTGCGGATTTAAAGAATACCCTGAAGTGGACTTGTACCGTAAAACCTTTCGAAAATTCATGTAAAATGTTGAACCTATTTTTGAGCTTACATATTTTTGCTGCTTTCCTATTTCTCAAACTGCTATTTTGGCCCTAAAATATAGAACCAATCCTAGGCTATCCCGATATCTTCGTCTGGGAAGTTCTATTTTCTATAAATACTAGGTACCTTAGAATCCTTTCAGTGAACTATTAGTATATTCGACCTAGTTGCGTCTGTGATTCAAGGAGCAGTCCTACCTAATATTCGCCAGAGTTGAAGACTCTACGATCTTGGAAACTAGGGATCAGTGGTAGGTCAGCAAGTTATCTACTTTAAGTACTCGTACTTACGGGAGTGCGGGGATTTTGGGGACCTTAATAACTAGGGGCTGGAATTTGCATATTTTCATATGTTTTTTTATCGTGTGTTGTTTTACTTTTCCGTTTTTAGGGTATCTGAAATGTTTAGCGTGTGTTAAATTGAAATTTAAATAGTATATTTTGCATATTTTGTTCGATTTCGGAGATTTTTGCATATTTTGGCCGTTCCGTGCATATTTCGGAATTTTTAATCGAAATTGGGGAATTTCCCTATTTTTCGACATTCCAATCGCCAAATCCCCCGAGATATGTGTTTCTGAAAAGGGGTCACGGATATTTTTAGGCCATTCACCGTTTAATCCGTGTACTTGGTAGGGCTTAGCTAAAAAACCCGAGGGCATCAGGATAAGGTGTTGGTTGCCTGGAAGAATCAGCCGAAAATGCAGCACTCTGACCTCTCATCTGGCCTTACCCCAGGTGAACTCTCAGCAATGAAATTTTTACCAATCGTGTCCTGTGATGTCGAGAGGTCGTTTTCTGCCTTAAAGTTGCTCCTCAGCGACAATCGTAGAAGATTTACGGTTGAAAATTTGGAAAAATCAGTTGTGATCCAGAGCTATAATTGTGATAGCGAGTGACTTCTTTTGTATAAATGTAAATATTGTATAGTCGAGAAAAAAAGATGTGTACATTTTCATTCCATTTTCTTCCTTGATCCTTTTCTATAGTTTTTTAAGGACGCGATAATAACTGGAAGATAATGTATAGACTACCTGCACGTCTCACAGAAAAATTTAGTTAATTTTAGAAATATTTAACAATTTTTAAACGTAATTTTGCTGGGGGGGATGCATATTTTGGCCAAATTTTGTGCATATGTGTGTGTGTGTGTGTGTGTGTGTTTTGTGTGTCCCTAGTAATAACTGAACCGTTCTTTACTGTGACCCGAGCTGCTTCTCACTGATGGAATAGCTATCAAATCGGTTTCGAAAATTAGGAAAGATTCCCTCCGACGTCTACGACCGCAAACTATTAATCGAGTGTCATCCAACTGCTCGAGTAATAAACGGCGGTAGCCCTAGTCCCGTTCCCTCTAGTGCATTCGATATGCAGATAGTGGTAAAGGGGTATTAATGCAAGTACCTTCAGCCTGGGGGGGCCTGATAATGAGGTTAGAGCTGCCCCTGCCCCTCTCCATCGGTAAACAATCCTATTTGATCCCAAGCTCTGCCAGAGAGAGGCCTACCTAAATCCACATTAGGCCGCCCGTTTACCAGAAAATGTAGAATTTACTGCAACACACTCCTCGCCATTCGAGCGCTTTACCAACCGCACATAACAGTGACCTGTTCACCTACTGAAACAAACTGTGTACGTATGACAAGTTCCAGCCACGCAGCATGACTGTAATATGAACGAATTTTGAAAGTAACGTACCGTCTGCTTAAACAATCGAAAATTTAAAAAAGTTCTGTCCACAAATTTGAAGGCATTTTTGCTCCAAAAGTTTCAGTTAATTATTTTTATTCAATTTATACCAATTTGGAGAAATTTATAATAATTGACCTTTACACATGAACAAATGTTTGTGGCTACATAGAAATAGTATATTTTGGCCGCGAGACACCTCCCAATTTTTAGGAAGTCCCTGCCCTAACTAGTAAGAGACCACCTTATGTATTTGACTTGGTCAGAAGACTTAATTTATTCGCAACTGATTCACGTGGCTCTTTTTTTGTTTGACGCAGAAATCGTTTTGGTTGTGCACTTCGTCGCCGGAATTTCGAAATCTATTTCTACATGGGCGTGGTGGTGAGGGGGGGGGGGGGGGGGGGGTATTTTCTGCAAATCTTGTCTCAACCGATTTGGGTGGTGTTTGTTAGTTTGATCCAGAAATCTGTGGAGTAGAGCACTACGCTGAGCAGTGGTGGGGGCGGGAGAGGGGGGATGGGCTACCTATTAATGGCGAAAAATGTACCCAAGTTTTTTTTTCTTCTTGCTGAGCACTACGTTGCCAGACGGTTTCTAGAGAATGGATTACATCTGTATACTCATATTACAGGTGGGTTCCTCATATTTACTTCCAGACGATCTGCAACGAGTGAGTGTGATCTATTATACACCACCATAAGGGAGGTCCCCTGTAATGCATGCATTACTCTACGGGTTGTATATATATAATTTCGAAGTCAAATTCAACCTTTTCCAAACCAAATTCAACCTTTTCCATTTAAAATTCAACTTTTCCATTTCAAATTTAACCTTCCCCCACTTCAGCAAAAAATATAAATTTCAGTAACCTGAATTTGTGAACCCCATTACAAACTTTTTGTTGCATTATTTAAGGCTTAAATTGAAAAACACTATAGTGGCTCAGTGCCGGTACTGGGTATTTGCGTTTTTTATTTTTTTCATTAAAATTTAAAATTTCCCTTTTGTGAACCTTCAAATGAAGTAAGGAACATTGAAAAAATTGAAATGGAAGTGCAATTTGACTCCGGCAGTAGAAACTGCAACTTGACTCCGGTGGTTGGAGGGATGGCAGAGAGGGGCCGTCTAGGCCTCTCCCCCTCCGTGACGAAGGGGTGCGATGAGAAGAGTGGGGGTGAGCTTAAATACCCAAGCCGTCCACCGCCATGACACCACTTCCCCCCTGAGACTTGAACCGCGATCATTCCGTATCACATTCCAGAGTATCCTTGTGCATTAGCCTTCTTCTGTTTGAGATAGAGCTGCCATTGTGAACCCAGTAGTAGTGACCCCCAGTTAGAAGCGTAGTAGTGTTGACCTGGACATTTGACTGGATTGAGATTCGGAACTGGACTGTAACTGATAGCACCGAGACGGGAGGAGCGTGGGTTTTTACGATTATAGCAGCAAAAGATGTAATTCCGCCAGAAAGTACGAGTTTGCCTCAAAACCGCGTGTTGAACCCAATTCTGCTGCGAGCTACATTCCTGTTGCAGAAGAAACCACTCCGCCTGGGTTGGACGGACTGCAGCAGAGGACATAGAACGAGCTGGGCGAGAGGCCAAACCGAAAAGGGAGAAGCTGCCAAGAGTCCGAGCCACCACATCTTCCGGGAGGGGTAGGACCTAAAAGTATCTTCTCTTTGATTATCACTTAAACGATACATTGCCACATAGTAGTGCTTTTCAGGCACCTTGCATTCCTAGACATCTAGTCAGAGGTAAAAAGGGAGTTGTCTCGTTCTGTTTCAGAACCTCCAGTCGACTTCTCTTAATACAGAGCCTTTGCCCCAAAAGTGGCCCCAAGTTCGCCACTTGAGCCCATCATTCAATCCATCTTTGAACCCAAGTTTGACCCCATCACGAATCGAACCCATGACTCTGATGCCATATCTTCAACCAACAATTCCCCCAAATTCAGCCTATATCTTGTATTTGACTTATCATATTAACTGTCCTTTTGCCATTGTAGTAGAATCTCGATCATACACACTCATTTCACTTCATAACACACTTTTATATCGAGTCCTTTCCGAACCATATGAACCCATTTCCTGTAAAGCTTACACTGTTTTGTTTAATATATTTACTTACGTTATTCAAGTGTTCCATTCAAATCCTTCTCCAGGTTTGCCAGCCAGCAGGCATTAGCTTTTGTTAGTCTTTCAGCAAAACTGGCTGTGCAAAATTGTGCAAAACTGACTCCAGGGCCTATTGCCTAACTAAAAAATTCAGGTAATATTTGGATTCCACCCACATAGTTATAGCCCACTAGCTTTGCCATCCACACTAATTAGGGGGGTTTTCCATAATACTCCCGGCCTCCAAAAAGTGCTCGATACTCCCGGGCCCGAAGTGGAGAAGAGTCACCGATACTCCCGGGCCCGAAGTGAGGTTGTTCGCAGATACTCCCGCATTTCCCATCCCACTTATCCAGACTGTTGACTGGCTACACAGCACATTCACGTGTAGGTGTGGTTAAAAATTTGGGACACGAAAATGTTACGCTGACTAAACCGCCATAAAGACAAAGAAACTGTGTCGAAACCAGTAACATTCTCTGTGTCCTTCCGCGCAGAATTTCAAACCGAACTCAAACCATAAGACATATCCAATGTAGCAGATTTTTTTGAAACAAAAGGATGTTTCTGCTGGATAATGGATTGGCAATGGACTGAAGCATAGTTATGATTGGAATAATTTGTTGCTGGAATAGAAGGGCGATTTCAAACAGTTATGCAATCCTCAGTTTGTTGTGGCCCAAACCTGTTGGAGGCTGATATCCTTATTTGGGATCATGCAGGGGAATCAATTTCGGTCCTGGTTTTTCATTGGGAAAAATTCTAAAAAATTTTCTCAAGATAATTGAACCAAAATTCACTAATTTTGTGAGCTTTAATTTCCACGTGCTTCAAATGCCCAACCTGAAGAAAGGAGCGACTAGAAGAAAAGAAGATGGTGGACCGAGGTTTTTTGAGTGTAGAACAGCATTGTGAGGAAGGGAACCAGACATCAGCGACATAAACTGACATCCATAGAGAAGGCCGCCTCCGTCAATCGGATTTATTCCTATAAGAGCAGCATAACCGGGAAAAGGCGGCTTTATCTGCACATGAGAACTTTTGATTCCTCAGTTTTAGTACCAACCCGTTCCAGAATCTCAGATTGGCATAATCTGTGTTTGGATTATTATTTACTGGTGAAATCTGTCAGCGAGTGCTTAATAGAAGTTGGTCCGCTGTAATCAGTGACTGAGTAGTTGGTGGCTGTCTGCGTCCCTCTGATGTCTTGGAGAACCCTTTTGTTTATTTATCAATGTTGCTAGATGGTAGTTAGGTTAATTTTGAAAATCTAGTCTGATGAAATTTTGCTGTGATAACTCTTCAACCACTAATGTAAAAAAAAGAACCCCTCTTGTATTATTAATATACTTATTGTGTTAGCTTTTTATGTCTTATATTGTGTTAGCTTGTCTTATGTTAAATTTGTTCATTTTTCTTTCTTGTGATAGGTACCTACTGAATTACAAATGAAAATCCAGGCCTGGTATTGCGGAAATGTTCAAGTGTTTAGTGGTTGTCTCATTAAACTTGTTTAACTGCAGCTACTCGTATTGGTAATTTAGAACCATTTGATAATAAATTGTGCTGTAACTTAATAGATTGTCATTTCCTGTAAACTGGATCTTTGGTACTTTCACCCTTATCTAAACAGAAAGTATCTGGCGCCCAAAACTGAAAGGTATTAGGTACTTTAGCCTTCTCTAATTGAGACAGTTGTCAAGCCTAAAAAGTGATAATTCCAGTAATCCACCCCTCACCGACCTGAGCTAGTGAGGTGTTGTGATTTGGGAAGAGTGATTAAGGCGGTACACCAAGTCAAAAAACCACAGTCATGCAGCATGGCTATAAGAGCGAATTTTCGAAGTTTTCGGCATCTTCCTCCTCCGCCTAAAATTTTCTGAAAATTAATTTTCGGCCAATGCTTTCCCAACTTGATACCATACAAAATTAAAACAGGAGTAGTTTTACGCAAAGTAAAATTTGGGGTGGAAGGGGGAGGAGGGGGAAATCAAAAATGTTTTGAATACCAGAAGAGTAGGTACTTATTTGATACCTACGTAACAAATTTTTTGTTCCATTTTTTGCCGAGTAACACCTCGGTTTGTAGATTTTCCAACGCTGAACACGATGGTGAAGTCAGAATTGCGATATCCCATTCCGTTATCAGATTAGAGCAGACGAACCAGGAAGAACATCTCAAGAAATAACCACGTTCCTTCATCTTCAAAGTGCTCCAGTTTGAGAATGGAATGAGATATCGCAATTATGATTTCACCATCGTGTTCAGCGTACAAAAACCTTTAAAATGAGGTGTCACTTGTCAGACTTTTTAATTTTGGGAATTTATGGGTAATTTCCCCCCCCCTAAAACTCCCCAAAACTCCCCCTTAGAGTGACCCGATTCTGCCCATCTTCGAACTTAGCCTGTCGATTGCCAAGACAGATTTTTCGTGCAACTTTGAACTTTTTATCTCAATTCTTTCGAGAGTTATCGTCTGGAATGACACATACATATATAAATATATAAATATATATAAATATATATATATATATATATATATATATATATATATATATATATATATATATATATATATATATACATAATTTTTGGTGTCTTTCGGCAGTGAATTCAGGATGGTCTGAAACGGATTTCGGTATAAAAATATTTCGGAAATTCGAGTTTTTCTTCGAAAATTCGCTAAAAAAAGTGTTACTTTGAACTGTTAATAGGTACCCCGTTTTTTTAAAATTAACGACATGGAGCCGTTGCCTCCTGTCACTCTCCACTTGCCAAATGTTTGTGAAACAAAAATTTGAACGCATCACGAAATATTACTTCTCCACCTTTATTTCCTCCACGCGACACGAACACAGTTGACACTCCGTCGCTATTCATTGCAAAAATCACACTGAGAAGTTTATCACAGCGATGGAGAGAGATTCCAGTCGAGTCAACGGACCCTTGACTCAATAACACTCACAACGGGAGTATCAGTATCGGCGACTAACTCTTATCAGTCCAACGGGAGCATCCACGACCAACATTTTCTCGGACCTGGTCGACTTTCTCTTTTTGGGAGTATTATCGACTACGCCCCTAATGAAGACAAATAGGAACACCACAAGATTACCTTTTTAGCTGAGAGCGGGAATCCGACACTAAAATCACATTCACTCGCATATCACAACACGCAGTCATAGTGCAGCCAGTGGAGCTGGGGAAAGCCCTGACCAAGCTCGGCCTCACTCACACCAAACTATCCTATTCTATCCTACTATCATGACCTGTCCTGTATCACAGTGGCTTACTCTATGCTACAAATACATTTATATGCTACACCCACAGTGATTCCTAATCTCACTCTCACACGCATCTTTCCGCTCTTTTATAACAAAATGTACACACCACATATACTCGAAGGAAGTACTTGTATACAATTTCCTTCTCATCTCCTTCTAAAATTGTTCGAAATTTACAGCGCCTGTTGTTTGTGCCAGTTCGTCGCTTTGCCTCAATAGCACTTTTTGCCTTGGGCCAAGTCATGAAGCTGGCCACTCACCACCAAAAATATTTCTCTATTATTATCTACGGTCGATATGTCCCGGAAGAAATAAGTGGAAACGTAGATGTAACGTCAGAATCATGAACGGCCGGCTTGTTTTCGCGCAAATGAGCATACACATGAGTGAAGAGATGACATTGAAGATTTTGTAATTCAAGCCACCATCAAAAGTAAAGCCAATGAGGATATTAACCCTTCTAGAAATGTGATCTTGGCTGTAATGAAGTGACTAGATATTTTAGGTCTATAGACAAATCAGGTAGATACCGATTTAATTTTTCATTTCCTGTCATTTACAGGTAGTCATGAAAGCCTTGGTCAAGGTTTCGAATGCACCTCTAACGACTAGAACAATTTTATTTGCAATTTACAGTAGGCACATGGCCTACACACAGAGGCGGGACGAATAAGGAAACCCCAATATCCAGGTATTTGCGATTTGCGTGAACTGGTTGAATTGGTTGAGCGAGGAGTTTTTGCTGCAAAGGATTTATAATCTTTTCATGCATTTCTAACCCGAGGAGTTTTTGCTGTTCTCGAGTCGTTTGTTTTTCCGATGGAGATAAGGTCGTTTGGTGGAAGCCTAATCGATATCCCTTCTTAACCGGTGATAATCTCACTGGTCTAGAGGGGGGACTCGAGGGTCCACTGTCACAATCTGTCACATGGTAGCACAGCGTGGTTTGGTAGTATGTGCTGAGTAATTCAACATACTCCACCCACTTTTTGTGGGCTGTCCACAAGGTTAAGCCCGAAGGTTTCCAGAAGGATTCCTTTACAAACATCCTGTCCCTTTGATAATACATACATCTATTGGCTTCCCCACCTCCTTTCCACCCTTTAGAGTGTCAGTATAATTAGGTCATTTGAAGGCGATTAATGCAGAGTCCCAGTTTACAAGTCCCAATAGTTGTTCCATCCTAACAATGGATGTTGACCACCTGGAGGTTGCCCAGATGAGCGCAATTCACTGGACAACAACCTCTGACAACAATTTTTCTCTGCCAATACTCGTATGCAGGAGCATTGTTCTCCATCAGTAAATATTATTAAGGTAGTACCATTACGATGGATTTCAGACACCTTGAAGTTGTTCAGATGTCCTTTCCTGAACCAGAACTTCATACTACTTTTCAACCCCCTATTCCCTATCATACTTCTGCTACCCAGAAGTATGGCATGTGGGGTGGAGTGTGACGGTGGCTGTTCTCGAGTCGTTTGTTTTTCCGGTGGAGATGGGGTCGTTTGGTGGAAGCCTAATCGATATCCCTTCTTAAGGTCTATCCACACATATCCGTGACGGGACGGCAGCGTTGCTCTCCGTGTTCCGTAGCCTCCGGTGACATCCGTGATTAATTTTTCTCTGCCATTCACACAGTACCGTACCTATCCGTGTCAGTGTTCTTCAGTGATCAAACGTGTCTGCTCGAGTTATCTCAGTTTTCTCTCCACAATGAATTTCAGTACAGAAGACTTAGCAGTAATTGCATTAATTTTAGACGAAGAAGAAGAAGAACAGAAGAGAAGAAGACACTGGGTTCATCCAATATGGATGCTTCGAGGTGCGGAAGGAGAGTTTGTGACTTTGTATAGAGCTTGGTGGACGACGAATGTAAATTTTACGAGAGTCGACTGTATTTCGTATAATATTTTTGTATTTTGTAATAATAAATTAAATTTTGTAAGATAATAAATTTAAAAACTCACCATTGACATTCATTTTGAGACCAATTTCCTGCCAAATTCTTCCTTTCCAATCAACATTTAGATATTTGGGGTCCTTCATTATCGTAAAGAACTGATCGTTCCCGAACCAACTCGATGAGAAGCTCGTCGTTCATATTATAAAAATGAGGTACACACAGAAAATATTGAAAAGTGAATTCTTTCACGTCCGTGAAAAAACTGAAAATATCGGCGAGGACGTATTTCTTATTTTCACGGTGGATACCGGAAGGGCACTGAGAGTGTCGGAGAGTCCCACCAAGTTTTTTGCTTCCTCACTACCGAAGCCTTGGATTCGTGAATGAGTAAAAAAAAGTTCATGTCCTCCAAAATGAAAATTTCCACTACCATTTTCCGTTTCAGACATCGAGGAACATATTTGGTTCAGTGTCCGTCTGTCTGTGGTCAATTCCTTGCAACACCCATAACTAACCGAAATAATGGTCAAAGTGGGCTGAAATTTCGAGGGTAGGTGCGGGTTGAGTCACAGATGGACCCATACCAAAATCATTGAAAAATTACCGTAACTTTCGTCTGCGCATGCACAAACATGAAATAATTGGAACACCCATAACTACCCTAAATATCGTTGAAATGAGTTCAAACTTGGAGGGTCGGTCAGGAATAATACTTTGATATTACCAAATTAATTTCATTGTCATCGTAATGTAACTTTGATCTACGCATGCACGAATATGAAATGTTGACCATTTCCTTGTAACGCTTCTAACTACGCGATAAATAGTCGTAGAGAGCTGCAATTCGGAGGGTTCCGCTTGCAGATGGTTCCGTTTCAAAATCATGAAAGTCGTTTAGTCTGCGCATGCGCAAACGTGAAATACTTGGAGTGCCCATAACTACATTAATTATTATCGTTGAAATGAGTTCACATTTGGAGGGTCGATCAGTATGATACTTTGATTGTTCCGTATGAACCTCATTGGAATCTTACTGTAATTTCCCTCTGCGCGTGCGCAACCATGAAATGTTGACCGTTTCCTTATAACGCTTCTAACTACGCGAAAAACAGTCGTAGAGAGATGAAATTTCGAGGGTACACGCGGGTTGGATCGCAAATGATCCCGTATCATAACAAACCTACCCAACTAGTCTGTACGTTCATGTGATTCAAGTGAGGAAGCTATAGTGCCTACTCGAATTGGCAGACGTTTTTCTACATATCTCCATATCCTCTGTTATCATGTAGGTACCTATTCGAAAAACACGTTCCATGTTTCCTTGCTTTGATCCTTGATCTAAACAGGTTTTTTTCCAGCACGTAACAGTCCATGTACGAGAATTGTTTGCGAACACTTGATGACATGTGTCGAGCTTTACATACTCCGCTTTTTGTATAATCTTTTTGTATTATGAATTTCGAGAAACCAATACGCAATAGTGTGCAGGCGGTGTGGCCCATAATTCGATTAGTGGTGCCGATTTCACCTTGCCCGAAGGAATACTATGAATGAATAATAAATACTACAGCAAAATAGCTCTACAATAATAGTAATTCATAGCTAATATTAATACTACACATATTTTAGCTAACACGTACAGGATTACGAATGCGACAAATATGGGAACAACGAGGACCTAATCCAGAACTACCATCAAAATTTGAGCCATTATGGACCACTGGGTCGTTAGTTATGTGGGTTCGATGTTTTTTGACACGATCCTTATGTGAAAAAATTCATATGGGACCAACTAGGACCTAATCCAGAACTACCATCAAAATTTGAGCCATTTCGGACCACTGGGTCGTTAGTTGTGATCTTATGATCGACTTTTCCACGTTTGCGAATGTGCAGCATCTACTCTACTACCGAATGCGACAAAATTCACATGGGAACAACTAAAACACAACCCCGAACTACCACCAAAATTTCGAGCCAATTTGGACCATCTGGTCGTGAGTTATGGCGGTTCGCAGAAAGGAGTGCACACACACGCGCGCGTGCACGCGTACATAACAGTAACCTAGACACAAGGGTTATCGGTACAGCGAATAATAAACATTCATTCATGATTGAGTTTAATGTTTTATCTGCGATTAGTCAGCGCTTACCCGACCAGCGATTAGCTCTTCACCTCTGATAGAATCATGTGGAGCCTAAAGGGAACTGAAGGTTGAAACAACAATACAGTGTTTCAGTAAAAAGCACCCCCGGGATATGCCCAGCGTGGTTTGAATCCAGGGTTATAAAAAATGAATAAAACAAAATTCATGAATGAATTTGCAGCGCTTTAGCCATCTAACCGGATTTATACCCACATAACTAAAATTTGACCCACTTTAAATTTTTGAAAATTGCTCATCTTCCAACTCATTCTTTCGTTTACCATCTCGAAAACTTTAGCAAAATGTGTACTTCTTTATTTTTTACACTATACAAAGTCAGAATAATTACGTGTCAGGAAGGACACTTGAATATTTTAATATACCGACATAATATATATATGTACTATGTTACAGGAAACCTCCGACACTCGGTAAAAACTAGAATTGACCGGGAATACGCGGATCTGCAGTAGAACTGGGAGATACCCGAAAAGAGAGATTTATTTCAAACTTTTACCGCTTTACTACCTGCCCTTGAAACTTAGTAGTCTCCAACTCTAGTGGTAAAAGTCCGACGAGACCCACATCGGTCAGGGTTCTGGCCACTGACTCAGGGGTTCTACCGTCTGTAAAACCTAGATCCTACACATACCCGAGGTAAACACCCGAAAAACACATACCTATACACATATAAAAAATACTGAAACATAGATTTAAATTCAGGAACAGATTTAGAATGTTCAAAACCGAATGAAAAAATGAAATTATGTAAAAATATTATTACATGTATGCAATTATATAATATGTGTAATTACCTATGTAAAAAGTGTAATCCAAAAATGTAATATACTAAAAGTTATGGACCCTTTGCAACAGCGGTTAGGAAATTCGCTCAACGTTTTGCTAAACAATGTTAGTGTGTTTCGCGCACGATTTCCATAAGTATGATTTTTGACATCTACCAGGAAGTTGATTCTTTTCTTCCATGGAGATCTACGTTAAAATAAAAGGGGCTACTATTCAAGGATTCTGTAAACCTTCATGGAGATCCAGTTAGGTGTGCTTTAAATTTCGGTCACCCTGTATAACGCCTCATCAGCTTTGGCGGTGAGAAAGCAGATTAGCACTTGGCAGGGAAGTTCTTGGGTACCTAATACAGTAGAAGCCGCTTATAATAATCGAATCGGGAGTGACTTGAAGCAATTAATCTAAGAGACAAGTCGCTATAAAAAGAAAAAAAACCACAGTCATGCAGCATGGCTATAAGAGCGAATTTTTGAAGAAATAACTGATTTTATGTAAAACTGTTTTATCTCAAGAAATAACCACGTTCCTTCATCTTCAAAGTGCTCCAGTTTGAGAACGGAATGAGATATCGCAATTATGATTCCACCATCGTGTTCAGCGTACAAAAACCTTTAAAATGAGGTGTCACTTGTCAGACTGTTTCATTTTGGGAATTTTGGGGTAATTTCCCCCCCCTAAAACTCCCCAAAACTCCCCCTTAGAGTGACCCGATTCTGCCCATCTACGAACTTAGCCTGTCGATTGCCAAGACAGATTTTTCGTGCAAATTTGAACTTTTTATCTCAATTCTTTCGAGAGTTATCGTCTGGAATGACACATACATATATAAATATATATATAAATATATAAATATATATATATATATATATATATACATATAATTTTTGGTGTCTTTCGGTAGTGAATTCAGGATGGTCTGAAACGGATTTTGGTATAAAAATCTTTCGGAAATTCGAGTTTTAAAAATTTTGGACCGAGAACAATAGCTTCCTTTTCTTCGAAAATTCGCTAAAACGCTGCAAATCCCTGCTCAACGGTATATTATCTTGTACAGAATACCCTTCTGTTACAGATCACAGCTCTCTGTATAGATAACCCGTCTATATAATATAATATGTACTATTATAGGTATACATATTATGTAGATCGCAGATCCTCCGTAGGTTAGTCCATAACCCCGTACTCGTTACTAGGTACCTACCTAAATCACAAGTTAAATGTTGCTCAAATAATTCTGTCGATGACAAACAGTAACTAAAATGGCAAAAAGAAACGTAAATAATGAAGTTTTAAAGGAAAATTGTTTACGTGGAGTGAAATAGATGCCCCTTCTGCGTAGATCACTGTTTTCTGTGGTCACTCGTGGTCAAGTGTAATGAACCGTTGTGTAACAACTTGCCCATCAATAATACTTCAACGGTTATTCAAGTTGCAAAAGTACCATTCAACAAAATCCAGCCCCTTCTTGGTAGATGGACCGTTGTGTAATAATTTACCGTTATGTAATAATTTACCGTTGTGTAATAATTTGCCGTTGTGTAATAGTTTACCATTGTGTAATAATTTACCCATCAATAATACTTCAACGTTTGTTCAAGTTTCAGAAGTACCTACCAACAATATCCAATAGTCCATCACTTATCAAATGAAATAATATCGCAGAACAACCAACTCGACTTCATGCAGCCATCCTTGATCAGATGCTCCCTAGTGATGATATCCGGGCCGGATTTTTTATACAGTTTGATTCACGATCATGTTGACGACGCTTTTTGGTGCACACGAACGGCTGGACGTACAATGCTCCGGCTGGTCTCAAAAAATTGTTTAGCTCAAGACAATCGTTAAAAAAACCATACCCTTCTATAGAAATTTTTCGAGCTACGGCGTTCTGAAAATGTCAACCCCTATTTCCGTAACAAAAATCAATTAAAAACGTGATACGCACCTGTTCGGGATCGGGTTCGGGGCGGATCGCTCCGTTGGCGGTTTCCCCCCGTCGCATCAAAGGAATGATAGATATACGAGGTTCGGATAGTGGAGACGGGGTCGGGCGCCCTCCCGTATCGTAGCATCAGTCGAGACCTTACCTCCATGTAATCTTCCATTAACATACCCACAATCGCTCGACATACATTGGCGACGATCTTGCCTATGGTCTGCTTGGATATCTTGAATGTGTATTCAAGGCTTGTGAAGTAGTCACCGCCATGTAGTCAATCATGTCAGCCATGAGACCGGTTCCACCATACAATTCGCAGTTCCGCCAAACGTTCAGCATACACCAACGAGGTGGTTTTGCGGGTCTTTCGTTCTTCTTTTGTTAGGCAGTGAATAAAAATGTAAGCAGCAGCCACTTGTTGCAATGAGGACATTTTCAAGGTTTATGGTGGATCGGTCAGAATTGTTACGGAACGATGTTACGGAACGCAGTGATGATACAGGCGTTTTTTTCCCGTTTGATACGATACGGTGTTACGCTACGGAGTTACGGTACGGAAGTTTGATACAAGTGGATACCCGGCTTTAGAGATGACTGACAGTAACGCCGAGCTTCGAGGACCAACTAAATCCCGAACGGAACATATAACCCGAATTTCATCAATTTTTGTTTCATGGTAACTAAGAAAAGTGCTCAGTACGACTTACGGCGGGCAGACAGAAATTTTTTTTATTGCAGTTTCGGATTCCTTGAAACGTAAACCACCAAATTTTTATGGGGGGGGGGGGGGGGGGGGGGGTAGGATTTTTTGTTCGCGCTCGATTCAAAAGGTCCATTATTGAAACTAATAAACCAAAAAAACAAGCTCATTTTTCAGAACACGTACATAATTATGTACATATTTGTGTATGTTTATATGTATGAATGTATGTATGAACTCAATTTAATTCAACAGAACTACGCTACGGCCCCTCTTAACCAAGGAGCCGGCACTCGCGAACAGGCGGCCGGGATAGCTGCACAAGAACGGGTTCCGTCCCAGTGCCCTCATGCTCTGTCAGTTGGGCGCCACTCCTCTGGACATTCGGGGGCCGGCCAACTCGGTCCCCTAGGAGAATGTACTCAACTCGGTTCGAAAGAATCAAAACTTTATTAAAACCGAAAACAACCATAACCAAAACCACAAAAACCGTAGGTAAAACACTATTGGTTCCAATCAATATGGGGGCGAAGTTTTGCAGATACCCTTTTAACATATTTGTAGGATGGCATGCCCTGTCTGTGTTGCGTTATCAACTCTTTTAGCCAACGTTGTTTTTTTGCCGGCCCCCCCCCCCCCCCCCCCTCCAGAGTATGAACCTAAAATCATTTTTTTAAAGTAAGAAAACAATGGATGATTTACAATAGATTAATGATAGGTTACTGTAATGTAGGTATCATCTGATTATGAAAGTGCATAGTCCGTGTTATTCTAGCCGGACCGAGTTGTCTTATCGGCCAAGGTTTTGGATGCAGTTTAGCGGGCCGAGTCGACCATTCGTCAGAATGAACTTTCTTTTTTCGGGACCGGGTTGGGTGTCGCCCGGACATTCAACTGCTTCACCTTATAAGAGGAGGTACTTAGGGGAGAGAGTATTGATAACTCAGACTTGAGAAAATAACTTATAGTTTTGGAGATGATCAAAAGGGATATCGGGCCTGGTGTACCTGGACTCTTCCCCTACTCTTCGTTCTTAATCCATACTCACCTCGTACAAGGCGGCGACGCACAGCGGCGGCGGACAACGTAGCACCAGGTAAGAGAGGGAGGTAGATAGATACCCCAAGCAGAATACAGGAAATTCGATCGGTAGATATACCAAAGATCCTTAGACGTAAGTAAAAAAAAGAAGAAAAATAACTTTAAAAAAAAAGAACGGACTCACTTTAAATATTCGAGTTTCAATCCAATTCCAGTCGTCAGAATAGTCCAAGATGAAGAAAATATAGAACTGTATAGTCACCTGCCCAAGAAAGGTACATAAAACTATAATAAAACTACTCTACTAGAAAAGAAATGAGATGAAGAAGGACATGTCTTAAAATAAAAGCAGACAGTAAATTAAAAAAGGGAAATTAAGTTCACTTACGACTATTTACACAGGATGCCATAAGCCAAAAGTAAAACTGAGCGCCCCACATACAACATGAAACGCGATAGCCTCAGAAATGAAGGAAGTTATCTCATGATCTCGAAATGAAGTAATCATACAATATAGTAATTATAAAAAGATGAAATTCGAACCTCTTCACACGACATGTAATCAGAAATGAATTCCTACAACTGCCGCCCCATACGGACTCCGCTGGGGATAAAAATCTCTATAACGTCCTAAAAATTCGCAAGAATAGGTAGAGGTTTTCCAGTTTTATTCAAATTGGGAAAGCTCACCCGCAAATGGGTTCAAGTAGGTACCAAGGTTTAGGTAGGTAGAAAATGTACCCGTACACGCCTTTCGTTTTTGAGAAATTGAAAAGAGATTTTATTAATTCCTTTTCACCTGCCTACCACGGCGGCAAAGGAAAAATGGTAAATTGTAAGGGGGGAGTTATAATAAAGGTTCCTTACACGCGAGTGCGGAGGAAAAAAAAAATAGTCAAGGCAAATCTATCCCAGGACACGATAATAAAAGGACAACGGGTACTCTCACCGCAGTACTACGACGTGATTCACTGTAAGGGAACCGTATGCGAAATAATATTCTACTTTAAACTTAAGGCTAAATGTAACGCTTTTAGTTGCAAAACCTGCCACCACGTGGCAGCACCAAAATGAAGGAAATTTCCTTGACTCCTCACAGGAGAACGAATCAAGATATTTTGAATCTGAAAACGGATTTGATAAGATATCAACCCATAGTTTGGACGAAATTGGTTTAAAAAATTCGCACAATTTTTTTGCGCACTGTTCAAAAAATTTTTTGATTAAATTGAAACTTTTTCAAAAATGTGGCCTTATACAGCAGTGTGCCCATGCATACAGTGTACAAATCCGTTTTCAGAATTTCGATCGGTCAAAAATTACGATCGTAATCCTTAAGATTGGTGAAACAATAGATTGGAAACAATAGTAGGGCTGACGGGGTGGAGGAGTGCGCGCGCGAGAGGGGGGCATTTTAGTGAGGTGGGGCCTCGACCCCTCGGCCGCTTGGACCTCTCGCATGAACATTCTCGGAATCGAGTCTTCCTGATGTTGGTTGGAAAAGAAGTTTTGTGTGTGAGCAGGATTGGGTCATAGCCAAGTCAAATTGGACTTGTGCTTGCTGCCTAATAAATGTGCACTAGCTGGAAATTATTTTAATCGAATTTGGGCATAATACGAGTAATGTGAGTTTGCGACGGACTCTGGCTTGTGCTAAACTTTTGAGAGCCAAAAAACTGCGAAATTTTCGGACCTTTTTCAGCTTTTTCGCTTCTCGAAAACTATTTTCACTATAATTATGCTAGAATAAGGAGCATAAAATTGCGCGTCGATTGGAGTTTAGTACGTCAAAATCGCTTCAGCCATTTAGCTAAAATCGCCAAAAATAAGTCTTTTTTCGATTTTTCCCAAATTTGTCGATACGTCCCTAAAATTTTGATACGTGATTCCTAAAAGCACATATTTTTCAAAATAGGCTCAAATTTCACATTTTTAGACACTTTTCCCCAAAATTGGTATTTTCGGAAACTGGCTTGGTGCGGTATCCTAGAGTGTGATTGTCTATTAGAAGATGAATAAATCGTTTTGGTTTATTATTCTGTGAATAATACACCTATGTAGTCGTTCAGCAAAAATTTTTTGGAACACCCCCTCAAAATTTTTTCTTACACGTTTCAAGGTGTCTAGATGCATGCAATGTCCGTCGCCGTCCGCCGTGTCACGCATAACTGCCTCAAAATTGGTCCAATTGAGTCGAAATTTGCACCAAATACTCATCTAGGGCAGACATGGTGCCCGCAAGCTTTTCAGCTCGATCGGACCAACGGTTTGGATTTTATGGACAAAAAACTGGCAAAAATGAGGCGTTTTTTAGGAGTTTTGAAGTGAAAACCGTTGAACGCCCATAATTACCGTAAAAATGGTCGAATGTGATTCAAATTTGGAGGGTAGGTGGGGGTTGGTCCAAAGATGGTATCTATATTAGGGATGTTTGTTACCTAAAAGTATCGGGAAAAAACACGGGAAAAACGAATTAATGGCACATTGTTTATAAATGGTGAAAAAATTGTTTGACATTTTTATATTGATGGAGTACAGTTCTATATGTCCGCAAGAATAATAAACCCATGTGACAAGTACTTTGCAGCGTTTTTTATTTACTTTTGTACATATATTGTGATAACATAAATAGGTATATATGTTTTTTGCCGTGAAAAGAATCACAGTTTCACAGACAGACAAAGATTCGAATTTATAATATAATAAGGATAATAAGGATAGAGATAGAGATAATAATAACCCCTACACATATATCCATGTCACGAGGTATCTGCTTACAGAGTACCTAGATAGTTCCTCTTATGAACTCGCCAAAAAGGTTGCCCAAATTCCAAGAAGCCGACACTTCGATTTGATTTGGATTTGATTTTTTCGAAATCAGGTGACATTTATGCAACTGTGTTTACATAACTATTATAGTCGATGAATCTGAATGGTATTTACTTTGCCAACAGTATGTACCTACCTGATGTTTTTGATGTGCCAAAACTTTATTGCACTGCTCTAACAAAAATTGGCTTCACAAAAATGGACTTCTACAACAACGCGTGCGTCCATATTTCGTAACTCCGTTACCCAATTTTCATGGAAAATGTTGCAATTATAGTGTTTAGTAGGTTTCATGAGTCTGTTTGGTGCATTATTACTATGGTGCGAAACTTTAGTGTTTCCAGAGCGAAAACTCTGGACACAAATTAAAAAATTTTTGTTTGGGTAAAGATAAAAAACTTAAAAAAACTAGCGACTACTTCTTCCAAATTCAAGGACAATTGGAAATAACGATGAGAGAGCGTTGTTTTTTCGTAGTGTGGACCCCTAGGGATCTACATTACGAGATAATACAAAGGGATCGCTCATTCTGGGAGGACAAAATGATAACAAAGTTGAAATATTGTTATGAAAATGTTCTGCTCCCAGAAATTATTGATCCAAGGATACCACGTTCGCTGGAAATACGGGAGCCTACCCAGGACTTGGGATGAAAATTCCTCAAAGTATAATACTTTATTTTGAAAGCAAATATAGTATATTCAACAGCAGAAATGTTTCAAGTGTTTGATGATCTGTACCTATATGTCCCCTAATTTCGATACTGCTCAGATTTGAAATACCCAGTTTAATTTTTCAAGACTAGATTCATGGACTATGATTTTACACGCTGTCCCATAAAATTCGCGTAGGTACTTACCTATATGAAAGATTTATCGACTTGTATTTTTTGAAACATCTATATGCATGTAGGCACGCTGTTGTAGGTACCTGCCAATCTTTGTGAACAATAAAAAATTGTTGCAGTGCGCAAAAGTAACAAAATTATTTTGAAAGTGTGTATGTAGTCTGTATGTATGTATTTAGGGACACAACTTGCAATACAATCTAAAATTATTTGAGTTTTGAAATACTTCACTACTAAATTCCGGATGTGACAATACGTTTTGGAGATATAGCAAAAAATACGAGAAAGAAAATTGGATTTCACAACGCGGTTTTGAGAGTGGTGGTAGGTATGGTATTTTAGCTGTATCTCGGAAACTATTGAGTCTACCGAGCCTATTCTAGTATTCTAGCAAATCTAATTCAGTTTCAAAATGTGCACTTTTTGTCAAAAACGCGCTCTATCATGGCCAAAATGGGGGAAAACCAAAAAAAGTGCGAACATTTTGAGGTTTCTCGCATTTTGACCAAAGTTTTGGGGGCCACCGTTGTCAAAAACATGGATTTTGCGTATCAGTCACATCCCCTACAACAAAAAAAACGAAACCTACTACCCCCAACTTAGGCCCCCCTTTTCTCGTAGTCCACAAACGTGAGACAAGGCTTGACCCAATCCTGTTCACAGACAAAACTTCTTTTCCAACCAACATCAGGAAGACTCGATTTTGATGCAGACCTTGAGTAGGAGAATTCGGAGAACGTTCATACGAGGGGTCCAGGCGGCCGGCACCACCTCACCAAACTGCCCCCCTCGCTCGAGCGCACTCCTCCACCCCGTCAGCCCTACTATTGTTTCACCAATCTTAAGGATTACGATCGTAATTTTTGACCAATCTCAATTCTGAAAACGGATTTGTACACTGTATGCATGGGCACACTGCTGTATAAGGCGACATTTTTGAAAAAGTCTCAATTTAATCAAAAAATTTATTGAACAGTGCGCAAAAAAATTGTGCAAATTTTTTAAACCGATTTCGTCCAAACTATGGGTTGATATCTTATCAAATCCGTTTTCAGATTCAAAATATCTTGATTCGTTCTCCTGTGAGGAGTCAAGGAAATTTGCCCCCGATAGTGCTGCCATCTCTTATCTGAGAATCTCACTAACTTGTCGTTACATTTAGCCTTAAGGCTAAATGTAACGCTTTTAGTTGCAAAACCTGCCACCACGTGGCAGCACCAAAATGAAGGAAATTTCCTTGACTCCTCACAGGAGAACGAATCAAGATATTTTGAATCTGAAAACGGATTTGATAAGATATCAACCCATAGTTTGGACGAAATTGGTTTAAAAAATTTGCACAATTTTTTTGCGCACTGTTCAAAAAAATTTTTGATTAAATTGAAACTTTTTCAAAAATTTGGCCTTATACAGCAGTGTGCCCATGCATACAGTGTACAAATCCGTTTTCAGAATTTCGGTCGGTCAAAAATTACGATCGTAATCCTTAAGATTGGTGAAACAATAGTAGTGCTGACGGGGTGGAGGAGTGCGCGCGCGAGAGGGGGGCATTTTAGTGAGGTGGGGCCCGCCGCTTCGACCCCTAGGCCGCCTGGACCCCTCGCATGAACATTCTCGGAATCGAGTCTTCCTGATGTTGGTTGGAAAAGAAGTGTTGTCTGTGAACAGGATTGGGTCATAGCCAAGTCAAATTGGACTTGTGCTTGCTGCCTAATAAATGTGCACTAGCTGGAAATTATTTTAATCGAATTTGGGCATAATACGAGTAATGTGAGTTTGCGACGGACTCTGGCTTGTGCTAAACTTTTGAGAGCCAAAAAACTGCGAAATTTTCGGACCTTTTTCAGCTTTTTCGCTTCTCGAAAACTATTTTCACTATAATTATGCTAGAATAAGGAGCATAAAATTGCGCGTCGATTGGGTTTAGTACGTCAAAATCGCTTCAGCCATTTAGCTAAAATCGCCAAAAATAAGTCTTTTTTCGATTTTTCCCAAATTTGTCGATACGTCCCTAAAATTTTGATACGTGATTCCTAAAAGCACATATTTTTCAAAATAGGCTCAAATTTCACATTTTTAGACACTTTTTCCCAAAATTGGTATTTTCGGAAACTGGCTTGGTGCGGTATCCTAGAGTGTGATTGTCTCTTAGAAGATGAATAAATCGTTTTGGTTTATTATTCTGTGAATAATACACCTATGTAATCGTTCAGCAAAAATTTTTTGGAACACCCCCTCAAAAATTTTTCTTACACGTTTCAAGGTGTCTAGATTCAAAAAATGCAATGTCCGTCCGCCGTGTCACGCATAACTGCCTCAAAATTGGTCCAATTGAGTCGAAATTTGCACCAAATACCTACTCATCTAGGGCAGACATGGTGCCCGCAAGCTTTTCAGCTCGATCGGACCAACGGTTTGGATTTTATGGACAAAAAACTGGCAAAAATGAGGCGTTTTTTAGGAGTTTTGAAGTGAAAACCGTTGAACGGGTAGTAACGCCCATAATTACCGTAAAAATGGTCGAATGTGATTCAAATTTGGAGGGTAGGTGGGGGTTGGTCCAAAGATGGTATCTATATTAGGGATGTTTGTTACCTGAAAGTATCGGAAAAACACGGGAAAAACGAATTAATGGCACATTGTTTATAAATGGTGAAAAAATTGTTTGACATTTTGATATTGATGGAGTACAGTTCTATATGTCCGCAAGAATAATAAACCCATGTGACAAGTACTTTGCAGCGTTTTTTATTTACTTTTGTACATATATTGTGATAACATAAATAGGTATTATGCTTTTTGCCGTGAAAAGAATCACAGTTTCACAGACAGACAAAGATTCGAATTTATAATATAATAAGGATAATAAGGATAGAGATAGAGATAATAATAACCCCTACACATATATCCATGTCACGAGGTATCCGCTTACAGAGTACCTAGATAGTTCCTCTTATGCACTCGCCAAAAAGGTTGCCCAAATTCCAAGAAGCCGACACTTCGATTTGATTTGGATTTGATTTTTTCGAAATCAGGTGACATTTATGCAACTGTGTTTACATAACTATTATAGTCGATGAATCTGAATGGTATTTACTTTGCCAACAGTATGTACCTACCTGATGTTTTTGATGTGCCAAAACTTTATTGCACTGCTCTAACAAAAATTGGCTTCACAAAAATGGACTTCTACAACAACGCGTGCGTCCATATTTCGTAACTCCGTTACCCAATTTTCATGGAAAATGTTGCAATTATAGTGTTTAGTAGGTTTCATGAGTCTGTTTGGTGCATTATTACTATGGTGCGAAACTTTAGTGTTTCCAGAGCGAAAACTCTGGACACAAATTAAAAAATTTTTGTTTGGGTAAAGATAAAAAACTTAAAAAAACTAGCGACTACTTCTTCCAAATTCAAGGACAATTGGAAATAACGATGAGAGAGCGTTGTTTTTTCGTAGTGTGGACCCTTAGGGATCTACATTACGAGATAATACAAAGGGATCGCTCATTCTGGGAGGACAAAATGATAACAAAGTTGAAATATTGTTATGAAAATGTTCTGCTCCCAGAAATTATTGATCCAAGGATACCACGTTCGCTGGAAATACGGGAGCCTACCCAGGACTTGGGATGAAAATTCCTCAAAGTATAATACTTTATTTTGAAAGCAAATATAGTATATTCAACAGCAGAAATGTTTCAAGTGTTTGATGATCTGTACCTATATGTCCCCTAATTTCGATACTGCTCAGATTTGAAATACCCAGTTTAATTTTTCAAGACTAGATTCATGGACTATGATTTTACACGCTGTCCCATAAAATTCGCGTAGGATGAAAGATTTATCGACTTGTATTTTTTGAAACATCTATATGCATGTAGGCACGCTGTTGTAGGTACCTGCCAATCTTTGTGAACAATAAAAAATTGTTGCAGTGCGCAAAAGTAACAAAATTATTTTGAAAGTGTGTAAGTAGTCTGTATGTATGTATTTAGGGACACAACTTGCAATACAATCTAAAATTATTTGAGTTTTGAAATACTTCACTACTAAATTCCGGATGTGACAATACGTTTTGGAGATATAGCGAAAAATACGAAAAAAAAAATTGGATTTCACAACGCGGTTTTGAGAGTGGTGGTAGGTATGGTATTTTAGCTGTATCTCGGAAACTATTGAGTCTACCGAGCCTATTCTAGTATTCTAGCAAATCTAATTCAGTTTCAAAATGTACACTTTTTGTCAAAAACGCGCTCTATCATGGCCAAAATGGGGGAAAAACAAAAAAAGTGCGAAAATTTTGAGGTTTCTCGCATTTTGACCAAAGTTTTGGGGGCCACCGTTGTCAAAAACATGGATTTTGCGTATCAGTCACATCCCTTACAAGAAAAAAACGAAATCTACTACCCCCAACTTTGGCCCCCCTTTTCTCATAGTCCACAAACGTGAGACAAGGCTTGACCCAATCCTGTTCACAGACAAAACTTCTTTTCCAACCAACATCAGGAAGACTCGATTTTGATGCCGACCTTGAGTAGGAGAATTCGGAGAACGTTCATACGAGGGGTCCAGGCGGCCGGCACCACCTCACCAAACTGCCCCCCTCGCTCGAGCGCACTCCTCCACCCAGTCAGCCCTACTATTGTTTCCAATCTATTGTTTCACCAATCTTAAGGATTACGATCGTAATTTTTGACCAATCTCAATTCTGAAAACGGATTTGTACACTGTATGCATGGGCACACTGCTGTATAAGGCGACATTTTTGAAAAAGTCTCAATTTAATCAAAAAATTTTTTGAACAGTGCGCAAAAAAATTGTGCAAATTTTTTAAACCAATTTCGTCCAAACTATGGGTTGATATCTTATCAAATCCGTTTTCAGATTCAAAATATCTTGATTCGTTCTCCTGTGAGGAGTCAAGGAAATTTGCCCCCGATAGTGCTGCCATCTCTTATCTGAGAATCTCACTAACTTGTCGTTACATTTAGCCTTAATTGAGGGAGCACTAGGGAAAACTTCACCGTCAAGATTGCACCGTACACTCCCTGAGCTTACCACGTGGCAGTTTACCAGGCCAAAAGTTCGAGGTATTCAAGTACCTACCTACATACCTGAATAGGTTGATCAAGGAAGCAAACAATTCTATATATTCCTCCTTGCTGCTTCATCCAGTATTGCTGTAAAATTTTGCAACCGTCAGTAAACATCAATAACCACTCAACAATCAATAGTCGGAGTAGATAAGTCAGAAATTAGTATTATCAGAACACAAGTAATAATCCTGCCACGCAGATTACACGTTCGATCTTGATCGCCAATCTGGCAGAGGTCACTGACTAAAAAGAGACTATACACTATACACCAGGCCGATGCACACTGGGCTATTTTGCATAATTAGCGCGAAAAATGCCATTTTCTTCCTGTAACGCAGTGGGACATAAACTGAGTGGCAGTAAACATCTATAGGACCTCGACCTGATTATCGGATCTGTCAGAATACCTGTTTTTGTTTGCGAGGCATGTCGTTAAACTTGAGAGAAAACAAAGGTGAAGGTAAGGGGGTTCCTGCTAGTCAGCGGGTTATGAAGATTCTAAAACAGGAGGTTTTTCTTCGTGCCGGGCGTGACACGGCCGACTCACAGATCACAGAGAAGGAGTTTAACCTCATTATGAAGAAAATTTGTTTCAGGTTGCAAGGTAGTGCTAGTTTGATCTTGGAGGGAAAAATCACAGATTTATAAGTTTTCACTGATGTCTAAACAAAATTGCACCACTTTTCACGTTTTCTCTGTGGTAGCAGTGTGAATTAAAATAAATTAAAATTATAAATTCGAAAGAAAAAATGCGCCAAAGTACGCCCGCTCAAGATATTTCGGTTTATGTTCCAGGATCATCATCAGGGGAGCTTAAAAATTTGTGTTTATTTCAAGAATGGTTGAACGTGAAAAGGAAAAGTGGCTTAGAACTAGGTACGTACTCTGCGATTTCAGAATAAATGCTGCCCGAATTGTACGTGAACTTGTACAATTTGTACTACATGCCACCTACTGTACAAAAAGTACTTGTTTACGCAGGTGTGATAATCAGCGCTTTTCTATTTCAGATTGGTCAACTGAGTGAGGAGGCACAAGAAGCCAAGAACAAATATTTTAAATTAGTAAGAGAGCATCGGACGAGGAAGAACTCTCGAAAACACATACTCAGCATTCATCTCTTGTCTTCGGATCCGTACGTATCAATGGGTGGTCGGAAAAACGTTGCAACGAAGAGATCCATTCCATTGGAGATGATGCGCCTACTAGATCATGATCAACGGAACCAGAATTTCCCAGTCACCATGGACGGAGAATCGTATTCGTTGCTTCCAGACTCTACAAGTAACAGTGACTGGACGTAAAAATTGAGAAATAATATCCATTTTCAAGTCAATGTTCCACAAATTACAGTTTTTCAAAAAGTTAAAAAAATTTGGTTTTTTAAATAAAATAATGGTAAAACTTCATGTTTTTAGCGATTCCACCTCATTTCGATCGATAAAAAAAAAAAAAAATGTCGCGCTAATTATGGAAAATAGCCCACTTTACAATTGTGGAATGGCGGGGATGAGTGGATAGGAGGTGGGTGGGTGACACATCAACAGGCGGCTGAAACTCGGTCGCTGAACCCAGTACTACTTCTATCGCTCCGGCCACCTGCTGATATAGCTGCAGCTGCTCCCAGTCAGAGGCCCTTGAAAAACTTTTATTTTGTTACAACGTAATAACTGCGTAACGTCAACCTTTGTCGGTACCTACCTCATTTTTGGTTTATTATTCTGCGAATAATACACCTATGTAATCGCTCAGCAAAAAATTTTTCAAAATTTGTTTCTTTCAAGTTTCTAGGTCCGTAGATTCCAAAAATGCAATTTCCGTCCGCCGTATCAAGTGCACCGGCTTCATTTTCGGTCTAAAAAATTCGTTCTTTCGCACACATGCTCCATTTGGGCCCTAGTTGTGTCCCGAAACTTTGCAGCGAGATCGGAATATACCCAGGGGTGTTATGAGTGAAAATGGGTATAAAAATAGGTACTTTTTGTGTTTTAGTAACATGTTAGTAACATGAGCTTTTGAGGTATTGTTTTCCACGTTTTTGGGACGAGAAGACCGAATATGAAGTCGATTTTGACCAAAGAGTGGAAAATTGGGGTTCTAAGGAACTTTCAGCCTTAAATGTACGTTAAATTTAGGTCTAAAATCATCGTTTTTCCGCACACAGTTCGGGTCCCCATTTGGGAACTTATTTGGGCCCTTGTGCTCCGAAACACAGCAGCCCGACCGGCATACATCCAGGAGTGATATGGGAGTAAATTGAGTGTAAAAATAGGGATTTTCGAGGGAGTTTTGAGGTTTTAGTGAACATGAGCTTTTCCGGTATCGTTTTTCATGTTTTTTAGGGCGAGAAGACCGAATATGAAGTTGATTTTGACCAAAGAGTGAAAAATGGAGGTTTTAACGAGAATAAGCTCCCGAAATTCATTTTTATGAGTCAAAAACATGGGAAATTGTCTGAAATCACCATAGATTCGTATAATAACACTAGAAGTAGTATCAACAGGTGAATCAAGACAATTAAATAGTACTATCAATGATCAAAAATAATCTTTTGAAAGGAAAAGCCGAGCCTAATTTGTGTTTTTGGGGGCCAAAACTGGTGGAAATCATCAAAAATAGCCATGTCAATCATTGCACATGAAAGAAACAATATATGAACAGCCAAAATTTCTGTAGGTCTGTCCAGTAGAATAATAAACCCATGTGAATAGTCAGATATAGTGGTCTGCTTGCCATCCTTCAATAAATTGTTGATGTATCCTTCACAATGATAGAACAGTTCCTAGTTGCATGGCAGATTTTGACTGATTCATTTTAGGTACAGCATTCCTTTTTTTTTTTTTTTAGTAGGTATGTCGACTTTGTCGGTTTGTCGGTAGGGTAACACTAAGAGCGCGACGTTGGCACGAACCCAAGGCCATTTTAAAATTAACACATGAATCAGTCGAGGACGACAGAACAACTGATGAGCTGATACGAACTGAGCCATGTTTCAAGAGTGGACCTGAAACCATTCACAATAAACGACCTTTTAATCCCTGTTTGAGTTTGAACTGAAGCGCCAGATCCCATAGGTAGTTTATAAATCCTTTTGCCGTTTCTAGCGCTCCCAGCAACACCTTCACTCCTACCTTTTTTCTTCTTCAGTTCATTCCCTCTTTGCCATCAGCGCAGTTAATTTCCTTTGTTCAATTTCAAAATCCCATCAACCATCCTGCCGCCCCCTTGTTCTGCCGCCTCCGTCGTCGACCTTCGAGACCTCCATCACCACCCAGGGCCCTCAGGTAACAGGGGAAAGGACCAGAACTAGGTACGTGCATTTCAAAATCAATTCCCTTTCGCGCTGAACCGCCCTATCCCATACAGTCCACAATAAACTTCAATAATTTACTAAAATTTCTGCTGCTTCAATCCCTATAACAGGCAAATTCCCTGAGTGTCTGCATACAACCGATCGGGACCAGACAGTTTCTATTCTTATATCTGCCTCATCCTTTTAACCACCTTTCTACTAAGCGGATTCTACTGCACATTGAAAGCTACCCTCTGCTAATAAAGAATATCGCGAGTTGATTGGTGAGAATGGGGAGTTGATATTCTGGGTAGAAATGGAGAAACGATGTACCTATTTGCACAAGCCGATTGTACTCTTCACGGGGGGGGGGGGGGGGGGGGGGTGTTTGAATGATGAACCAGGGACGCACAAGGGCTGAGGTGAGGGGGATCCTGCGGTTGTCATCCTGGTTCTGGCTGGAGGAAGAGGAGCGGATATTAGACATTCCACGTGGTCTCACGGCCTCCCAACGACTCCCCGTCCAACCCCCGTCGAGGATTGTGACAACAGACGTTTCATGTCAAAGCCCCCTCCCCACCACATTACGCCACACCGACCTGTCCTACCCCACGTTTCTCATAACCCTGTTACTAAGCCAGGTGGTAGAGTGCTCTGAATATGATACATCTCTCCTATCTGGTTTCGCCTATAGCCAACATCCTGCCGCAGAGACCGACGTTTCCCTCTGGTTCTGGATGTACATTGGTGTCACTGTGGAGTGCGGATCATCTGTAATTGTGAGGCTCTTTGTGGTGCCCGTTTGCGCTGTGGGAGTGGAGCGGGAACGGATGAGTTACTATCGGACGTAAACCGCTGGCCATTAGAGTCTGAAATACACCACGACTACCTACTCAAACCGACGAGGGACGCTTCGCAGTGGGCCAAAACGCTAGAAGTTCCAGTCATGCAACATGATCATATGAACGGATTTTCGGAGTTGGCAACTTGTAGGAATTCATGAGATAACTAGTAATTTATTGTTTTGCAACGAAAACTCGAATGTGAGTTTTTTGAGAATGCACGTTGCTGAGCAGTGAAATAATCTTTTATGTTTCGAGTCACAATTGTACACCAGTTAGGGATGTTAAATCAAATTTGAGTCTGTCATGTTTCCCTATTTTCAGATGATTATGCCCCCCAAAACTCACCCAATTTTTTTTGCTTCAAGAAAAAAAGTATTTCTGAAATGAAACAGCCTCTACCTGTCTCGAATCACAGTGGAGAAATATTGAAATCTACGGATGGATAAGAAATGCTCTGAAATGGAAATAAGTTTTAAACAAAACTGTTCAAAAATGCATGAATTGAGATTTTGGACCCCATTGCAATAGTGTAGGTAGCTACATTCTTTTGGAAAACTCCCTAAAATCAGTAGAAGTTCAACAAGTAACTTATACGCGCGAGTGGGAAAAAAGTTACTGTCATACAGCAAGACCATACGAGCAAATTTTCGAAGTACCTTAGGGTAAGAACACAATGTCTCGGCCTATTTAAATCTAGGTAGCCTGGACTCTTATTTCTTTTTCTTTCAATTTCTTTGTTTTGATTACTGAAACATTCTTTTCTTTCTCGATTCACACTTTAATACGATGGTGGGTTTATATCAATTTTTGGCACCAATGTATGGATTTTTAGCAGTTCTTACCATTTTGTAGTAAATGTTCACTCCCAAAACTCAAATTTAACCCACTTTTATTTGCGAAAAACGCTCATCAAACTCAACATTTCATTCTTTTGTTTTACCTACGAGTATATTTGATAGAATCTGAAATTTAGTTATCTCGTAGCCAAGGCCCGATACCGTAAGGAGCGATATAAACAAACTCATACACATATTGTATATATTTAAACAAATCTAAATCCAGGATTCGATTTAGAATGCTTTGGAATAGCACTACTACTAAAAAATGTTCACAAACTCATGTTAAATAAATTAGACCCTTTATGGTCGCTCATCTTCTTCGAAAATTCTCTAAAACTATTATTTGTAACGCGGTCAGTAGGTTGGGGTCAAAGTTACAAAACAATTCCATGAAATAACTACTGTAAATTTTGTCAGCGCATGCGCAAACGTGTTTTCCTTCGGGACTATTCTCCGTATGTTTGGTTTCGGCCTGGTGGTATAACATTCGCAACCTAATTCCCAGCCGAGATAAGTAAGTAATCCTTGGATTACATTAGGACTTGACTCAGCATATTTTATTGGTTCTCCCTGGTTTGAGGGTCAGTATGTAGTTTGCTTAGTTGGCTGCATTTGCGTATTTCCTTTACAGCATGAATTTTGAGGGAAACCCCCCCCCCCACCTGGAGAAGGTGGGGGGAAACTACCCGAAAAAATTATCGAAAGAAGTTGAAATTTAGAGGGTGTGTGTGGATTCCCACACTATATACTGACTGTGCATGCGCATATGCGAACTCATAGAAACGCCCATAAGTACCCGAAACATTTTTTTTTGAAATGTATAGAGTGTGGTCGGGTTGGTGTTCAGATAGTTGCACATCAGTTTCATCATATTTTGACTCCAACTTTCGTCTGCACATGACCAGATGTCATAAAATGTCAGATAACTCAGATGCAACCGTTATCTCTATGGGGGGTTCAGTTGAGGGATGTTCTTCTAATATTGGCAGCTGAATTCCAGGCCGATCCAAGTAATCCATAGATTGCACTAGATTATGTTTCTTCCACTAGTTTCTCGATGGCGGATAACAGCTTTCCTTGAGTGACCTCTGCTTCCAAGTGGAAGTGTTGAGTGGTTGTCACCCCAACAATATCAACGTATAATATACTCACCGCCGTGTATCTATACTGGCCTTAGGTAGGTAACACTAGAGAAAATTAGGTAATCCTCAGTCAGAATGGGCTGCCTGAACAAAGAAATCCGTTGATCCTGAGCCAGCTGCACCCTTGTGTGAGCACACGCAGGGGTGATCTTGCATTGAACGGCCTGTATGTTGGTGGAGCCTTTATTGAATGGTCCAGTACTGACTGTCCAAACTATGCTTGATGTCGACTCTGTAGACATCCGTTAACTGCTAATGAGTTCCCCGAGCGGTATCAAGTCTCCACCCTACAGGACTAAATAGATGCGTTCAAACAAATTTTTGGGAGATCAGATAGCGAGAGCAGGTATGACTGATGGAGCAGAGCTGGTAGAAGTTGAGTGAGGGGTGGGCGAGCTTATCGTCAAGTCGCTATCCCCAGACCAAACAACTAGAGAAGCCCCAGGGCCGTTAATAATTTCTCGGGTCACAGATCATCTTCCTTCCGGACGCGATGCTTAATTATCTGCGAGATAAACACGTCGCTCTCGCTGAGTTATGTGGAAGGTAGAGGTTGGATGTTATGGCTGAGGCTGCTATGGGATGAGGTAGGTCAGTGTTTGGTGATTAGTGGCGAGGCGAGGGGGGAGCACACAGCACTAGTTGAGCTCTGAGCTGCTGAGGGGGTTCGCTTGTTGACTGGGAGGCGGAATTAGGTGAAATTTAGTTATGAAGTTGAGGGTTCGGCTACGTGCCGGAGGACGGCGGGAACGTTACTCGAGTTTCAACGCTGTTTCAACTCACCGAACCTCCCAAAGTTAAGACGCCCGACTAAAATGTGCTGCTTGCACAGCGTCGAGTTCTTTGAATAGCTGAAGCGTCAACCGGTCTTCACACCAGCGCCTGGCCGATTCCCAAAGGGACTGACATATTGACGACTGGGAATTGGACTTCTGAACATTTAACCACAACTGGGGCATCCACACATGAACTGGAAAACCGGGTGCCATTCTCCATAGAAAATGTAGGAGGCACAGATCCACATCTTCTGCTGAAAAGTGTGCTGATCGCTTGTCGGCGAGTATCTCAAGTTGACATACTTATGAGCAGAAGGGTCTCGAAGTTTAAATAAACACTGAGTGAGACATGAATATCAGGAGGTGAAAGAGAACACAGTGTTGAACATTTGGACAAGTTTATATAATTGAGCGTCAAAATCAGGAGTATTACATACACTTAATCCATCAAATGGGCTTACAAAAGATATTGCCTGACTGAGGGTTGGTACAATTTAGAATATCGACTTTCGCCTAGTTACTTAGTCAGTGCGGTGCATTACAGGGGAAAGGGGTTATAATTGTAGGGGGTGAGATGGCTACGGTTCGTTGCGGGTATTTCGGGTCACATAAATTCCGTGGGTGGGGGGTGGGGGGGGGGGGGGACGTGGGAAAAAAGCACCTAAAATCCTGCAGCTTTTGAGATGGCTTTAGATGCAAGATTTTTTTATTAACATGCACTGCACGGACGAGGGTTGGTAGCACCTACTGCAAATATTAAGGGGGTGGGGCAACGCAACATTATATACCACTCTGAGGTGGCTTTGAATGCATGATGCGTTTGCTATCTTGAAAGTATCGCAGCGCGGCACAGCCTAGGTGACGGGACACAAGGTGTAACGTGTTCTCATGGAAGAAGATAGACTCTCTTCTTCCAGGGTGTTCTCGTGAGGGGGTGAAATTGAGACGGTCCTAGACTTTTGAGTTAGCTTCAGACGTTCCAGTATTATCAACTACACACCACACATACGTGGCTAAACTGCCAAGCAAATCAAAAGGGGGGAACAAGGTGGTTTTAAACTGGTCCTAATGCTAGAGGTTCGTCGCTGGTGCCGTATAGGTAGGGTGACCAGACGTCCTTTTTTCGTAAGGACGGTACTACTTTTCAACCCAAGGCCCTGCTGTCCTTCAGACCCCTTGGAAGGACGCCTGAAGGTACTTCTTTTCTAAAACGGTACTTCCAAAGGACCATTCTTAAGCCTCGTCCACACGTTCGAACCGAACCGTTTGCGTACGGTACGCGAACCGTACGTCTTAATTTTTTGTTTCGGCGTATGGTTCGCAAACTAACTAGATCCAGAAATTATGGCGAACCACCCACGAACCAGTCTTTCAATAGCCAGGAGTGGGTTTCGAGCCACCGTCCTAACGGCAACTACCTGTCCACATGTGCGAACTCGAAAAAACCGTTAAAATGTGGTTCGCGAAGGAGAAAATGAATGCAAATTCGATGAAGGTTGACAATTTTAGAAAAAATATATGGCAAATTCATAGTTTCAAAAAATATTCCTAACTCCTGAAGTCTCTTGACCTACCTAACTACCTGCCATTCAAAAAATTTGTCTACTTCGAAAATTCGTTACTTGAAAAAAATAATTGTTTAGTATGTAAAGCATTTCAGGGTACGTCCCTTTAGATGGGGAATAGAATGAACTTCCAACCAGTAGCTATTACTATTATAGTCTAGCAGATTTTTCTTTGTGCATGGGTGAAAGTGGGCTTCAGCCCTCAACCGTCCCTCCCCTTACCTGTGGGGACCCGCGGCCACCAAGTGTAGGGAAAATTCCCTACCGCATTATCGTGGAAAAAAAGTGAAATACGAGGATTCACCTCCAACTTTGACAAATTATGAACGGCAACTCTTTCATTCGTTAAACATTTTGAAAACTGGCTCAAAACCAAAAATATTTTTCAAGTTTTTATGTTTCATGTGCTATTTTAAATTTTAAATACGGCAGTTTAAATACGAATCTATGCTAATCTGTGCATAAATTGATTGTTCTCATTATAATAATTGGTCAGGTGAACAAGTCATGCAAATTTTCAACAAAATTTCACAATTTCCAATTCTTTCTAAATTTAATGCACGCTACATTTGACCCTAAAAATCGACCAAATCTAATGTGTTCAAAAGTTCATGAAATGTTGGACAAACTGTTTGTCTTTTGATTCAATAATCAAAACAAAGCCAAAACCGATAAATAATTAGTCCATGAACAAGCCAAGATCAACAAAAATATAACAGCAATCGCGTTTATAACAATGGGTTAAAAGAGAGTTCGAAAACAAGCCAAGATCAAAGCACTATAAGGCAATCGCGTTTATGACAAACGGTTGAGAAATAGACGACAGAGACGGTCAGTATAACCTGATGGCGTTCAGAGCAAAAGTGAGAAAGGTGGCCGTAGGGTAGTTTGGCACCGTAAGGTTGGGGTAACTGACCTCCCTCCAACGACTCAAATGGTGGTGTGGAGAGGGTGATCCCATGCACACAGAAAAATCTGCCAGACTATAGTAATAGCTACAGTATTATTACTATAGCTATAGTTTTATTAGTAATAGCTATAGTATTATTATTAGTAAGTAATAGTATAGCTATTACTATAGTATTAATATAGCTGATACTATTACTATCGCTAATGTTAATATTAATATAGCTACTACCTACTACTACACTATCACTATACCTACTACTACTAATGCTATTACTATAGCTAATACAGTACCACACCTATAGTAGTATAGTGTAGTACTATAGTATAGTAATATAGTACTATAGATAATACTATACTATTACTATAACTATAGTACTATTAGTAATAAATAGTATTGGTAAATAGTAGTAGTATAAATAGTATTATTACTATAAAGTTAGGTAGGCTTCCCAAAATAGGTTTAAGCTGAGTTATTGTTATGCTGAGTAGAAAGGCTCGTTCGCACCTTTCGCTGCTTAATTTAGCTGCGAGGGCTGAGGCTGAGGGAGGTTTCCTCAGCTCACATTATGCTTTAACTATTATAGGTGAGTATTATTATTACATAATACGTATGTAACTTCAAGGTGAAATCCAAGGCTTTCCAAACCAAAATCAACGTATTTCTTAAATTAAACTTAAATGAAAATTAAATAAGAAAACAATTTGATTGTTTCGGGAAATATTGAAATTCGACTTGGAAATGCTAAGACGTACAAGTACCTACTTATATATATATATATATATATATATATAAGTAGTATCCAAATATTCATCCTGGGCCACTGCCTTAGATCTCTGATAAAAAGTTTTAACATAAAAGATCAGAACACATATTTTCACTTGAATCCTTGATGTTTTTTATTTTCACTTGAATCCTTGATGTTTTTTATTTTCACTTGAATCTCTGATAAAACTTTTTTATCACAAAACATCAGAACCAGTGACTTTTTCATTTTTAGCGACTTGAATCTCTGATAAAATTTTTTTTAACACAAAACATCAGAACCAGTGACTTTTTTAAAAAAATATTTTTTCATCAGAAACTCTAGTGAAACTCTAATAATTTTTCAATCGTAAATAAAAATGCAAATTTAGGACTATTTAGGGGTCGATATTTTCGAAATTTAGCTCCCTCTGATGTTTTCACTAGAAAAAATAAAAAAATTAAAATAACGTCACGCTAAAAATATTTTTGAATCGTCTTAAAATAAAATGATATCGTCTTAAATTAAAAAAACGAGACGAAAGATCTCTTCTGAATTTGTGAATCCCAATCTATTTGAAGGTGGTGTCGAATCGACCCCACCTTTAATAGAGGGGGTCTCGATTTGATACTACCTTTAAGAATTCAATTCAGACAGGAAAAGTGTACAACAATACAATATAAAATAACCTGCTAGTTAGTAGTATAAGAACTTTTAATGAACACAGCTCATTAAAAATAAAATCTCCTTCATACCCCAAGCATTCTGAACTTTAGCAACATGTAAAATAATCCTCAAACTGCTTTTTCAGTGTGACTTTATCCTCATTATAAGCCAATTTTCGAAGTTGATGTTCAGTAGCATTTTTAGGAACCTTAATCTTTTTTTCATTAAGACATGTCTTTTTTTTTTTTTTTTTTTTTTTTCCCCTTTATTTTGGCTGGGGATTACCCATGTGCCACAAGCATTTTTACATTATTTACAATTCAAACAAAATCAACGTTAAATAAAATCAACAAATTTTTCTTTTCATAAAATTATTTCACACACTTCAAGGAAACGCAATATTTGGTAATATTCTTTTTTGTCCTTATTTCTAAGTAGATCTGGTAGCGAACCATTATGTTTAGACAGAGTCTCCGCTAGTAGGACTTCACGCTCTGCATTGTATTTGGAGCAGGTAACTATAATATGTTCCATATCTTCTAAAACATCGCACTCCGTACATAACTGGTTGTTTGCCAATTCGTAGAGGTACATCGTTCTTCGATTGTTGCCGTGGTTTGTACGGAGTCTCGTGAGTTGTACGTATTGGCGACGAGTCATATCCCAGTTCGTTGGAATCCACGGTTTATTGGATATTTCAGGCTGCACTTGATAATGGTATTGCCCCTTTATCAAAGCTGTTTCCTCATACTGCGCTTGCCAATAACAGTTCCGTTTTCTTTTAAGGGCAGTGACCAAATCCGGGATTGGCATTGCGTTTAAAAGTTGCTGTGATTCTTGGTCACAACCTCTCCTAGCGGCAGAATCAGCTTCATCGTTTCCTCTCAGGTTACAATGCCCAGGAATCCATTGTATGGTGATTGTATTGTTTAATACACGAATGTGATTTGCCAGTTCGTAGAGTACATAGTGTTGGTTCTGTGACTTGTTCAGAGCAACCAAAGCCTCACACGCGCTCCTGGAGTCGGTTAAAATAACTCCTCTGTCGTAACCTTGTTCTTGCAAATATTTCATTGCTGTTGATATGGCTATGAGTTCAGCCGTCAGTACACTAACGCTGTTTTTTAATCGTATTGATCTAGATGATCTAGTTTGCTCATCGTAAACGCCAATGCCACATACATCTAGTGTCTTGGAAGCATCCGCATATATTTTAGGTATCCCCGTGTAGCGTGTGTATAACATTTCCTCAACGCATGCCTTAATTTCAGCGATTGACAACGTTTTCTTTGCTGAGTTTATCCCTGGAACTCTAGTTTTGATGGGAAGAACGATTTGGGAAACAGGGATGTCCAGACAGTATACAAGAAGACGTGGAGACATGTGAATATTGTCAAGTAAAGTTCCCATCTCCTGAAGTCCAATATGCACTATGTCCCGTCTGTTGAGTCGATCAATTGTAGTTTTTCTTCTCAGTTCTGTGTATGGAATGTGAAGGGGATGTGATCCATCAGCCATTATTTTTATCGCTCTCTTTTGTCCAAGCCATTTCCTTCGGATGCTCAACGGGAGTAGGCCCGCTTCACCTTGAAGTGCGTTTATAGGTGTGGATTTGTAACATCCCATCCCAATCCGGATAGCGTGATTTTGGATAACCTCGAGCTTGGTTAAACTTTTATTGTGTCCACAATCGTACAGAGGTGAGGCATAATCCAATATCGCACGTGTTAGTCCTTTGTAAATCCTCATGATTTTCTCCGGATGGAGGCCCCTAGATCCACACGCAACAGTCCTCAATAAATTCAAAGATCTAAAACCTCTCTTTACAAGCTCTTTCAAGTGTTGTTGTAACGTCAATTTTCTGTCTAGAATTACGCCAAGGAATTTATGGCTGACGTTCACTGGAATTTGTATGTCATTCATCATTATTCGTATTTCAGTCAAGTTTAATCGACGGTTTGAGAAAGGGACCACTTTACATTTCACCGGATTCACTGTCAAATTTAAGGCTGTGAATTCTGGTGCAAGTTGGTTAAGAGAAGTTTGTAAATTCCATACGGCAGCCGCTAGGTCTGAATGTTCCCCATAAACTGCAAAATCATCCGCAAATTGTAGTAGTTTGCAACCAGTCAGTTGCACGGAACGGACTCGGTCAGTATATAGGTTGAAAAGTAATGGACTGAGAGGACAACCTTGGGCCAGAGATCCTTCAATTTCTCTTCTTACAACACCATCTGCTGAGTGAATCGTGAGTTCCTTCCGGGATACGTAGCTCGAGATCCACCTTATGATGGAATAGGGTATTTTCATATTCAACAGGGTCTGTTCCATGATGTCCCCGCGAACATTGTCGTAAGCCGCTGAAATGTCCAAAAAAGCCACCAAGATGATCGTTTTATTGTTTTGAGCGTTGACTATGTCCTGCTTCAAAATTTCCAAGTTGTCCTGGCTACTTCTACCTCTTCTGAACCCTGTACAGTTCGCCTGAATTAGGTTTTCCGTCTCGACAAACCATTGCAGCCGGTTCTTCACCATTATAATGAAAACTTTAGCTATGCATGATATGAGTGCAATCGACCGATAAGAAGATATTTCATTGGGACTTTTATTTGCTTTTAGAATAGGCCAAGTTATAATTTTCTGCCATTCCACAGGACATATTCCTTCAGACCACTTGTAATTATAGCATTGAAGTAATTTTTCTTTGGCAATTATCGGCAGAGAAGATAGCATTTTATAGCTGACCTCGTCGTACCCTGGGGTGGTTCCTCGTCGGCCACTTAAAGCAGTTAGAAGTTCCGTCATGGAGAAAGGTTGATCCAATGCTTCGTGTGACTGTGGATTATGAGTTGAAGGGGATGTGCGTGGGTTACTATGTGACGGTAACCGTGCTAGGAATTCAGTCGCTTTGTCTTTTGAGGAGCATGGTAGCGGAGTCCTGAATTTGGTTTTTCCTCGCAGAGCGTTTACCTGTTTCCATAGTATCATGTTACTGGCATTATTCATATCTTCAATGAAATTCTCCCATAATTTCTTTTTTTCTTTACTTATTTCAGCCTTTGTTATTTTGTCCGATTCACTGTATTTGAGGAAAGTAAGTTGATTTGGACAGGCTCGGTAAGCTCTTAGAAGTTTAGAGGATTCAACATAAAGTCTCTCAATATGTGGGTTCCACCAAGGTTTCGGTTGAAAACCAGTGTCTCCATTTTTGGATTTAGTTCTGGGGATTGCTTCTTCGCCAGCCTCATTGATCAAGATGGTTATTTGCTCTAAGGTATAATTCTCCTCTGATTTTATTAATCTGGTACAAGCTTGTGAGTATTTGTCTGGGTCAAAAAGCCTGTGGATGCGTCTATTTTTCATTTGAAGGAATCTGAATTCTTGGATGACCATTTCAATAATTATGTGGTCACTCCCCAGTGTTGTGTCTGTTACCTTCCAGTGAATATGTCGCTCTATAGAGGGATGTGCCACCGTGACATCAATGGCGGATTCTGTGCCTGTTCTTGATGAAATTCTTGTTCCCTCTCCATCATTCAGAATCAGAAGATTGGATTCAATTATTGCATCCCAAATTTCCTCTCCACGCCTATCTACTTGAGTTCCCCATGACCAATGTTTTGCATTAACATCTCCTCCAAGAATGCAATTTTCCTGGTTAGATGCGAAATTTAATAGTGTTCGGATCGATTGGCTAGTGGGTCTAGCATCAGGTGGAATGTATATTGATATGAAGGTAATTTTGGGAACAATGTTCAGAACCTTAATTCCAACTAGTTCTATACCATTGAACTGGAATGGAAAGGCGATTTCCTCAAACATAAGGTTCCGATGTACTGCTATGGCAACTCCTCCATACCCATCTGGTCTATCAGTTCTGCATAAATTGTATTGATTGATATTTTGTCTTGTTCCTTGTCTGCACCAAGTTTCAGATAGTAATGCCACGTGTATTTTATTTACATTTAGGTAATTACTCAGTTCGTCAATTTTGGCTGGTAAACTGCGGCAATTGAATTGTATGACCTTTACTTGCTGCATGTTCGATTACTACATTCGATTACTTGTGGTTTATGTTTTAATATTTTTCACTCTCTGATCTTGATCGTTTGTATTTACTATTAATTTCGTCCATTGTTTTTTGATTGTTTGTCATTAACATTGTTAAAGTCATCCCGATGGTGTCGATCGCATCGAAATCCGATAATTTGTCCGATTTTAGTTTATTTAGCAGATGTTCAATTTCTGAGATGAATTTCCGAGTCTCCGGAGTTTTGTGTGGGTTTTCCCCCTGTTCTGTTATAGAGAGTTTCGGTAAAGTTGGATAGTATTGGTTTGGTAATGGTAGTTTGGACCTAGGATCATTGGGGGTTATTATTTTGTTTTTTGGAGCCTTGGCTGACCAATCTTTAGGCTCAAACCAATTTACACGGCCGTTGTTCGCCGGCTTATGTCGATATTCTGCATACGAACTCTGAGCGTTTGACTTCTTTTCCGGTAAAGGTGGGAAATCCGAAAGTAGATTGAAACTATTCTGAATGTGAACAGGTGGGAATTTTTCATTGGCTATTCTATAAGATATAGATTGTTCTGCCATTGCTCTTTTGATTATTTTTTGTCTTTCAAATTCTGGACATTTAGTATCTATGGCTTTGTGAGGTCCCTTGCAATGTAAACAAGTTGGTTGTGTTTCGGTGCAATTTTGTGTACCATGTTCAGTACTTCCGCAATTCCCACACCTAGGTTTACCGCTTTTGCATGACTTTGTAGTGTGTCCATACCGTAAACATGTTTCACATTGTGTTACTCGGAAGATGAAGGGTTCGACGCGACGATTTGCAAGATATAGTTGGACGCTATCAGGTAAGTTTTGTGAGTAAAAAGTGACCTTGACAGATTGCGTTGGTGCATACTCGATCACGTTATCTTTTTGTACTCTTCGTTTTAATCTCTCCACTGCCAATATCTTGTACCAACTTTGAATGTTATTTTTTATATCTTCTTCACTGACATCTATTGGTATATTTCTTATAACTCCAACTCGTTTAACTAATTGTTGTGGTATAAAGGCTTTCATGTTGTTACGTGCTAGCAATGGATGAGATAAGAAATCGTTCGCCGAAGATGCATTTTTAAACGTTATTGATACTCTTTGTCTCCCGGAGTGATCAATTTTTAAAACGTCGTTAACGCTATTGTTAGTAAACATTAATTTACCTAGTTTCAAATCATGAAGTGGAGTTTCATCTGTGTTTTCAACAACAATCACATACGGTCCTTTGAACGCCCGTAGGTATTTCATTGTTAGGTTCTTCGTTGTTTCTGCCTGTCTGGTATCTCCTGCTCCGGTTGTATCCATTTCCACTTCTGATAAAATGTTTATCTGATCAGGGGGCTTGTCTGGTGGTATCTTGTCCTTGCCCGTCATCATAAACTACCGAGTCCAACTAAATTGATCACAATTCGAACTACCGATAAAAGAAAATAAACTGAAATAAAATTTAATCCGCTTATCCTGATAAACGTGTGTTGGCGATACTTCTTAGATCCGTTCAATACAAAGATCTAAGAGCTACTGAAGACATGTCTTTACTTGCTTCTTTGAAAGGAGTGGTGGTTTACCATCGACACCAAATAAACTTTCTCTGCACAACCCTTTACAAAATCTATACTCCTTCAATTCACGTAAAATGTTATCTAGTGCGTAACAGTTTTTTTTTCATAAAATTGAAATTCAGGTGTCTTTACAAACTTCCAGAAACCTCCATGTTCTTCACATAAATCTAATGCTTCATCATTTAAACCCATATCTCTTTATTTATTATAGAAAATATTTTTTTAATCTACGGACCCACCTTTAAGTATTCAATTCAGATGAGGGGTAAGTTAAAAGGATCTCTCCAATAAAATAAAAATGGAACACTTTAAATCGTTAAGAGAACTAGAAGATGGAAATTGTCTTTCCAAGAGTGAGTGGTGGGAAGTATCTGAATCTGGAGAACTGACTGATTATTTCGTGAGGAAGTATCATAAGTTTTTGGATTTACCAACTGTGAAACGTAACTTTTTTACCGGAAAAAATAAACTAACTGAAAACATTCTAAATTTTACTCCTTTCAGAAATTCTAGGGTTAGAGTACGAAATGGTAATATTTGTTTTGAATCCATCGAAGAGGATAATCAAATTATGCTAAACTTTGTGCACAGAATATTTGTAAGAGGAGGTCCCATTAGGTTTTTTATAAGGGATCCCTTATAAAAATTATAATTTAGTATTTACTTTAATCCTACCTATAATTCCATTTCTTTTTTATTATTTTCTTTTATTATTTCTTCAAGGTGAGTTTTAAAATTGTCTCTACTTATGTTTATTTCATAGTGACCCCAAGCCAAAGTATCTATGCCATTTTTCATTATAAATCTTTTATCATCATGAGCGGAAAGAGCTTTCTTATTCTGTTGTACTGTGGTCACATCGTGTTTTTTCGATTTGAATAATATCTGTTTCTGATAGTTTGGTTCTTTAAAGAATAAACATCTTTTATAATCCTCTATACTTAAACCCTTATTAACGACATTTTTCTTTACTCCTTTAGATTTTTTCGTAACATCATTAGTTTCGAATATTTTAAAAGCGTAGCACTTTGGGCGAAGTCCAATAAACTCATCTATAATCTTACCTTGTAACTCATCTTTAAATTTCCCATACACTTTTTTATTAACTTGTGGAATATTGTAAACATTATTTTTTGGATAGTCAGAAGTATCAAAATGATCCAACATATTTTTCATATCATTATAAAAATCATCCGTTTTTATTTCCATTATTAAACTATCTGTATCTCCGTATAATAAATTTACATCACTTTTATATTGTTTTTTAATTGTGTTGTAATAAAAGTCATACATTAGAGTTTTTGAAATGTCTAGAATACTCATTCCGATGAAAATTGGCTGTTTAAATGTGATATTTACTTTTTCCATGTGTACAGCCGCTAAGTTTTCGGAAAAAATAGTTCTACCTTTAAAGTTTGGTTTTGAAATTAGTTTTTCCAATTTAAAACCATCAGAACAAAGCCTAATATCCACATGTTTACGTACATTCATCATTGTCCTCCCATATACACTATTAGTCATCTCTTTGTAAAATTTTTCTTCGAATTTTGTTTTGGCTTTTGCTCTAAGATTTGTATTGTAATCAATATAGATTTTTAACCAAGCACTTTGGTCAAATTCTAAAACCTTATGAATTTTTTCTAATTTCATTCCTAGTTGTAAATACTGTTTTAACGTAATGTAATGGATAACGTATTTTTTCTTATCATACAACGTGCATAAAAGTTTTGATAGTTTTTCATCACCATAGTTATTTTCAGGAGCTAAAGGAAAATCAGAGTGTAAATCGTGGAGTTTTTGAGGATATTTTAAATCAACTTCTAAAATATAACCCTTGGGTGAATCATCAGGAATGGATTGTATATCGAAATTATCTAGATCCATTTTCCATTCAAAATTTCCATAAGGTAAAAATTTACTCATCGCCCAACCGTAAAGATTATTTGCATCCAAGTATTCAATGAAAACAGTTTCTTTTTCTTTGATGAATTGGTCTCCCATATATTTATTATTAGCTTTCGCGTATCGTTTTGAACATTGAGAAATTCCGCCTCTTATTCCTTTTTCTACGAGTAAAATCTTATCATAATCTGTTAACAATTCTATCTTTTGTTTGGTCATTCTCAACATACAGTCCCAAGCGAAACCTGGTGTTGTATAGTACCAAGCGGGGTCTAATTTATATTTTTCTAAAGATATATTTCTAAAGTTTTCCATGATATCTGCTAACAAAAGAACATCAATTTTATTGTAAAGTTCTGTAAATTCTCCCAAATTTTTAATTTTGAATGTAGACCAAATTTCTAGAGCATTTTTATAATCATTTTCTTTAACATTTTCTCCAGTGAGTTTACTGTAGAATTTCTCTATAGGTGGAAGGTTAGTTTCTCGATATTTTTCAACAGAGTCCATATACTCATATGGATAAGCTAATTTTCTAGTAATTAGTTCGAGATGTTCTTTTGGGAAATACTTTTTTATTTCCTTAAATTGATTTTTAGTTAAAGTTTTAGCTAAAGAATCTAAAGAAGCAGAAAGAAATTTAAAAGAATCTATGAATCTCAATTCTATAGTCTTTTTCTTTTTGTGACCATTTTTATCGAGTTCATCAGTTTCATAAGCTATCATTTTAGAAAAGGAAATGTACTTCTCTTCACTTTGCGGTAAAAGTTTAATATCGTAATTATCTTTTTCAAATTCTTTAATAAATAGATGTGCATCGTAGCCAGAAAGATTGTGGAAAAATACTGGAATAAACTTAGGATTTTTATATTCTAAATTACAAATCGAATGAGCTGCTCCTCTGTACATTCCAGTCAAATGTGAGTGATCCCGTACTTTTATACAATTATCAGGTATATTTGACTTCAAAACTTCTAATTCTTCAATATATATATCTTGTTGATTGTCATCTTTTTTATCAATAAAGTGTTGAATTGTTTTTCTCAGTACACCAAGTTCATTTTCAATTATAGGTGGGAGTTCATTAAATTTTCTTTCACAAATGTGACAACTCTCAGCACTATCGTATTCTCTTTGTTGTTCTTCGGTTAAATCTTTCATGGGAATATTAACGTCATAGTATTTTCTCGCCACCATTAAGGCATCTTTTTTTATTTTTTCGTAAAACACTTTTACCACATCCTGTCCAGAATATTGTACAAGTTTATAATCGCCTACATAGTTTTTCCTACTTTCGTCTTCGGCATTTTTCATGAAGTAAACAAAACTGTACGGTTCATGTTTTTGAATGTCATTTGTATAACATTCATCGGGATTTGGTTTGCAGGTATCAATCTTTTGTAACATACATTCAAAATCTGCATAAATTGTAAAAGGTACTTTTAAAGAGTGCCTATAATTTTCAAATTGTAAAATATTATCGTAAGGTTTTGGTAGTTCTACTTTAACAGCTTTATGAACACCACAATATTTTTTATGATCGTTTAGTTTATCTTGAGTTCCAAAGCTATTCAAGCACATTTTACACAAGTACCTTCGTTTGTGATCTTTTGTTAACTGACTATGACCAACCAGTTTCCATAGATCTTTGATCCAGCAGTAATGTTCAGTTTCCTTGTTTTTAAAGTACAACAAGTTAACGTGTTTTTCCTTTTCATCTTTCGTTATTTCCAAGGGTACTATAGTATTTTTTTCATTCAGACAGTAAACATTAATGGAAATCCCAGTTCTTTTCTCAAACTTTTTTACGTCTGTAAGTTTCATAGGAAAACTGATATCTTTCAACGCTTCGTCAAACTCATGTTCCCAACTAATGTACTTTCCTATTCTATACGAATGTTCGTCAGCTGGATGTAAAGCTGAAAGAACAGACCAAAGGAAACATTTATTATCGTCATTTTTCACATTTATAATTGCTTTCCTATTTTGCAGAAAAGCTGGGAGTTCAATGTAAGACGATCCTTTCAAAGGAACGTACTTGTTAACGTTCAGTTCCAAATGCTTGATCTTATGAAGTTGCCAATTAGATCCTTTAATTTCGAATGTTTCCATTTCATTTAGAATTTTCTGTTTCATTTCATCGTAACAGTTTGCAACTTCTGCTGACTGCAATATTATTACGTTTTTAGTTTTGAAATTGAGTTCCTGATACTCCATGTTATTTTTGTTAGTTCCTTTTTTAAATTCTGCGATTAAAACTACATTAACTTTTAGTTTCATTTCTCTAAGTTTCCATTTGATTAAACCTGTTACGGTTCTTTTAATACTGTTCAGAAATTTGGAAGCATCTTTAAATCCTTTCGTATTTTTAATGTCGTAAGTCACTAATCTAGATTTAAATGCCATTTCCTTTTTAGCAATTTCCGTTTTCGGTTCTCTGTTTTTTTCAAATACTTTTTCACTAAAATTAAATACTTTGTGTAATTTCCTCGGATTTACAAATACAGGTTTCGCTTTTCTAGGTTTTCTGATAGTCATTGTCCGGTCCGGGTCGTTTTTTCCATGACGCTTAGACTTTAGATGTCTAGCCCAATTTTTATAAGTAGTGCTAACATTGCACTTTTCACAATTTCTTCTCGTATTATCCATTTTATTATAGGATATATAATTTTTTTTCGTATCGTTCATTTTTATTAGAAAATAGATTCTTTTAACTAACCCCTCATTTTTTTTATCCACCCATTGAATTCTTATTGGTGGGACACTAACCCCTCATTTTTTTAGCCAGTGACTTTTCTAAACATGTAAACTATTTTTCTTAGCTTCTTCATGTATTTAAAAATTTTTTTAAATACATGGGACCCATTAAACCCAAATTCTTAAATAGGGGTCGCGAATTACGACCCCCCACTTTAACGTTAAAGGCAAATACAAGTCTAGAACATTTAAAAATTTCTTTTAAAACACAATTCCTTAAAGGTGGAGGCGATTCACCCCCACCTTTAACGGGATCGGTTGAATATTACGAATATTCTATCAACGATAGTCGTAATATTATCACATAACATTTTATTTATATAAAAGAAATCTTTTATATAAATCATTTTATTCATAATTCTAGAATTCTGTTTTTTGTAGTTCTTGAGCATAGAAAGATCCTTCAATATCTTCATCATTTAAATCTTTGATTTTGTATGTTATTGGATTAGTAGAGAGAATATCAGAAACCACAAAAATTTCTCTGGTCCAATTTGCTTCATATTTATTTACAAAAGTTTTTTTAAATCTTTTGATGCGAACCCTATCACCAACACTGAATTTAACTTTCTGTAAATTTTTTTTGTTTCCAAATAATCGTACTGTAACGTCATTTTGATTTAATTTTGTGACTTCTGATGGTTTCATACCAATAGATCTATGAAAATCTTTATAATTGTATTCATTAATTAAATCCTGTAGAAAATCAACCCATTTTTTATCATTCTCAACTTCAAAAAGAATTTTCATTTTACCATTCAATGTACGATTAAATCTTTCAATAATGGCAGATTTTTCTTCATTCTGTGTATGATACATTTTTATTTGGTGATTTTTCAGAAAATCTTTGAAAAGTTTATTTTCAAACTCCAATCCTTTATCCGTATGAAGCAAATTGGGGGCATTATGATTTTGAGATTTTGCTTTTTCTATTATTTTCTCAAAAGCTTTAACAACATTTTTTCCATCCTTTTTCTTCAAGGGTAAGGCCCATGCAAATTTTGAAAATGTATCGATAACATTAAGCATATAGCCGTATCCATCATTCTCTTTTTCATAATTTTTCATGATTATCAAATCAGCAGCCCACAAATCATCAATACCTTTAGTAAATATTGTCCTTTTTTGAAATTTATTTCTTATTGGCTTGTGTAATTCTTTAGCAAGAGATAATTTTTCATCATCATTCAGATCTTCTACTACAGGTTCTTCAGAATTTTCTTTCTCAGGTGAAGTGATAAATTTACTCTTTTTGGTTTTACATTTTGAGCATTTAGCAGCCACTCTCCATCTCCCGTTGATAGTTTGCACTCTTTCAGCATCAATATTATTGGTTCTCTTCTTACATTTATGGCAATAAATAGGATCAGTTAAATCATTATCCATTTTATTATAGGAAAAAAAGTTTTTTATGAGAAATATCTCATAAAAAAGAAGCTCCTCACTCACTCTTCAATCAAATGCAAATAAACTGTAACATTTTCAAATTGCAGCTCATCTCCATTTTCATTTCTACATGATAGTTTAATCTCTTTAATATCTCTCATTCCTTCTCGTATAGGACTGTAAAGAATCTTTTTATTTGTTTCCATATAAATAGTATTGGGGAGAATCAGTTTCTCTATCAAAGATACATGCAGTAATTCATGTTCGCTATGAAGATGGGAATGCTCATCATGATTAGCAAAACTATAATCAATAATATTACAATGCCATTCAATTAACGAAATAGGTTTGATTAACTTTGGGTTGTCTTCAGAATAGTAGTCCTTATTAACTTCAAAATAATCCCCAGGTGTTTTACATTGTTTAAAATCAAATAGTTCACAGAAATTTCCAAAACGTAAAAATTCAATTAAAACAGGAGATTTAAGAAAAAATCTATTACGATTTGTAGTGTAGTCTACTTTAAAAACCAAACTTTCAGGTTTTATTTTTTTTAATGTGTCAATTTGTGATTTATATAATGTTTTATTCTTTTCAAAACCCTCCATGAGTTCAGTTATATAACTTTTTATTTTTAAATATAATTCTCTTCTAAACGTCTCAACAGTAAATGTGCCATCTAACACATACTCGTGATGATACCATACATCTGTAATAAGCAATTTTAATGATATCAATACATCTTTTACTTGAAATGAAAGAGAAGGTGAAGTAAATAATAACTTTACTATTCCAAGTTTATAATTTTTATTGGGATTTAGAACAATTTTTTGAGCAAAAGTTATTTTTAGATCTCGATGTTTATCAGAAATCTTTATTAGAGTCATGCTTTTATTATTAGATAAAGTTTTTTTTCGTATAATAAAGATGAGTAAATACGAGATTGAACCAATTCCGTTTGATAAAAAAGAGGCTAGAAAAGGAATTTTACCATTACCTTTAAGAGCATTAATAGTAGGAACTTCTGGTTGTGGGAAAACAACACTTCTCTATAATCTCATCACAAAATCATGGGGAATCCCCTTTCATTATCTATATATTTTTTCAAAATCTATGGATCAGAATGCATATGAGTTTTTGAGAAGCGCTTATGAAATAATTTCTGTAAAAGATGGTGTGGAAATAGCACAGTTTTTCAGTAATTGTGAAGAACTTTTACCCCTAGATGATTGTCAGTCGAACAGTTTGGTAGTTTTTGATGATTGTGTTAATGTTCAACAGCAACAAGTTATTAAAGATTATTACGTTAGAGGACGTCCTAAGAAAATCTCGTGCGTTTACTTGACACAATCATGGTCAAAAGTTGATAAACAACTCATTAGAAACAATATTAATTTTTTATGTGTATTTAGACAAGGACCAAGATACATGCGAGATATTTATGATGAATATGTGGGAAGTGATTTCACTTATGGCCAATTCAAAGAATTATGCTATTCTTGTTGGGATGAGGACTTTGGTTTTTTAACGATTGACCTAACAAAGAAACGCAGTAACGGACGTTACCGAAAGAAATTTGGTGAAATATTTTAGATAAAAAATATAGATTTTAAGTTTGCCTTAATTAGGAACGGCGAATTACCGGCCCTAATTTTTATAGGGATTCCCTATAAAAACGCTACACGGATAACTTCAAAAAATCACATTGGGAAACGCTTCAAAAATCGCATTGGGAAACGCTTCAAAAATCACATTGGAAAACGCTTAAAAACGCAAAAATAGCGTTCCTAAGCGTTTAAGCGTTTAAGCGTTTAAGCGTTTGAGCGTTTTAACGTTTAACCGATTTAAAAAAAAAATTTTCCTATAATAAAAACATGACAACAAAAATTACTTTAGAACAAGCGCTTAGACAGAAATTCAAAGAAGCGCAAAATGAAGTGATGAAGGAAAAAGAAGTCAAACTTAGAGAAATCAAAAAGATTGATCAACCCTCTGAAGATGAACAAATAATTTTCACAAAACGAAAACGTAAGCCCATGACTGTGGCTGAAGCTAATAAATCGATTAAACTCAAGAAAAATTTACAGAAATTAGCAAAACAAGAAAGGGTTAACCAAGCATCTGATAAGGAAACAAGAGAAAAGGCTTATGAACCTATAACTTCACGATTAGATAAGGTAGAAAAAGCAGTGAAACAGACTGATGAAGATCTTGGTAAAAAATTAGAACTCATTCCTGTAATAAAAACAATTAACCCCTTGGCTATCAGTTCGCCTAAAAAAGTTACTTTTAAAGATGTTGATACCGAGGCCCAAGGTATTGATACTGAAGATACATTAAATCAAAGCTTTTCAAGTGACAATGTAGATAGGGATTATGAAATGGAAACAATTTTACAAAAAAGTGTTAAATTACCAAACTCTTCTGTAGGTCCTTTAGGTATTGGACCAATTGCAGAATTATATATTCTTCATCCTGATAGACAATTTGGAATATACCCTTTAAAAAATCATATCTTTATTGGAAATAAACAGATACGAGTAAATGGAAATGATATTGAAATAGAAAAAATGAAATATTCCGGTACTGAAGGCTTATGGAAGCTCTTAACAAAACCCATAGCTTCTGATATTCCATCCAAAGATGAGTACACTAATGAAGACTTTAAAGCTTATACAAAAATCCTCATTCAAACAGATAGCATGTTTCAAAATAATAATCCCGAATCTAAACAACCAAAATCAAGTGTTAGTAAAAAATGGAAAGAAATCATAAAACCAATCTGGGAGTATAGTAAAAAGAAAAAGATTGGTACTGGGTTGATTAAATATACTGAAAATCCTGTAGAATTTAAATATATAGATAATTTGAATCAACTTACACAAAGACTATACTATTTGTATGCACAAGAGCAGGCAGGAAATAATAATTTTCACAATGAAAAATTGGGAATTATAAATTTCATTAAAGATCAACTGGAGAAAGATATTGATAAACCCAAAGGAACTGAATACTTGATTAAAATTATTAATAATTTACCCAAAAATATGATAAAAAATGGTTCTGGTATTTTCAATACTATTCTTAATAAACTTGGGCCTGTTATTCCAGAAATGCATCTCCCAGGTGGTTATCAATATTGTGGACCATTTACTAAATTGGATAAGAGATTAAATAGAGGTGATGAAGGTATAAATAGTCTTGATAAAGCCTGTAAACAACATGACATTTTTTACAGAGATCATGAGAAAACTAGTGATAGGCATCTTGCTGATAAAAAATTGGAAGTAGAAGCTGATAAAATTATGAAAAGTTCAACAAATATCAGTGAAATATTGGGAGCTGCTATAGTAAAAACTGGTATGAAAGCCAAAAGACACTTTGGGATGGGTGTATATTAATTTTTTATAAGATTCACATCTTATAAAAAAAAAAAAAAACTTTTTTTCCTATAATAAAATGATTACACATCAAATAAATTTGTCAGAAATACAAATGAAAAAAATAAGATCTGCTTATAAAAAACGTGTTCCAGTAAAAGTACGACTGGCTTTTGCAGATATTAGTGGAAATGGAAATCATAAAATCCTGTTAAATGAAACTCAGAAAAAAAAGCTAGATAAATGTATCAAAAACAAAAAAGGGTTGGAATTGGAAATGAATTATGATCAGTTGCAAATAAATCATTCAGGTGGGTTTTTACCCTTACTTTTTGCAGGAATTGGTGCTCTTGGGGCATTATTAGGTGGTGGAGCTGCAGTAGCTTCTAGTGTTATAGACTCGAAACATAAGGCCGCTGAAGAAGCCGAAATAAAACGTCATAATCTCGAGATGGAAAAACTAGCTAAAAATGCAAAAAGTCTAAGTATCGGCTCTGGAATGAAGAAAAAGAAACCTAAAAAGAAACCTAAAAAGAAACCTACCAAATCAAAAAACTAAATAGCTTCCAGCCTCTTACCAATTTTGATATTGAAAGATTATCGAAAGAAATGAAAATTAAAAACTTCAGAGGAGTTTTCATGAAGGATGATTTACCAGAGAAAGTGAACCACACGGAATGTGGTATTATAAATCTAGAAAATTCTGATGAGGCTGGAAGCCACTGGACTGCATTTCATAAAAATAACAATTTAAAATATTATTTTGACTCGTATGGAAATGCACCACCACCAAGAGAACTTGTTCAATATTTAGGTTCAGAAAATTTATTTTATAATGAGGAGCAAATCCAAAACCAATATGATCCGCCTATCTGTGGACATTTATGTTTATTAATTTTGAAAAAGCTATCAGAAGGACACGATTTTGTAAATAGCATGAGAACATTGAAGGAAAATCTTAATTTCTTTTATTAAATTTTATAGTCTTGATATTTTTATAGAATTTCGATTCTATAAAAAATTTTTTTCTATAATAAAATGATGTACACAAATAATAATGAAACACCTTCAGCCCCTGAAGAATTTACTCCAATAACTAATCCTAGATTATATCCAAAAATAATTTTTCCCGAGTTTAATGAGAACAATTATAGAATCAATCGAATTATCAATCAATACAAATTTTTAGAAGATGAAGTGAAAATGAGAAATGGTTTGAAAAAAAAATATGGAAAAATATCCAGTACTCTTTACGGTACTGAATTTTTATTCGCCCTCTCAGAACTCGGACTGGTTAATACTTCTATAGCATTACCAATAATAATTCCATTCAGTGTTCCAATTTCTGTAGGATTGACAACCTTATCGATAATATTAAGGACTTCAAGCGGATTTTTCAATAAAAAAATTAATAAACACAAAGAAATTGAGCTTTTGGCAAAAGCTAAATTAGATTCGATTGAAGAAAAGTTCAGAAAAGCAATTAAAGACGGTAAAATATCTGATGATGAGTTCAATGATATTGAACAAGAAATAAAAAATTATATAAATATGAAAAGTACTATTCTAAATGAATATAATAAAAATAAGAAAGAAGTTAAAAGTGTGGATCCTATCAAACTATCACTTTTGAAACATGGGGAAGTTTTCAGAACTGGATTTTAATATTTTCTATTCCACTATCTTGATATTTTTTATAGAATTTCGATTCTATAAAAAAACTTTTTTAAGAGTTTTAAAAGAAATTTAAAATGTTCTCGACTTGTATTCGACTTTACCAAAAAACATCAGAACCCAGTGACTTTTTTCTTTTGGGGGGGTTAGTTAAAAGAATGTATTCTATAATAAAAATGAATCAAATTAAATCAATCTACTCGAAATACGATTCTGAAATCACAAGGCTTCAGTATCGAAACTTTAATCCTGAATCTAATTTGGAATTTAACTCTGAGAATAAGAGAACGGTTTTCAAATTGCTTCTAGATGACGAGTTTCTTAGCAGCAATATTCAATATTACATTGCTGGAAAATACATTCCTAAAGATGCAACAAAAACATATGGAATCAGTGATACAATAATGATGGTTGACAATTTTGTTGCACACCTTTTTTCCAAAATTGAAGTAAAAAAGCACAATACGGTTATTGATGAAATTGAAGAACCAGGTATTGCTAGTACGGTGATGGGTATAGCTTCTTTCTCAGGACCATCAAACTATAATGGTAAATTAATGAATTCTGGTTTCAATTCTAAAGTGAATGGTGGTGGAAATTTCAACGCGAATGGTAACTTGGCTGATTTAGGCCTTGGATTCTTCAGCGATATTGCACCAATTTATAAGGGAGGATTTGAAATTACATTCATTAGAAATTCTGATGATAATGTACTCTTCCGTTACAGTACCTCTCCTGAAGGTGTAGAGGGAAAAGTGGAAATTAAAACTTTCTACCTGCGAGTCCCAATAATTGAATATGAAAGTGAATCCAAAGCTAAATTAATTGCTGAACTCTGTACTTCTCCTTATTTGTTTCACTTTAAAAAATTGCAATGTATTGAACAAAAAGTTACTGGAAAAACTCTAAACTTCAACATTACAAATATTTACAGAAATGTACAGAATCCGATCTGGGGATTTGTTGCCTTCCAAACTGCCAGAAAAAATGATCAAAAGAAAAATAATTCCAAATTTGATCATTTGAATGTTAAAAATATTAGTTTTGAAGTAGCAGGAAAAAGTTATCCTGAAGAACATTTGAATTTAGATTGGAGTTCAGGGGATTTTAGTTTAGCTTACACAATGTACACAGATTTCAAAAGAATAGTATGCCAAGACTCATCCCTTCCATATCATGAGCCTCAGTCCTTCAAAGAGAACTATCCAATATTCAGTGTGAATATGACTAGACAACCACAGTCCATATCTGGACAAAAAAGTAATATAATTTTACGAGCAGATTTTGAAAAGAATGTGCCAGAAAACACTTTTGCTTACGTAATTTTGGTTTCAGAAGTCACTCTCAACTATATGCCACTTAAAAATATTATAAAAGAGGAAATCTAAAACTTACCTTGATAAGAAAAGGGGGGAAAAAAAGGATAAACAATATAAATAACAATTTTTTTATTGGGAACATTCTCAATAAAAAATATATAGTTCACGTAGAAAATCATCTACTTCATCAGTCGTTGAATTTCCATTCGTTGAAACTTGGGATTGGTTCATTTTCACTCACAAATAACTCACTGCGTTGTTTCTCACTTGGTTTCTACAAACTGACTGGGACGAGTCAAAGGGGCTGCAAGACAATCTTATCTCAAACCGGTCGACGGGAAGGCCACAAGGTCGTCAACTCATCAGCTGCGTTCTCGTTCTCATTCTCGTTCTCATTCTCGTCTCTTTTCTCGCCAGAATTGAGAAAAAATTAAAATATACGCGGAGAGGCAGTTAATCCTGTCTCCCGAGAACGCAGCAGTCTCGTTCTCGCGAGAACGCAGCAGTCTCGTTCTCGCGAAACAGATTAACTGTTTCGTTTCACTTTTAAGGGTGATACATAATTTTAAAAAATTCTGAAAACAGCCCATTCTCTCACTGGTCTACAGAACAACCTTGTATCTTGTTCAATATGTTTTAATGGGGGTTCCCCATTAAAACGAACACTTTTAGTAGTATCCAAATATTCATCCTGGGCCACTCCAGTCAAATTTATGATCTTTTATTTTTCACTTGGTTTTCAGGATAGAAAAATGATTTTTATAAATTTTGTGGTGATTATTTATATAAAGATTCTCTTTATATAAAAGTGCGGTTCAGGGTTATGTATGTAATCAATTCGGGGTTCAACTATCAATTATAATATTTTTTACTCAAAGTCAATCATAAAAGCCTTTGTCTTTTTATCAATACCATTATAAATAAGTTTGTTGGGATGTCTTTCTGGATTGTTTCTAACATGCTCAAGAAGCCGACCTGAAATTTTCTTTGGTAAACATATATTTAATTCGCCATTTTCCGTATTAATAATAACAACAACGGTTTCACCATATTCCGTATCTTGTATATAATTTGCTAAGAGATCATAAGTTCCCTTATCCAGATTTCTGAATGATGAGTAGATGGTTTTTTCGGTTGCTTTTTTGTAAATTTCAATTGTTGACATTTTAATTTTATTATAAAAGAGATTCTTTTAACTAACCCCCCCAAAAGAAAAAGTCACTGGTTCTGATGTTTTGTGTTAAAAAAAATTTTATCAGAGATTCAAGTCGCTAAAAATGAAAAAGTCACTGGTTCTGATGTTTTGTGATAAAAAAGTTTTATCAGAGATTCAAGTGAAAATAAAAAACATCAAGGATTCAAGTGAAAATAAAAAACATCAAGGATTCAAGTGAAAATATGTGTTCTGATCTTTTATGTTAAAACTTTTTATCAGAGATCTAAGGCAGTGGCCCAGGATGAATATTTGGATACTACTTATATATATATATATAAACCTACTTAAGATTAGGTAGAACTGTAGTAACTGGTACAGCTCAGCTCCTAATCACAATTGCTGCAAAAATTGGTCGTAATTACGAATCAAAATTATTAAATGATGAAACTGTTCAACACTTGAGTGGGTGAAATAGGTACCTACTGGGCTGATGATTTCCCCGTATGTCACAACTGATATGGCCAGTGCAAATGAAGGCGAATGTAATTTATTCCCCCTGATGCGTGAAACAAAACCTTCAACCAAGCGAACGCTTTGATAATGGCGAACGCAAATCCAGGCTAATACTTTCCCAACGGACGAATTTTTCGTCGAGTCCCATTTGCCTGTGGATATTGGCATATATTGGTAGGCGGCTCAGGTAGGGATTTACAGACGCTTGCTTCAGATTTTTGTTGGTTCCTGGTACAATGTAAAATATACAATACTTCAATTCTTTTTTTTTTGTTCATTGAAAATATTACTGATAACAATTATTGTACTCTATTCATATTGTTAGTGCAGGTAAGATAATGAAGTAATACCTAAAGACAATTGCAGGTCAAGATATACTTCATACAGTTTATTAAAGTTTTCGTGTTTACAGGAAAGCTCATTTTATCATGTGCATATTTCCGGATCCGCCACTGAGTAGGACCCAATTATTATCGGATGAAGATAACCCTTATGTCCGTCGCTAAAAAGACCTGGCGCCCTTCCAAGTCTTTTTTATTTGCCTCTCTTTTTCTGAAAAAAACATAAGTAAAATGGACCATTTTTACAAACTACAATGGATCATAGATGGTTGCCAGAGGTTCAAATTATTGTTGATGAGAAAATGGGCCTTGTAGCCGGTGCTAGTGGCGGCCCACCCGTGATCTAGTCGCCAAATGTGTAAACCCTTTATTTATTTGTTTAGATATCTTATTTTATTTATTTATTTATTTATTTTTTCTTTGCAATGGTACCATACATTTACAGTGGAAATCATAATTTTACTGTTATGTATTGCACAAGGGTCTTGTTATTTTTATATGTAGTTCGCCTGCATTAATATTTTTATTAAGTGATTTTTATTCCTATTTGCGGCAGTATTTATATGGCAGGGTTTGATGAGAACTGGATAAATGAAATCAACCAAGTAATTTGTTATTAATTTTAGATTACAGAACGGAGCTGTGTGGTAAATGTCTGCCGAAGTAGTGAAAAAAATGGTTGCCCAAAATAGAAGTTGCCATTCATGTTTCGCGTCTTACACCACTACGAAGAAATTTGCTTCCAGGAGACCGTAAATCCGGTAGATATCACTTGAATTTGAACTGCAGCCGCTGAGCAGTTTTGGTTTGCATCCGCTCTATCTTTCCGCGATGCGATACGGACGACCGCATTACTGTGTGATCTCTCTAATATCCTCAGCTCCGTTCCCAATCTAAATTCTCATATTTATCCAGTTATTTCCATTTCCTACCGCTTGAGTACAGAACACCGCAACTACTGCAAACAATCAGGGGGCTATAACAAGGCCCAGTGGGAACGTACGTTTGACACTCAGTGAAACCAAAATAAGACAAAGGCACCTTCGACCTCTCTACGTTCGACACCCCAGGCGGAACAGGATGATGAGGCATCCGTTTACGACCTTTTATCGTGGACACTCAACAACAATCAAAACAGAGCCGTCCGTTCTTATCACACTTACGGACGTCCCATCTTCTTCTTCAACAAGGACTTCGAACCCTCCCACCCACACGTTTATCGGTGTGGAAGAGTCGCACGAGATCCAGACTGAAACCGACACATGACTAAATTCACTCGAACGGACTGGAACAAGGAAGACAAAGCCTGGAAGAACTGAAGGACAACGGTGGATCGAGAAGTACTACAGAGAAAATACACTGCCAAGGACATGGCACAGAAGCTTCCTGGTGGCCTTCACAGTATGTCACCATTAAATTTTCATACATAAAGATTCAGATTAATTAACGGAATTATTTAACTGTTATTTAATAATAAGGGTACATAATTCGAAGTTAGTATTCATGCTCCCAAATTCCTAGGGTGAACAGAAGAGAATTTAGCACATCAGCTGAGCAGGGTGCGGAGCCCGTAATTTCATTCGTCAACGCAGAAGCCCTTCCAGGTTTATAGTTCTATGGTCTGGAATGCTCCACGTTTGGAATGTACGCGGTGCCAGTGCCACGTGCCACTGCCACCGCTGATTCAATAATGATGAATGTCGTATGGGACCTCAAGGGACCTTACCCGCATCATCCCTGAAAATCTGACCAAAATCCGTTCAAAATTGATGAAGTTATGACCGTAACAAGAAAATCTGTTAGCGCCAGCGCAGAGGCTACCGGTGATTCGATCATGATGAAACTGATAGGGGACCATCCAGCGCTAAACCCACACAATTCCTGAAAATTTTATTGAAATCGGATCAAAATTGTGGAGGTTTTGGCTGTGGCAAGGAAATGCGGAGACAGACACGAAACTAAATTTGTTCAGGAGGCCCTGAAACGCAAAATGCAAGTGAAAATTTTGATTCTGGAGCACAAAAAAATTTTTCATTTCGAAAGTGAAAGCAAAGCTTCCGCTGCCTTGCAGACTCGGAAGCAAAACTAAAAGGACTCCTTTCTGCTTACAAGTTATATGAATATACAGGCATAGGTACCTACCTATTGTTCAAAAATGTGTTCGAGGTTTAACTGACAGTTTCTTCTGTGATTCACCCGCATATATTTCAACATTTATTTATTTATTTATTTATTTATTTATTTATACGGGCAAGCCCAATTACATTTTGCATATTAATGTCATTCTAGCTGAGGGGTGAAGAGGTCTACGTTACAATAGAAGAGAAACAGTACAAGGGAAAACAGAGGAGGGAAAAAAATACAGAAAGGTTGAAACTATTGAAAAGAGAGAGAGGAAGAAGAAAGCAAAGTCTTTAGAGTAGAAAGGGGGGAATGGAAGAAGTCGAACTGAGGATTTGAAGAAAGAAAGAGGTTTGCTGTGCGGACTAGTCGATGGAGCGGTCGATTTCTGTCGTAGTTGGTCAGGGAAAAAGGGACGGCGAAGAGGACCGAAGAACGTGTGCTGGTGCGAGAGGCGGCGAGCTGGATTTTGGAGAGTAATGGGGGACAATCGATTTGGTTGTTCAAAATTTTGAAGAGCAACACCAAGTCAGATGTGCAACGTCGCTTTTCCAAAGTCTCGAGTTTGCATCTTCTCAGAAGAGAGGCGTAGTTGATATCGTCAGAGGGGATTCCCATCTTGTAGGCCACGTAGCGCAAAAAGTTCCTATGAACCCGTTCCAGCCGGTACTTGTGGACCGTATACGAGGGGGACCAAACTGTGGAAGCGTACTCCAAAATGGGCATCACGAGAGCCTTGTAGAGACAAACGATGGCGTCTACGTTTGTGAATTCCCTCGTATTCCTCTTGACGAAGCCCAAAGCCCGCATCGCCCTGCTAGCGAGTCGCTCAATATGGCTAGAAAAGGACAGGCTCCGATCACAGAGAACACCAAGATCGACCACCTGACTCATTTTTTGCAGTGGAGTGCCGCACAAAGTGTAATCAAACGCGACCGGGTGCACCACGCGATGATATGTCAAGACCGAACACTTCGAGGGGTTCAGATGGAGGCGATTCAAGTCACACCAATCCTCCAAACGAGCAATCGCCACCTGCAAGATTTCACAATCTGATGGAGACCCGCAATGACGTAGGAGCTTCAGATCATCCGCAAAGAGCAGGACGCGCACATCGTCCGCTGCCACACAGCCCACGACACTATTGATCAGCAGTAGAAAGCACAAAGGCCCAATATGGCTTCCCTGTGGGATCCCAGAGACAGCGGGGAAAGGAGAGGAGAGGGTGCCCTTCACGCGAACGATGAGCTCACGACCGGACAGGTAGGATCCAAACCAGTGCAAGAGGGAGCCGTGGACGCCCAGCGATTCCAAGAGAGACAGGAGGTGTGGATGGGAGAGTCTGTCAAACGCCTTGGCAAAATCGGTTGCAACCACATCCGTCTGGAGTCCCTCTAAATAGCCCTCCATCACGTAGTCCTGAAACTCCAGAAGGTTCGTAGTTGTCGAGCGGCCGCGCATGAACCCATGCTGCTCAACAGCAATGAACGAACCAAAGCTGAGGGAAAGCTGGTTGACTAGCAGTTTCTCGAGTAGCTTGGGTATAGTAGACAGGGAGCAAATGGGACGGTAATGGTCAATGCAGCCCCTATCACCAGACTTATGGACAGGTGTAACGTAGGAAGTCTTCCACTTTCCTGGGAAACAACCGGACTCGAGCGACAAGCTGAAGAGTAGTGCCAGGGGTCTCGCCAATGCAGGTGCACATAGCCTCAGCATCACCGGTGGGACACCATCAGGCCCCATCCCCTTCCTGACATCCAGGCCGGCAAGTCCGTGCGCCACATCATCCTCAGAGACCGAGAGTGAGCCCAACGAAACCACATCCTGAACAGGGTACGGTGGGGCATCCGAAACAGGGGGCTCGAAAACCGAGGAAAAATGGGAGGCAAACAGATTCGCTATGTCCTCCGGTTCAGAAGCGACGGTACCGGCCAAAGTTAAACAGTTCGGGATGCTATTTCCACCCTGACGATAGTTGAAGTAGTTCCAAAAGGCCTTCAGGTCCTGTGGGATGGAATTCTGAACATCGACGAGATGGGCAGCGTAGAGCACCCGGGAACGCTCCCCACAACGACTCCGCAGGCTGGAGAACAGGTCATAGTCCTCAGGGGATCCAGATATCTTGAAACGGGCGTGGGCAGTCAGCTTTTGGCAGGTGAGGGACATCAAATCCCGATCAAACCACTTAGGGAAGGAACATTAAACATAATCCAACTTGATGACTAGGTAGGTATATTATTAGAACTGAAGGACGAATGATGACACCTCAATCTGTCCCATAGCGAATAGCGATGACTACAAAATTTCCCCGCTGACTCTCATAGAGCACAAACAAGAGCAAGCTGCGAAGCACCGAGCACCTTACTTTGATTGACGGTCAAAATGGATATCAATTCTTTTGCGGCTGAGGAGGTTTTCCTGGCGGGTAAATATTTGCAGTAAACGATACTTGCAGTAAAATATAATAAATTAACCTCCTTCTCTGAAAAAAAAAACGAAATAAATAAAATTAAAAAAAAAAGCGCTGGGGGTGTCTACCCGCCAGTGGTTTGTGTTCATGATGGTACATTTATCGTCGAATGAAATCTGGGGGACACGCCCAGACCCACGGATTATAACAGTTTAGATCAAGGATCAAAGCAAGGAAACATGGAACATGTTTTTCGAATAGGTACTTAATAACAGAGGATAAATAGATATGTAGAAAAAACTTCTGCCAATTCGAGTAGGCAGTACAGCTTCCTCACTTGAATCACATGAACGTATGGAGTAGTTGGGTAGGTTGGTTTTGATACGGGACCATCTGCGATCTATCCCGCGTGTACCCTCAAAATTTCAGCTCTCTAGGACTATTTTTCGCGTAGGGAGAAGCGTTACAAGGAAACGGTCAACGTTTCATGTTCGCGCATGCGCAGACGAAAGTTTCATTACAATTCCAATGAAATTCATTTGGAACTATCGAAGTATTATTACTGATCGACCCTCCTGGTGTGAACTCATTTCAACGATATTTAGGGTTGCTACGGGCGTTTCAAGTATTTCACGTTTGCGCCTGCGCAGAAGAAAGTTACAGTACTTTTTCAATGATTATTGTACGGAACGATCTGTGACCCAACTCGCACGTACCCTCCAAATTTCAGCCCATTTGACCATTATTTCGGGTAGTTATGGGCGTTACAAGGAATTACCGCAGACAGACAGACACGGAACCAGAAATGTTCCTGGATGTTTAAAACGCAAAATGGTTGTGGAAATTTTCATTTTGGAGGACACACATTTTTTTTTAACTTAATTACGAATCCAAGGCTTCACTACCTTTGGTAGTGAGGAAGCAAAGAACTTCATGTGATTTCCAAGCCTCGAACCAGCGATCTAAATAATTCAATGTAAAACACGTCATTACCACTGCGCCACCAAACTACCTGAAGCTTCTACGGACTTCCGTGAGATAGTAGCTGGCAGCTGCTACAGCCGGCCGAACCCCCTTGGCAGTTTTAAGCGAAGTGGACTCTCCTCGGGGATGGCGGATGTGGTACGAGAGGAGGTGGGTAGGGTGGCAGGAGTGGGGCGACCGGTTTAGGAGGGGAGCGGTGTTACGGGGACAGTACAGGACGCTCTCCAGCCCAGTTTAATCCCGTAAAAACATGTTCCATGTTAAAAAAATGCAGAAAAGAACATGAATTAGGCACTAACGTTAAGGCCAATGTGGAGTATAGTAGTTAGAGTGAGAGGGAAGATGCGGCATAACTTCCATTCTGTATCAGCAAGGGAGTGATGCATTTTAAATCTGAAATTTTATTTGAGTTTCTTGCAGTCAACAGAACACGGCTACATGAAAAAAAAAAAAAAAAAATGTTTAGGATTAATTATTTTTAGTTGAAACAGATTTTGTTGTTGCAAAAACACGTCCGTCCCATATTCGGAAAGATGTGCAATTGTGCACCAATGTTCAGAACCAGTTCCATAAATAAATAGCGAAAATTACTGGCCGAAGACGAAATCTTGTAACAGTATGATGCTCTGAATTTGAAGTTGAGAGACGGCGGAAGAAGGAAGGTGGACGTTCAGAAACGGCGGGAGGGGGTTGGGGAGCGGTCCTTCTTTGGATGACCTTTGTCATGTATACCTATACCTATAAAAACCCGTAATCAAAGAATAAATTGAAAACTGAAAACGATGAAACTAAAATAAACTGAGAATAGAGTAGTCGACTGAAAAAATATAACCGCATAACCTAAGATCAGCGTGGAATTTCCTATTGACATGGGGCAGAGCAAAACATCAGTCGGAAAACCTCTTTTTACCGCACTGTGCCCTGGGCTGATTTCTTCGCGTTTACCTAACACCTCCCTCAAGACAAAGGTCGTTCTGCACAAATGATGCCGACAAGTTTTATAAGTCCAAAAGGTCACTGTATCCTGAACCCGTCACGTCACGACCATCGAATTATACAAAAACTATTTACTATTACGTCGTAGTATAATAAATTCGATGGTCACGACATACCACGGATCCCGTTCCCCAGCAGTGATCGCTTGTTTCGTAGGAGCTACCAAGTCGAGCATTGTACGTCCAGCCGTTCGTGTGCACCAAAAAGCTTCGTCAACACGATCATGAATCAAACGGTATAAATCTGGCTCAGATAATCATCACTAGGGAGCCCCTGATTATAATCAAGGATGGCTGTATGAAGTCGAGTTGGTTGTTCTGCGATGTTATTTCATTTGATAAGTGATGGACTATTGGATTTTGTTGGTAGGTACTTCTGAAACTTGAACAAACGTTGAAGTATTATTGATGGGTAAATTATTACACAACAGTAAATTATTACACAACGGTAAATTATTACACAGCGGTAAATTATTACACAACGGTTCATCTACCAAGAAGGGGCTCGGTTTTGTTGATCGGCACTTCTGCAACTTGAACAAACGTTGAAGTATTGTTGATGGGTAAATTATTACACAATGGTAAATTATTACACAACGGCAAATTATTACACAACGGCAAATTATTACACAACGGTTCATCAACCAAGAAGGGGCTGGATTTTTTTGATCGGTACTTTTGCAACTTGAACAAACGTTGAAGTATTGTTGATGGGCAAGTTATTACACAACGGTTCATTATCCTTGACCACGAAGGTTGGTATTGACCACAGAAAACAGTGATCTACGCAGAAGGGGCGTCTATTTCACTCCACATCAACAATTTTCCTTCAGAACTTCATCATTTGCGTATCTTTTTGCCGTTTTAGTTACTGCTTGTCATCGACTGAATTATTTTAGCAAACTTTTAACTCGTGATTTAGGTAGGTACCTAGTAACGACTACGGGGTTAGGTACTAACCTACGGAGGTCTGCGATCTACATAATATGTATAGAATAGTACAAAATAATAAACCGTTGTGCAGGGATTTGCAGCGTTTTTACTTTTGCTTCCTCACTACCAAATGTAGAAAAGATTTTTATTCGTGCAAGAGTCGAAAACAATTTATGTCTTCCATAATGAAAATGTCCACTCGAATTTTCCGTTTCAGACATCAAGGAACATAACATTTGGTTCCGTGTCTGTCTGTCCGTGGTCAATTCCTTGTCGCAGGCAAAACTATACGAAATAATGGTCGTAATGAGTTGAAATTCGGAGGGTAGGTGCGGGTTTGGTCAAAGATAGTCCCACATCAAATTCATTGAAGTCCAGGGGCGCCATTTCACCAAACTGTTGGGGGGGGGGGGGGGGGCAAACACCAGGGGGTATGGGGGGTATGATATATCTACTAAGGAAAGGGGGTCAAGGGTTTTTTCCCCCGCAAATTTGTTTAAATTAATATTACATTTAGATGTAGGCTAATTTTATGCTTCCTTTTACATATTTAAAGTTTCAATAAAATAATAAATACAAACAAAATCAAAGTACCCTTTTTCAATTCATTAAATTAGCATTGCTACATTCCAATAATATTCATTCAAAATATTCCTTTTTAAAAGAATAACTTTTTAAAAGAAGGCTATGATATTCTAGATAACTCCAGTAGTCATTTTCATTATTTATCAATTCCTTGGGGGGGGCCTAGGCCCTGCCCCCATTAAATGGCGTCCCCATTAAATGGCGCCCCTGTTGAAGTCCCACATCAAGTTCATTGAGGTCCCACATCAAATTTATTGAAGTCTAACCAAATTCATTCAGGCACGGGTTTGGCCACAGATAGGCCACAGATAGGCCGACAGATGGGAAATAAATGTTCACCCAAAGTTGTGTTTTTTTCTTTCATGATGTACATTATCTTCACTATGTGTATCGTTCATGTACTTAGCAATAATAAGCAAATAGCACATGATGTAATATTACACTGTGTATTACTGTAAATTATATGAAAATGAAGAAAAAAAAAAAAAGATAGACGCCATTGGCCACAGGCAGGCCATATTGAGTCCACATCAAGCTCATTGAGGTGCGGGTTTGGCCACAGATAGTTCCATATAATTCATTGAAGGTATTGAAAAAGTACTGTAACTTTTTTCTGCGCATGCGCAAACGTGAAATCATTTTAAAGATTGTAACTACTCTAGAAATCGAAGAAAAGAGCTGAAAGTTGGAGGGTAGATGCAGAACGGTACCCTGGTTCCACATCAATTTCATCAAATTCGGACTGCAACATTCGGATGCGCATGCGCAAACACGAAATGTTTGCCAAATCCTTGTAACGACCACAACTACCCGAAAAAGTAGTCTTAGTGAGTTGAAATTTGGAGGATAGGCACGGGTTGGCGCACAGATGGTCCCACATTAAATTCATCTAACAAGTACTGTAACTTTCGTCGGCGCATGCGCCAACGTGGAATCCTTCTACAGCCCACAACTACCTTAGAAATCGCTGTGGTTTGGAGGGTAGGTGGGGGTTGGGCCATAGGTAGTCCCATATTGATAAAGTTCAGCAAGTTTCGTCTGCGCTAGCGCAAACGTGAAGTCCTAGTAAAGCCCCTAGCCCCTTACTACCCTAGAAAATGACATGTATTTTGATTTAAATTTAAAACGACATGTATTTGGATGTCTCTCTCAGTTTTAATTAGTTGTACTCATTTGTTTCAGTATAAAATCTTGTATTTTGAAACTTACTTCGGCACATTTGAAATACTTGTTGTTCAAGTGGTATGATAGGTACCACAGATATTCGGAACACTTATATGAATGCCTATAATAGTCCTATTACGCTTATCAGTAATCCTGTTACTACAACTCCTATTCCATCCTACTGTTTTGTCATTTTTGAACCTCTCAATTTCAAATCATACACGTCAATTCTCCATCTATAGGCCGAATGGATCCACCAACTAATTATATACGTCCATGTTACAAAGGTGACGAAGCTATACTGCCTACCCGACTTGGCAAACGTTTTTGTATAGTTATTCAACAATATTATGCTTTAAGTAACTGCCACTACATGCTTAATAAAGTCCGTTGCCTGGTGACCGTTCTCACACATCATTTCTTCATTGAAAATATCATTAAAGTCTAGGTTAAACAGTGTGGATTATTAATCCTGCCGTTACATTCATTTTTAGTAATGAATGTAGTTTCTTCTCTGCAACGTAGTTTCAGCTCGTTATATTATAATTACAGTAGACAGGGAACATCGAAATCTGGGGGCGTTGGTTGAAAAGTTTCAGTTTTCTCCTCCCATTGATTCGCATTAAAAAGCGGAACTTGCTTTACAACGATCCCGAAATCACTGAGGGCGGAATAAAAGGGAAATGTTAATTGAAATAAATGGAGTAGGGCCCCTCGGCCCTGCATCCTCACACTCTCGGCCCCAGCCTCTCAGCCCCCCCCCCCCCCCCCGAACTACCCCACGATCACGCCATCGCGAATCCATTTGTCAACTTTGAAAGGGGTTAACGAGCGCAAAATAAATTTATCCAGTTTGCATACACTCACTTTACCCCTCCCCCCATCAATTCCACTATAATCCCCCCCCCCCCATCCATCCATCCATCCATTCGCTATGAAAAGGAGATTTGACAGTTTTATCAACAAATACACACACGAAACATTCAGTTATAATACCAAATTCCTAAATTCGAACTTATGCTTTGTTCATGAAACTTGGATTATCTACTATTTTAAAAACTGAAATAATTTTACTTCAACTTCCTATGCATTATACATTCCATGCGAACAAAAAAAATTTCCCGCCCAAATTTTGTTCAGAGGACGCTCGCTGGTCCTCGAAAAACATCCCCCATCAAACCTATTAGACTATTAGACAATATTATAACATTGAATGTTTGAACGAACTGAATAGAAAAACAAAATCCAACCAAAATAGTAGCCAAGGTAGTTGTCGAACGGCAGAGGGAGCAACAGGTTGGTCCTTCACCCGTATTCCGTGACGGCGCACCAGTATGTATAATCTATGTATCTGACAATACAGGCTTAGGTTCTGAATGTGTGTTTGCTTCGTTAGATACAAATTCTCTATGTATGACGGTAGTCAAACATTGTGATAACCAAACGTGTTTACTGGCCAAATATGAACCAAGACAAACATAGAGACAAATCGCAAGCAACCGCCAATATGGGAGACTCCCCTCCGAGACTGTAGACATACGTAGGTAACAAGTCATTCTCTCATATAAACTCACTTGATTTCTCATCAGCTGATGCTTATTCAGGGTTTTATGATTTTTAAGCAATCGATAGCAAGACTACGTCTGCTACTGTTGTATCTTTAAAGAAATGGCTTGGCTCATGGAATCCTGGATGAACTGAGAACGGAAGCTTACAGCTCTTACAGTTTTGCAGAATTTAGAGAATTTGATAACAGTGCCATTCCAATCATAGAATATCTTCGTCCGACTTCCCACGAAGCAACGGTTTGATTGAGCACAGCGTACAAGAAGCAAAAAAATCTTTTAAATTACCAAATGCCTGAATAAAAATCCAGACCACCCAATTCGCTTTATTGCTACACAGAAATACTCACCGCGGCAACCTCGGATCTCAAGCTGAGAATCTAATGAGTCGAAACACCAAGACTTGCTGCCACTCACGAAAATCTTTTGAAGTCAGGTATTACTAGCCAGAGTATTACTATCCGATTTGTTTGCGAAATCCATGGGTTCACTTCTACGACTAGTATTAGGTTTAAGTGCGGATGCACACTTGTATAGCACGTACAGTAGGAGTTGAAATAGAAATTACTTAGTTTATTTTGTCTGCGATGGTGATGAGCTTACTAAGAATACTAGTAAGCCCTTATGGGTAATCGTTTCTATCGTATTCCCACTCACCAAATTCACTTGAGATAGCCAAAATATAATCTTCAAAATATATTCTTCAAATTATATCCGGAGTATGTTGCTCCGTTAGCTTCGTTAGCTCGATATAGTTTTGGGCAAATAATGTCGATAATCACGAATAACATGTCTTGAACTCTTTGCATTATATATATATATTTGTCATGAACACCTGTTAAAATTAATATACAAGTACATAGTGCAAACGTCGAATACAATAAATTTTAGAAATAACAACACCTGATTGAAGACTTATTAAGAAGTATTACAAGAAAAGTCTTTAGCACAATAGAGTTCTCGCTCCAGTAAGTAAGCAGGTCAGCATCAGTTTTTTCTTTAACAGCTTGTCACCAGGGAGGAGATTCGGTTGGACGAATACTGACTGGCACGGAAAAATTAAACTAAAATATATAGTGAAAATCATAGACCCATTGTTTTCCTATGGACCTTGTTTTCTTAAATAAGTACCCAATTCGCTGAATACGATAAAATGTAGGATGTAGGACAATAAATTTTAGTTGAAGCGGAGAACAAACGAATAATTGCATTTTAACCCGACAATCGAGTAAAACAGGTACACTAATCTATAAAAACTTATTTCATATGTAAATGGGGCTAATTCAAATTTATTAACGAAATTGTCGATAAAATGTCGAAAAACTCAATGTAAAATCAATCTCTATTGTCTTTTCAGTCTTAATAACGATGCAGATATTAAAAAATTACAATAATCGACAACATCGGGTGAACGTTAATAGGTAAATTTTGATTCATCGATAAAAACGAAAAAAACACTTGAGAAATCATTATTATGCGCTTCATTTTCTGGCTAACATTATATTACACCCATGCAAATCTAGCAATTGGACTTCTTCTTGTCTATAATGTAGCTTGACGTTCGAAGACGAATCTCGAGCAGAATCGTCCGTAACATATTGTTCACTGAAAATTAATTCCCTTCTCTTTCGTTATCAACCCCGCAGGATGGAATTACCTTTGAGACATCCAGGGAAGGCAATTTTCCAGAATTCGAGCCGGTTGCTATTGCGGTTTATTTCATTCCTAACATCTGCACTTCGCAGAAACTGTTCGAGGTAATGAAGGACATGAATTCCGCAGTTATAATCGTTCTCTTGTCTGCAGCAGGGAACGTACTCGCGCGTCCAATTTGTAGTCTTCAAAGTTTTGTATTTACTTATCATTTGGACCATATTTCGTCGTCTACATAGCTTTCATCCAGTAGGAAAACGTGGAGTGCCCAATGGTTGCGTCTCACACTGATTGATATAAGTAATATTCATATATATCTGGTCTGATTAAATAAGTATATTGAATTCCAAATACTTCGATGTTGCATTCTTCGACTCCTATTTCTCCGAGTCCAGATGGTACAAACGACACATCCACTATGTCCCTGATGAATCTGTAGGTAATCAGTGTGTAGGTGAGGTAATCAGTAATTATTTCATTCAACCAAAAGTCTTCCGCGGCTGTCCTTCGAGACTGCGCTGTCTTGATCAGTTATTAACGGGAAAAGAAATTTCAATTCAGAGAATTTTACAAACCTAACAAACTGAAATTCACTAAAGAGAACATAAAAGTTGTGTTCCGGATTCACCATCAAAAAATAATTGTGTAAGGGTTTTTTTTTTAATGCTACACCGATCATTGGAATTCATTTATGTTTTTCTTTTTGTTCCGCAATTTAAATTCATCTCCTGAAGTCTGTTCCTCAGCGGAATGGATTGCTTGAAAACGTATCCATTTCAAATCGTTTCTGTTCAGATTTGAAATTTTTGAATTTTTTTGTTAACTTATCTTTAGTCTCTTTGTACGCCGGATTAATTTGCAACTGAGTTTTGGGTGAAGCCAATTTGAATTCTCCCCCCCCCCCCCCGTCTCTTCGTCGTCCATGTACTGACCCGTCAGTTCTTTAATATTTTGCCGTTTTTTAATACTTTTTCGTATAATTCGTTATTTACTTGGGAGTCTCGTGCATCGTTGAGAAGGGAATTGTGAGTTGATTTTCTTGATGATTGCCGTGACAGGTGTTTAGTCCCACTAAACACCTGTCAATACGGTTTCTCAAAATGCCTGCTGGGATGGAATTGTTTACGACATCAAAACACTTTTCTATTAGTTGGAGAGCATTTGGCGGATGCAATAAACATGATTATTCCCGTCCAAAGAGGTAGAACTGGGAAATATTTTGTCAGGATGAGTTTGACGAAATCCGAAGAATATAGTGTTTTTTTTAAAAAGTTTTTTGACTAAAATCGGGCTTAAACCGTTCGTTTTTGATACATTCTTCAATCATACTGGAGAAATCTATGTACAATTTATTTGAAAGGTATTCAGCCTTCTCCATGGGAATATGGTCGTTCTCAACCATGTATTTTTCGGTCTGGTATCGTATATTTTCTTCGGGCTTTATATCTATCTCGTCGAAAGGAATTATGAGCGTGTGAAGCCGTCTTTTCATGTACAAATAAACCTCATTTTCAAAAGGCGTTGGCAAAATGACAAGGAAAGGAATCAACACCTGTCTGACTCTTTCATAGGTTCGGCATTTGGCCACAGCTCCAGTTACTTCCCCACATTTATAATTTTCATTGGTATGCTCACCAAAACATTTATCTATATCTTTGATCATGATTTGGTGAAACGGGAAAAACACAACCCGATCGGGAGAAAGTTTGAGAGGAAAATTTGTTGATTTGATGCGGCAGTCACCACGTCATACAGTGAAATAAGCATACAACAGTAGATTATTGAAGGCCATGGAAATGCCACTGTGGATGGCCGTGCTCCAATCACTTATGGCTGCCCTCAATAATCTTAGCGGAGCAAATTCCAAGTTTCGGCCTTTCATCGGTGTGTCGCGGGTTAGCATACACGGCGCCCCTTATCTATGGCTTGGATTTTTATAATCAATTTCACGCTGGTGAAAACAATTGGGTGAAAAAACTGGGTGCATTCAACTGCCCCTAAAAGTTTAACATTCACAGGAGGTTCTTCCAAGACGAGGCTTCACGTCGTGCTGTCGGATTTAAACTAAAATCTCATGAGACGCGGCTGCCGGACTCTCACCGGTGGGACTCGGGTGTCTCCGTGAGCGAAGCCACATTCAATCGCAAAGGGAAGCGAACTCAAGTCTTCTACGTGACTACAAAAAGATGCACCCTGGGCCTAAATGGGCGAGATACGGGTTGGTTTGCGTGGTGGGCTGCAAAAGCAAAGGGAAAAATGAACAAATCAGTCAAATTTTGATGAGAAGTAAAAAAAAAAACAAAAAAACACGTCCACATTAGGGTTGCCAGACGCGCTATGATTTATAGTAGATCGCTACACTTTTGGTTAATCATACTGCATGTCATATAAAAAATATATAGTAGCAAAAACTCTTATATTTTTGAGCCCATGAAAAATCATACTGGCATCACTCAATTTGAGTGCTACCTAATTACTTGCGAAATCTCAAAAAAGGAGAATCACAGAATAAATTACCTCCATGGCATTTTAACATTATTTGTAATTAATTGTTCTGAGATACATGTACCTACCAATCTATTAAGTACAGTAAATTCTAAATGACATCTTGTTAACTTATTTTCAATTTGTCAAGGTCAAGAGTTGTACCGATATCATTTTTTTCTTCATATATATTATATCGTACCTTTCTTTCTTCTATATCATACCTATATCATTGTTTTCTTTTCTGAAAGTAATAATTTTGTTGACTGAAAGCTGCATTTTATAAAGTGTTCTTCTCTGACACTTGCTCACAGCATGGCATAATCGCACTCTATTTTTGTAATTTGCTGACGGGATTTTTCAACAGCGTTCGTTTTCCTACTTACTGATAAGCTTTTTTTTATCATCATGCGGCAATAATAATAATATATTTTGCTGCTACATATATATTTTTCCATACTTCTATAATAATAATATATTTTGCTACTGTATATTATTTTTCCATGCTACTACATTTTTTCCTGATTGTGGCCAAAAATACTTATGTGGTCCAAGAAAATCTGGCAATCCCAGTTCACAATATGTCCGATTTGTATTTGTCCGGTCGGCAAGGACAAATAGGTGTGGTCGTCCCTTTCCGAATTGCCAGCAGGCCGAAAGCCGGCCCGAACCGAACGGAAAGCAACAAGTCCGACCGATTAAGTCGGTCCTGATCAATGAAGGCCAAACCAAACAGGTAGTGTGGACGTCCGGACCGGCCTCCTCAGTCGGCATACGCGGCACTGAGGCGCAGCATAGTAACTTTTTTTCCAAGGTGTTGCGCATTTGAATTAATTTTCATGTCAGTTTTTCGGGTTTCGAGTACTATCTTTATTATGGAGTGGACTGGTGTACAAAATTTGAATTATTTGAGATGTATCATGCTCGCCCAATTTTTGCGGTCGAATATGGCGGTGTTGACTTGTAGCTACTCCAATTATGATGCCAGCTGCAGCTGCCAAAATCGCATCTTCTTCGTCATACATGTTGGTAACTTGATTTGTACCTCTGAGCACCGAAATCGCAACTGGTTTTGGTTCGGCACCTTTCAGGACGTCTACACCGCAAAAGCACCCTGAACGTGCCGACCCAAACGTGGCGCCAGGCCTCTTTCGGCATAGTGTGGACGCACCTTACAACCATAATCACAGGGTGTGAGGTCACAGGACCTGGCAGGTCATTCCTGGTCTGCGAAACAAATCTTTCAGGAAGATGTGTGGTGTGGATTTTGGGCTGGTGGAGTGATATACCCCTTTTTCTTTGAATATAAGGAAGGAGAACCTGTTACCATAAATGGACAAAGTTACCGTGACATGGTGAGACTCAGTTATAGTCTTTAACTGAAGATTTGGACATGGAACATCTTTTGTTTCAGCAGGATGGGGCAACATGCCACACTCAGCATGCGTTAACACACGTGCCAACTGAATGGAGGGGGTTCTTGAGCAGCTCCTTAAACCAAGAATTGCTGCAGCAATTGACCTTGCAGGTGGTCTGGCCTGCAGGCAGTATGGCTTTGTCAAAGGGAGGTCAACTCTGCCAAGGAGGTGGTGTCCACGCTCAGTCTCGTAGAAATTACCGTACAAGACAAATGCGCATGTTAGTGACCCTAGATGTGAAGAATGCCTTCAATTATGTGAGATGGGGGGACGTCATCAGTACCCTCCAGAGGTGTTTTAGGATTCCAGCTTACCTTCTGGTTGCCATATGTGACTACCTGAAAAACCGCAGCTTGGTGTAACAATCAGAAGGAGGGGTGGAGGGGGGTGCAGGAGGAGGATCACCAGTGGGGCAGCTTAGGGATCTACCCTGGGGCCTAACCTGTGGAATGCGAGCTATGATGGGGTCCTCCATCTGGACATGCCAGAGGATATGTTTCTGTTCGGCTGTGTCGACGATGTGGCAGTGGTGATGAAAGACCGCACTACTCAGGGACTCCAGTGTAAGCTCAACCAATCAATGAGGAGAGTTCTGCTTTGGATGGAGGAGCACGGGTTGCAGCTCGCAGTCCACAAAATCGAGACAGTGCTGCTCACCAAGAGGCATGACGACCGAGCCATCTCATTCGGGATGGAGGATAAAGCCATCAATTCGTCCCACTGAGTGCGGTACCTGAGGGTAACCCTAGACTGTAGGTTGACATTTCGGGAACATTTCAAGAGAGTAGGAGAAAGGGCAGGGGCAGTGACCTCAAACCTGAGTAGACTGATGGGGACCACTTGCGATCAGTGCAGAGGAGGGCAGCCTTGTTACCGTATGTTCTCCCTTCCGGCTGTGCGGGCCATTGCCACGGACATCCCAATTGACCTACTGGTGATGGAGAGGAGGAGGATTTTCCTCCGGCGCTGCATTGAGGAGCCGGCACCCCAAATTAGAAAAGAGGAGAGAGAGGAAACACTGAAGTACGAGTAGCTTGAGTGGGAATCTCACAGGGGAGGAGTGTGGACCCGCTGCTCATCCCCAAGGTGCACCCATGGCCGGACAAGAAGCGTGGAGAGGTGGATATCTACATTAAAAGGTTCCTGTAAGGCCATGAATATTTTCGGGCTTACTGTCACAAGAGGGAGATAGCAAACATAGCTAAGTGCTGGTATTGCAGTGCACCGAAGGACGACGCTCAACACAAGTTTTTCTACTGCCCCAGATGGATCAGGGAAAGGGAGGTGCTGGAAGAAAAGGCGGGTGAAATCACACCAAACAACTTGATTGAGAAGAAGATCTCTAGCCAGGAAACTTGGGATAGGATTGCGTCCTACATAGTCCGAATCCTCAAGTCATGAAAAAGCTCGATGACCCGATTTTCAGGCGAAGAAAACTCTTGAGGTCTGAATAAGACACTCGGTGGGGGCGTGGCATCGCCCAGTGATCGACCCCACTCCGAAGCAATGCTGAACAAGTGATTCCGAGGTGGAGTGGTCAAGGATAAGGGGTAGTTGGTTTTTAGTGGGGTGAAACCACACAGTGCTGAAGAGTCCGGGACCCTCCAATGCCTTTTTTGAGATTTTCCCTCGTTGAAAAATAGGTGGGGGCGGGGGAATATGCCAGATATTGTTTTCCATTATCGACATTGTTGAACATAAATATTGAACAAAAGGATTTTCATCAAAAGTTGGCTTATTAATTCATTTTTCGAATAGCTCGTAGGTACTTTTTTGCGGCACCCTATAGGGACCAAGATTTTTTTCATTCGTACTTTTTCAATTTGTTTTTCGTATTTGGGTTCATACTGATGATGTTCCAGTCATGCAGTATCTCTATCTCTATATATTATAAAAACGAATCTCTGTGAGTCTGTGAGTCTGGTGTCTGTCTGTCCGTCTTCCCACGGCCTAACGGCTCGACGGATATCGACCAAATTTGGCACGAATATCCAGTAGGCTCCCAAGTTGTGCAACGTCGCATTTTTAATTCCCTGACCATAGCGGAACTATGGTCGACCATGGTCAACTCCTGAATGGCTTGACGGATATCGACCAAATTTGGCACGAATATCCAGTAGGCTCCCAAGTTGTGCAACGTCGCATTTTTAATTCCCTGACCATAGCGGAACTATGGTCGACCATGGTCAACTCCTGAATGGCTTGACGGATATCGACCAAATTTGGCACGAATATCCAGTAGGCTCCCAAGTTGTGCAACGTCGCATTTTTAATTCCCTGACCATAGCGGAACTATGGTCGACCATGGTCAACTTCGTTAATTGAAATGGTAACCCCTATTTTTTATCGCGTATTCGTAATCTACGTGAAATTCTATCTACGATCGACCCTTCGGACTACCCCCACGGTCGACCATAGCGCATCCATGGGCCCCTCCATGGTTGAATCCCGAATTGCTCAACGGATATCGACCAAATTTGGACGAATATCCAGTAGGCTCCCAAGTTGTGCAACGTCGCATTTTTAATTCCCTGACCATAGCGGAACTATGGTCGACCATGGTCAACTTCGTTAATTGAAATGGTAACCCCTATTTTTTATCGCCTATTCGTAATCTACGTGAAATTCTATCTACGATCGACCCTTCGGACTACCCCCGCGGTCGACCATAGCGCATCCATGGGCCCCTCCATGGTCGAATCCCGAATTGCTCAACGGATATCGACCAAATTTGGCACGAATATCCAGTAGGCTCCCAAGTTGTGCAACGTCGCATTTTTAATTCCCTCACCATAGCGGAACTATGGTCGACCATGGTCAACTTCGTTAATTGAAATGGTAACCCCTATTTTTTATCGCCTATTCGTAATCTACGTGAAATTCTATCTACGATCGACCCTTCGGACTACCCCCGCGGTCGACCATAGCGCATCCATGGGCCCCTCCATGGTCGAATCCCGAATTGCTCAACGGATATCGACCAAATTTGGCACGAATATCCAGTAGGCTCCCAAGTTGTGCAACGTCGCATTTTTAATTCCCTCACCATAGCGGAACTATGGTCGACCATGGTCAACTCCAGAATGGCTTGACGGATATCGACCAAATTTGGCACGAATATCCAGTAGGCTCCCAAGTTGTGCAACGTCGCATTTTTAATTCCCTCACCATAGCGGAGCTATGGTCGACCATGGTCAACTTCGTTAATTGAAATGGTAACCCCTATTTTTTATCGCGTATTCGTAATCTACGTGAAATTCTATCTACGATCGACCCTTCGGACTACCCCCGCGGTCGACCATAGCGCATCCATAGGCCCCTCCATGGTCGAATCCCGAATTGCTCAACGGATATCGACCAAATTTGGCACCAATATCCGGTAGCCTCCCAAGTTGAACGTAGGCGCATTTTTAATTCCCTGACCATAGCGGAAATATGGTCGACCATGGTCAACTCCTGAATGGCTTGACGGATTTTGATAAAATTGGGCACAAATACCCGGTAGGCTATGGGATTTTTCCGTCGTTTGTTGGTTCCACGATACTGCGTACAGCGAATCTCGGATAGCGAGCGAAGCGAGCGGTCAGGCTAGTACATTTATAAGCGAATTCTCGTAGGAATGTAACTGTCATCTTATTACTACTCAAAAATTTACTAAATTATTCGGAGTCGATTGTGAAACTTATGCGCATGCTTCCCCTTCATTCACCGGGTGTGTGACGTCATTTTCCGTAATGATCGAGTGAGTCGAGTGAAGAATGTGAGAAAATGGATTCATTATTTATTTAGCCGTCCACTATTTTATCGATCGATCCATGTGTTCTGGGATGATGCCATCACAGATTTCCAGGTCCGAAACCCTACGAAACAAGATAGAGCTTTACACCTCCTACGAGAAGGAACTCGACTCCCCGAGCGGAAAACGGGTAGATTAGATTATGCTCGGGCCCGGGCCATACCCACCTCGGCGGCTTCCGGCGATTCGATTTCAGGCGAATGGTATCAGCAGCTGTCCCTTCAACTTTCCACGCTTACCAACCGAGGAAATGAGCTTCCGAAACTGGAAATATCTGCCTATCTGTCCGACTGAGTTTTGAGCGTTTTGTTCGTTGCTGTTACGTAGCCAAGGCTGCAGTTACACAAAAATATAGGGAGTCGATTCCTGCCCCGCATGTGCTACAAACCCCGTCCCACGGTGGTCTACGATGCGATTTTAGCGCGAGGAAACCAAAATTTTAAACTGCATCTAAATATATCGCAACGAATTCGTAAAAATATCTGCATATCTGTTTATATTATCAATATTCATTCTTCTTTATATATGTTTTTTAAATAAGGTCGTTGTATTCCCTTTACACTACAAATTACTATCTGGATAAATGTCGTAATCGATAAATTCTCAAAGTACGCGCAAGCTTACGCCTTAAAGTCCCTGAACAATACGGAAATAACGAAAAAACTGATGAATTTCATATCTCATCATGGAAACCCATCTGACATAATGGACAGCGGAAATGAGTTTAGTTCCTCTGTTGTAAAAGAATTTTTGGAAGTCCAGAATATAAAAATACATTACACCAGCACCCAAAATCCTAATTCAAATTCACCCATAGAACGATTCCACTCTACGATTGTAGAAATAATTAGATTGATGGCAGAAAGCGACGAGGTTAAGAAAACATCGATCAAAGAACGATTCAAGTACGCAATAATTTCCTATAACAATAGCATCCACACCAGTACCGGCGTCACACCTTATGAGATAATCAATGGCACGTTCGGATCCAACTCTCCAATTCCTCCAGACATTGAAACCGCCTTAACGAACATGTTCATATCCGAACATAAAGACAAAGTGAACAGACTATACAAAATCCTACATGACAAGCAAAAGGACAAGAAGGAAAAAAATTATCGACAAATTGAACGAAAAACGTGAAGAAACGCTACCAAACATACTATCAGAATCATACGTAGAAACCAAACAAATACAAGACAAAACTAAACGAAAATACAATAAAGAAGTAATTAAAGACGTCAATTCGACTAGGAAAACCGCCGAAATTGAGCTAGTACATTATAACACTCGAACCATAATCCACTTGAAAAATGTTCAAAGACCTAGAGCTGTAAAAGCTAAACTAAAACCCCCAGATCCTGATAAATCGAAACTTGATCAGCAAATTATAGAACCCAGAACAAAATTATCAGAAGATCACCTCAAAACAATTATAGATTCTAACTGGTTTAACGACCAAGTGATAAACCTTTATATGGAACTAATTAACATGAGAAGTAAAACGAATGCCAACCTCCCAAAAACCTGTGCCTTCTATACCTTCCTTTACGTATCTTACCTGCAAGGTTATGATCGCGTAAGAAGTTATACGAAGAATGTAAACCTGTCAGAAAACGACCTCATATTGATCCCCATCCACGAAAACACTCACTGGAGATTGGTAGTAGTTAGACCAAAAACAAAATCAATAGAATACTATGACTCACTAGGTTATGACGGTTCCCACATACTTGAAACCATATTCAGGTAGCTGAAATACGACTGGGAAGACAAACAGACTCCGGAAAAATCAGAATGGACTCTGAAAACAGTGACCCCAGTATCACATCAAACTAACACTTACACTTGTGGACCGTTCACCTGCAAATACGCAGACCTTTTGTCCAAAGATAAACCACTCAACTTCACACCTCAAAATATACGCGATGAAATTTATGATAACATTACGAGAAAATGTTTAAACTCTTAATTTCCTTTCAGACTCCTTTCAAGTGTCTTCACCGCCGAAACTCATAACGTTGACAAAAGTGGAGGACTGTTACCTATCAACCTTGGACCCGCATGCACAGAAACTGAAGAACACCTCATAATCATACACTACGACATAAACACCCTGCATACTTCACTAAACGACCTACAAACATCCTTCATGACATTCAACGGAAATCGTCACAGGTCCTCAACGAATACCTATACACTATAGAAACAAACATGCGAGTAGCAAATGCCGAAACCTAAACCATAACCGGAAATCTTGACGACAAAGACCGGGAAAAATACGATAAACTCATCGAAACCCTATCTGAAAGGAATTCACAAACATAATTACAATTAAACAGAGAACATCGACTATTGACTGGATTCATGCGAAAATACAATGATAAAATCAGCACGTTGAATCTCAACAACCAAGAAATAAGAACTAAATTGAGAACTCAATCAGTGCTCACTGCCGAATTTAACGCCACACGGATGCGTGAAATTGCATCTCAAATAATAGCCAATCTGAACATAATAATAAACCAACAACGAGAATTAGAAACCTCATTAGCCTTCTGCAAACTTGGATTAACTCACCCGAGTATCGTTCCACTTCAAACATTTGAATCAGAACTGATGAAAATCGCAAAAGAAAACCATGGAAGCAAATTAAAAATGTTTAATAGCACTATCGAATACGAACTAAATTCGAAAATAGTTTGCTCCTTGAATAACAACCAAATATTTTATATAATAAGGATACTAGTCATTGTAGACACTGGTCTTCAACTGTATTTATTGCAACCTGTACCCATCATAAAGGGCGCAGACTATGTAAACATTATACCTAAGAACAAATTCGTTCTAGTATATAATAGTTATGCAATTCATTATTCAACTAACAAACTATGCTAAAAAACTAACAATAACCAATATTATTGCAACAATGAACTACTATGTAAAGAGACGTCCAACAGAATATAATCAAACATAACACCCTATCAGGATGCCAACTTACTAAAATTCAAATTAATGACCCCTTCCACACCGCAGTGCCAGAATCAGGTCATATCATTATAACAGCCTCCCATGAAGCTATGCTAGAAGACAAGAAACCAGAGGTTAACATTCTGACCCGCATTAATGGCACCTGGATAGTTCAACCATCAAAACATGAAATCCTATTAAACAATATCCTAGTTAGTTCATCGAATTCAATTCAAGGAAAATTGAGGATACCTTTAATACCCCTTGACGAGATTTCAACCCTCAGTGTTCATCCTATGGAATTAAACTTAAAAGAATTCTCTAATATTCCTCAATTTGACGAATGATGGCCTTCTCTAACTGAAAATGACATCTTTGTAGACTACGATTACGTTCATACTCTCATAAGCCCGTTGTATGTTCTGTTAACCCTTACGCTGCCCATACTTGTGCTCGGTTGAGCATACAAAAGACTAAAATGCAAGAAACCAATCCCACCCATAATAACACAGCCTGTGAGTTGCCCGTTGCAGTTCATGGCTCAGCCACCAAACTCAGCACAGTATGACCCACGTTCACAGTGACTCATCCCCATGCTTCATTCTACGGCGAGAAGAGTTACCACAGTCAACCGCCACGCAAATACCACAAGAACAAAGGACTGCATTCATCCCACTTCCTGCGGGAGATCGCCGACCGAAGGCTCTGCGGACACTCTGCGGACATCAGCAGAATCTACCTATCTGGCTCTCCGTTGCTCATTCATTCGAGGAAGACATTATTTTAGATAGTAAGCAGAATTGCCCTCTCTCGACTGTTTCACCTCCCGTATAAATATGACCGCTAACCAAAGACGGACCTCTTTTCTGTTCCCGAGCTCCGTCGCGTCACATTCAGTTATTCACTGTGAAATAAATTGTTTTTTAAAAACGAAACAGTGTGTCCGCGAGTTTTATATGTACATACTTATGAATGTATCAATCCAGACGATATCTGACCTTGGGTACATGATACAAATTCCAAATTTCCCAAAATGTTCGTACTGCCGAACAAAAGGATGAGTCCAAAAATGAAAAATTTTCAAAAATTCTAAGGGAGGGAATTCGATATTTTAGGTGTAAAAAATCGGTAAAACGGCTAAAATCGCGAAAAATTAATATGAACTTAATGAAAGTGGTATGAAAGGGTGTGTAAAGACAGAAAAATACCATTTCAGTTGTTTTTCGTATACAGAATAACGGTCAAATTTGATTTTTGTGAGTCAAAAACTGGTGTTAAGGGCTGAAATCAACATTAATTCACCTGATGTTGTGCGGGATGGTGACTCACAACAGAAAGAAGGACATCGACGATAAAAATATTTTTCTCAAAAAGAGCAGGTCAAATTTGACTTTATAGGAGTAAAAAAATCTGTAAAAATGGCTAAAAACATGAAAAAATTATATAATTTTATGAAAATTGGTATGGCTTCTCGCTATCATCTTTGTACGCAATAGCTGGAATATTTCTCTGAAAATTCGCCGCTCTTATAGCCATGCTGCATGACTGGAACTTTAGGTTTCATACACTATTTCCAGGGAAACAGGTCGAAAATTGCAGAGGGCGACTATAGATACACAGTGCCCCATTGCTTCGAAACCAATTTTTATTAATTAATTCATTTAACGCGAAAAGACCAATTACAAAATTATTATTATTGTTATTATAGCTACGGGTATACGAGTGTATAGAAGTTACAATGAATTTCGATTTTGTCCTGCACCTTTGCATTTGTCATCTACTACCATATTGGTTCAAAATCCACTTACTTAGTTCATAGATTTATGTTCAGTGTTCTCTTTATTATTATCGCTGTAATAGTAACGCGTTAACACTAAAAGCGCGGTTATCGCTGTAACACTAAAAGACAGGGGAAATCAAATTTCGGACGTTAGCGAGGCTCTTTTGTAGAAAGATGTGTGTGTGCGTGTGTGCGCGCGCGCCGGTGCGTGCGTGCGTGAAAGCGACTCTCCGAATGCACGAATTTGCGGTGTTTTCTAGCGATTCAGCTGAAGGTGACAGATTTAGGAATTGAATTTACGCTTCTTGAGGTATCTCGGTCCGGAGTGGCGATTACGCCACTTCAGGGAGAGAAGAAGAGGGCGACGAAGAGCAGGTCGAGGCAACCCTGAGGCTGTTATCATGATTAACGACCTTCCAAGGTGGACCCCGAAAACCGCCCTCCTGGACCTCCTGGGCCTACCTGAGGGAAACAATGAGCCCCCCCCCCCCCCCCACTGCCATCACCACAACACTCGCCAGGCCTATTTGGATTCAGTCTGAATTTCACTGGCGGCCTCCGTCTCTTCTTCTAACCACCACAATATTCCCCGCCCCTTCACTCTCCACCTCTTCTTGCTGTTATCCTTGAAGCCATCTTCGTTTCCAAAGTCAATTACACGGAAGCGAGCCCTTGGGCTGACAATGGCTGCGATTGTGCTGGCGCTAGATCTCATCGCCTTCCCCTTTCTCCCTAATAAAATTAAACTCCTATCGGCTCTTCCCTCTACTCCAAACCCTAGTAAACCCCAAAGTCTCGCGAGGATTGAATTTCAGTAACGATTGTGTCTCGTCAATATCGTCGATACAATCACAGCATAAACCGCCGTTTAAACGAGAGCATACTTTGTCGTTGTAGGTACCGCCGAAAAGGAGTGGTCGGGACGGGGGGGGGGGGGGGGTCCATCCCAAGGACAATTTCCGTTATTGTTACGGGTTTCATGAATACGGGAAGGATAATCCATTTCTAGCCATTCAGCGCTGAGAGCGAATTTTCACCGTCAATCTACTGCGATTTTCCGTACTATCAAACATTCCCCAGCGCATTCAAACTATAAACGTTTTAGATACAAAATTTGTTGCCTTCTAATACGTTTTTGTTAAAACAAATAATTTTTGTTTATTTTTCTAAATTACCATCTCGATCAAATCAAAAATAAAATTATTTATACACAAAAGGATGGCCCCATGGATTGGTTCAATTTTCTAGAATTACATTCCAATGAGTAATTCAGTACATACTTCACAAGGTATATTACATCAAAAAGTTCAAACGGGAAAGTTAAATCTCAATGGGTGCAATTGGGGCACCCAGGCATAGATACAGAAATTCGCAGGTTGATTTGCCTCGAAGTGGGTTTTCGAAGAATTTGCACATTTTTACACCCCCGAAATTTACCAATTTTATTCAGGCCTCATTCAGATTTCATCAATTTTAAATTTTAAAACTCAATTTTCTTTGAACCCATCTAAACTCGAATTCGACCAAAATGGCTTATTTTGAAAGTTGCCATAGACTTTGCCCCCATAGCATTTTTAGAGAATTTTTTAAATATATTTACTTTTGTTGACAATTAATCACATAGCATTGCAAATTAATTAATTTTTAATGCGCGATATCTTTTTAGATGGAAAGTATGGAGAAGATTGGTGTAAGAGTTGAATGATTGTGACTGTGAATAAGTGACTACAAATTCATAGGTAGTGGTGTTGGTACAGTCAAGAAGGAAAATCAACTCATTACCCAATGATATTATCTCAAAATGACATGACGTTGCATTAATAATGAACGACATAAGTACATGGCATTAATAAGTAAGTAAGGTTTCACAAGAAAACATCAGGTACGAGGTATCTCACTACTTACCACACCCACATTCATGCGGTCGTTGTGGGGAGTCAGTTTCTATTATGGCTCGTATCCTTGAAGAGAACTACTGCTGTAGTGTGCAGTTTGTAACAGTTCCTAATGCATGAGCACGCGAAACTGTTACTCAGGAACGGTGCCACCCGTCCCATGATAGGAAGTAGAACAATCAATCCGTTTCGTGCCTTCAACAAGGTATGACCTGCTGTGCTCTGATCATGTTAGCATTGTATCTAGGCCGGTGGCCCATGACAATGCGTTTCCAGGCTCTGTGTGTGGCAGACACTTTTATTCAACGGCAGACTTTTGGCATATTCTATGCCATGCACAGCAGGTCCCCCTTTTTGTTCTGCCCCCTCCGGCGTTGGTCATGCTCAGGCATGTCCGGGATGGACCACGTGGAGGTGCCGGGTTTTGCAGGGATGTTAGGGGCAGAGGGGTAGATTGCGTTTCGCAATCTTTTACGAAGCTCGGACTCAGTACTCCCCCCCTCTTCTTATGGCATGCGGTTCTTCCATCATTGGCAGGCATTCATGTTACAGTTTCGCTCGGCCTCGTTACTCGCCGCCTCTTCTTATAACTTGCGGCTCTTCAGTCATCGGCAGGCTCTCATGGTCAGTGGCAGATTGTCACACGGGGTGACGGGCGAGTACTCCTATAAATATTCCTCCCCGTCCTTATTCTAAACTAGCCTAATTTATCACAGAAAGGTTGAACGCGGTTATCACAGTCGGGTTGCATATAGTACTACACAGTCACTCATTAATAAATTACATTCTCGCACATAAAAACTCATACTCACTGTCACATTCACACATTAGACCGAGGGATGAGAGGAATCCCACCGGTCCCGAGCCCACCCTACCTTAATGGCCATCCTGGCACCGGCTGTTTAGGGCTTTCTAAGGCCAGGTGGCCGAACAGCCCTAGGTAAATTAACAAAAGGGAAATAAACAAAAGCAGAACATAAAAAAGAATAGATAAAGGCAAAAATTGTAAAGACCTACCGGTTTGCTGCCCCCCCAAGACCGGCAGGCCCCCCTCACCACTCATCCATTCCACACATACCATTTAAAACTGCCTAATCCTATTTAATCTATCACAGTCAGTTTCACTAATCTATTATCACATGGTAACTAATCTAACGTGGCGAGTACTTTTATAAATATTCCTCCCACCCCTAATACTAACCTATTCTAAGCTAATCTAAGTTAAAAAGACCCCAGTACTCAAGTCGGGGCAGAGACTATCTCTGCGCCCTCTCCTCGAAGTCTGTGCCACTGATCACAGAATGTCACAAATTTTCGGTGCTGGTCGCGGAATGTTAATAGCTGGCTCAGGTCATCATGATATATAGGGGCACCACACATTTCCGTTCTTTGCTGGCTGTAGAGGGGACATGCTCTGAAACAAGGTATGACCACACCTCCCTCACTTTTATTTATGTCACTCGATTTTTAAACCACTTCATCCTTTTAACACTTCTGCAGTTGCCCGATAGGTCATCCCTTGAAATTGTCACCCTTCGAGAAATATATAAATCCACCCCCCCCCCCCCCCTCTTGGGTAAATTTAGCTTCCCCTTAATTTTCGCCCCTTAAACAATCTTCTTGGAGCTTTATTCCTTAATTAGCCAATAAAAAGGTATAGAGTCAGAGCATAATCGTTGTCAACTTAATATCTTCCCTTCTCCTATAATAGCACCTAATTTAAAAGAAATTATTTTATTAGTGCAATTTAGGACAGTGACCCAATCCAAGCAGAGTCGAGGTAACAATAATATTACCCACTCTGTTACAAGTTTTAAAACATTGCTATCAACAGGTACGTGGATTATTTGTGACTGATAAAAACAAAGGGCAACTACCATACTTAAACACGGCACTTCTTTAACCTCACAAGCTCCTTGGCTTGACAAGGCTTGCTGGAATTCGTCAAATAAGATTTATTAATTTTTCTTTTTTTTTCAGGGTGATTGCAATACTTTCCAACCACCCTTGCGGGGGGGGGGGGGGGGGGGAGGGAATGAATGAAATTCCGGGTTAAGCTCATTTTTCGAATTTCATTGAAAACGGGAGAAATAATTTTGATGAAATTCTTATGAGGGACTGTTATACGAGTATGAGCCGGTCAGCGAAAGCGTTACCGCTGTCACTTGGCTCCCTCCCTCCCTCTCCCTGTCAATCCCACTCCCTCTACCTCCCTTCCACTCCCTCTCTCTCCCACTCCCTCTCACTCCCACTCCCTCTCTCTCACTAACACACGCAAACTCTCTCACATACACTTTATAATAATTATATTCTTGTCTCAATCACAAAGATATGGTAGGAATCAGATTGAGTAAACACCAATAAAATGAGTGAGTTCCAGAAATTTCTATAAGAGAGATTAAATATTTCCCTATTACCCTTCGGAATGGGTAAGGAAAATGTATGCAGCATACCTATCCTAATCCTAATATTCTTCCCTTTGAACACGCAGACTTCTAACTACCTACATTTATTACAGTACGACAGTTTGTTTTATGTAGCAAGGCTCAGCGTAAGAGGGTAAGTCTCAATGTAGATGTGAGGAACAAAACACGGACAATGTTACTGCATTTTTTACACTAAATATTATTAACGTTTTCATACTGAAATCAATCGTTCTTTTTAATTATTTCAGGTTTGAATTTTTTCACCTTACATGGAAGTTGTGGTTTGCCACCTCATCAATTTATTGAAGCCCTTGAAGGTTGCTCTTCGAAGTCATACAGTTGTTTGCCACTAGATACAAACATCTTGTGCGAAATTCCGAATTTTTTCATGACGTAGCCATGGTCGGGTATCATATTGAACGGCACATTCCCATCATATTACGCATACATGTACATACAAAAAAATGTCCGAATTCAGAGACGGATTCGGAATAATCCGAAACAAAATTGTTCCGAAATAAGAGAAATTTCAAAAATTCATTGCATACCACCCAGAAACGGACGACTGGTAGAGAATTCAATTCAAGTGATTCCGCAACAGCTAAATTTTCAAGACTTACAGAATTTTGGTTTATACCGGCAACAATGTGACATAAACAACTCTTTCAGCAAGATTGGTTATGTTGGCCTTCGCCGAAGGTGGTAGCCAGCCATATCACTCAGAGGATGAGAATAATATCACAGATTACGTTATCTGGTTCCTGAGGAGTGAACAATGATGGTGAGTTTGGTGAGGGGGGGGGGGAAGCTGCCTTCATCAGATCCAACCTACTTTTTCTTTGGGAGTATTTGACCTCCTGGAAGAAGAAAGATGCCCTGGGCTCAACGCGCCGTGGCCGGGACGGGAAGTATATATCAGAGGAGCCTCCAGGTGCCTCATGGGCTAGTATTGGCGAGGGTGGGGGGTCGAGGGGGTGAATTTTTTACTCTCATCTCACAGCAACTTCTAGTGGTCTCTTCTTACAACAAGTGACTGATCGGCCGCCATCAACGCTTCTGACCCCCCCCTCGACTGGTGGTGGGAAAAAAACTGAAGGTGGTTAGTGTAAGCAAATTTTCGGAGTGAATACGCTATCGTGCTGGGTCAAAAAAATTAGCAGGATGAATTGGGGTAATCACGAACGAAATTAGCAAACCTGGGATTCAAGAAAAAAGTGAACACTACACGAAGCTCGTTTTTCAAGGTGCTCTGGATTGCAATCGGATCCCCGATTTAGTTCCAGAAGCTGCCACCACATTGTGCTTCAAAATGAGCTGAAACTATAATGAAAACAGTGACTGAACCGCTCGTCCGATTTTCAATCTGAAAATTGCTTTGTAAACCATTAGTAAGTACGTAAAATTGGTATGACACTCTTTTAATTTTTTCATTTCAAATTTTCTATACTCACTGGACAGATGTGTTTACGTGGAGCATCCGCCGGGCTGGTGAAATTTTTTCAAAAACTTACCATTGTCAGTCGCCACTCTTTCCTCATGGACCTACGCTTATTGTCGCTGTACACTTTTGCCGCGCCACCCCCTCGCCTAGCAAATGGTGTAGCTCATCAATGGACGAGTGATCGAATTACGTTCTGCTCAGTTTCGATGTGCATATTCGAAAGGGTGGTTTTCTTTCGATGAGCCCCCCCCCCCCCCACCACTTTCTACTCTGAGTTTCTAGTTTGAATGCTAAAATTTGTCTCAAGTCAGGGGCATTGACAGCAGGTTCGAAATTCGATCGGAAAATCAATCGGTAATAACTGGAAAAGTTAGTACAAATATAGGTAACTTATCTACATGAACTTTTTTAGATGAGTTAGTAGGTAGGTACCTACCACCCCTAATCTTAATAATATCCCTCAGTATCTCAAATAAATATCATGGTGCTCACTAAGCAGTATGTTGAGATGTATCATGAATCAAAATAATTTTATGAGGAGCACCACACAGAGGAATGACCTTGGTCCACCCAAGGTCGTCGGCTGCCCCCTTCTCGCTGCAGATGCTGGCGCCTCCATTCACAATATCACGATTATCGCTTCCCCCTCCTAAATCGCAATAACAATTATACTGCTTGCTTGCTGTTCATCCGATTTTCAATTTTCAAATAGATTTGAAATCCAAATAAATATCCCTAGCGCGCCTCGACCTTCAAATTCGGAAATAGCTTTTTTAATAGGTAGAGTACTCATAATGGAAAGTATGAAAACCGTAACTGGAAAAAAATAGTGTCATATCAATTCTACTTACTTATGGTTTCCAAAAAAATAAAATCCAGAACGAAGATCGGTTCTGCCATCAGGACACAAAACCGATTTTAAATTTGCCCCCGATAGTGCTGCTATTTCTTGAAAAAATTTCTTAGTAAAATCGGGGACATTTAGCCTTAAAGTGCTGGTTAAATTACGGCAAAGGGTACAGGGTATAATTTATTATGAATACCCATTTCGATTTACAATTTCTAATAGTAAACCTGTTGTGATCGGCTGCTCCTCCACAACCAATGTAATGTACATACATGTTGTACCTCAGAGTGGGGACCCCCCGACCCCCCTCTGATCATGTCAGGGGCCTATAAAGAGCCGAGGGGCCAACAAATACATAACCATTCTCAAGCTAACTTTCGGCCTCGTCTGTTCATCCTTATTCACTACAAAACCTTTAGAAAAAAAGATGATTGATCGATGTTTTACGTTTCAAGGTGCGTAGAAACCAAAAATCGAATTAAACGCTGCCAATTATTACACAACGGTTCATTATTTTCCTGTATGATTTTTCCCTTCTGTGTATATCTCTGAATTCCTGTTAGCGTAAGACCCTAGAGTCGTTTTTGCAGTGGATACCTACCCACCGAATTAACAAAACAAATAAATGTAAAAAAAGAATTAAAAAAATGGAAAACAATAAAACAATAAAAAATAAAAATTAATTTTAAAAATTAAAAAAATTAAATAACAGTACTTAGCCCTAATTTTTAAATTTAAATTTAAAAATTAATTTTTCATTTTTATTTTACTACTTGAGGTAATATAATTCGGTGTACCTACCTCCCCACACACGCACCCACTCATGTAGACGAAGCTTTTCGGTTCAAACTTCAGAGCCCTACTATGAACGAACGGTTGGACGTACGATGCTCCGAGTGATCTCAAAATTTCATAAAGTTTGGAATAACTTTTAAAATGTCACAAAAATCCATGCCCTTCTACTGAATGTTGGCGAGCTAGGGAGTTTTGAAAATTTCAAACCCTATGTTTTAGAGATGACTGACAGTAACGCCGAACTTGGCGGACCAACTAGACCCCAAACGGGACCTACAAACCAAATTTCATTCATTTCGGTTCATGGTAAGTAAGAAAAGTGGATAGTACAGGGAAAGGAAAGAATTTTTTTTTTTAAATTGCATTTTCTGATTCTATGTAGCACCTTGAAACCGAAACCATCAAACTACGAGGGGGGGGGGGGGGGTATTTTGTATTTATTTATTTCATTTCCGATTCCAAAGGTTCATTATTGAAAATAAGAAACCAAACAATCCACGCCCAATGGCCTTATCAGGTGGAATAAACCGGTTTCCGTGAGATCACCGAAGTTGGGATACCTCGAGCGTGGTTAGTACTTGGATGGGTCGCCAAACCTACTGGACCTAAATTAATGAAATTTGGGGTCTGGCTGCCCACCGAAGCTCACCAAACGCTAGTGGATATTTTGATTTTGGATGACAAAATCGATCACAATGATTCCGCTAGCTTGGTAGACCCGGAAGTATCACAAACATAAATATTTTCGGGCGAAAGAACGGGAACTCTTGCGATGGTCTGAACCAGAAATCTCATCTGCTGCAGAATTTGGAATTAACGTTAATGGGAAACTCCGTCAAACAATTTTTGTGGAAGAAAATATTCAGAACTCTTGGAAAAATGGTAGTTTGAAGCCCTTTTTCAAAAATGAGCGATGTTTTTTAAAAGAGGGTGATTGAAAGTAAGAATGCAGCAAGAAATGACGTACCTATCAGGTCTATTGACACCCGACTGGCTATTGGCCCCAAGGAGGCGGAGCGAACCTTCTGAGGTGATGGTTCTCACTGATGCCAACAACCCAACATCAGAAATGGCAAACCTTCTTGAAAACCTTCAAGAAACTTTCCTGTGACTTTTTGTGAACTCAACTTGATTTTGAGGACATGTATTTTAAATTTATTTATAAATTTGCGGTTCCATCCATCCATCTATTGCGGTTCTGTTCATAGTTTAAAGTGATGAACTAGCGCTCCTTGGGCATTTGAGTTGAACTACTCGGCGATTTACCTACTACGTCATTTCTAGCGGGAGCTCAGAAATTCAAATTTCACAGTCGTTTTCTGCCTAGACTTTCCAACATAAACACCTCTTTATTTGGTAAATAAGTATTAATTTCCGTTATTGGACAAAATTTGGCCAAAAAAATGGGAACTTGTAACCCACGAAAATTGCCCATTGATTATTATTCCTCCAACATACCCTTTGCGATAGCTTCATTTCGCCAGTTGATACTGACGACCTACCGCATCCCCCTCATCCTACAGGATATAAAAGGACCTCAACTCGTGAAAAGCTCTTCCACACTCTTTCCTTCTCTTAAAACCGCATTTTACCCCAAGACCGCGGCAGCGGTCAACCTATTGTTCGCTCTTAATGAGAGCTTTTATTTCCGTTATGCCATTGTTCGGGGTTATTAATTGAGTGAACCCAGGAGCACGCTGCTTCAACGCGGTACAACATATTTGGAGAGAGTGTATGTTCAACCCTTAGCTCTCAATGTAGGATTGTAGGTACCCACCATTTATATTGCGATGTGAGTGTGACCATTGATGGTTTCACTCCGACGATTAATGATCGAACTTCCGAACTAGCCGATTCAACGCTGTCCAGTAAATGAAGGGAATGAAAGTTTTCGTTGGCCCAAAAACACCTTTGGTAACACTTCTTTCTTGGCAGCCTTTCCTTTATTACTGCTTGATTCCTTTTATAAACTTGATATTTAGTTTCCTTGCCTGAAACCGAGACCGAAATTTAGAAGTTCAACTTTAGAAGTTCAACTTTCGAACTTTCACATTTCGAACATCAATTTAGCGAATTTTCGTAGAAAATGAGCGATTGCCATGGCGCAAATATTTCTTTAAAAAAAAAAAAAAAAAAAAAAAAAACTTGGCTACGAGAGGAAACATTTAAAATCGCTCAAATCAATGAAAAGGGATATTATATTGAATATAGCTCAGGCAAGAAAAAACTGATATATATTAACCAGACGTAGTATCAAATGGTGAGTCGTAATTTGATTTGGAGAGCAGGTAATTTGATTGGAAAAACGGTAAATCCGTTAATTTGATTCGGAAAACCGTTGATTCAATTTGGAAATGCTATAGCAGCGAAATTCGGAGAATTCATGAAAGAAGTAGGAAAATTTCGTGGAGGCATTCACTCGCATCTCGGATGAAAAACATACCCCAACCGATCTTGTCAGAGAAACGTACAATAGTTTTGGACAAGGAGATCAGAACAACGCAGAAAATCGTTTGAAGACAATTAGAGTAAGTTGGGGTTTGAGAGATAATATAGCCGATCGTCTTAAATGAAGTAGAATGGGAAAGGAACATGCATTTTTTAGATTCGAATCAGTCTACGAGAGAACTTACAAAAAATTAACTATTTTATAAATTAACATGACCAGGCATAATTTCACAGGATATCATAAGCATTTTGTGCAACCGTAAATTAGGTACCTAACCTACTTCACAGACACACAATTATGGAGAAAAAACTATTCGAACCACACAACTACCTACCTAATTATATTAAATAATACAAAAGGGGGAGTTCTGATGGGGAGCGACGTCGACTGGTAGGAAGGATGTTTGAGAGGGTCGGGGCTGATGCGAAACTGTTTCCTCGTGTTTGCGAACGGTTTGCAAACTCTAGAAAATGTGTTTGCCAAGACATTGTTCGTCGACGCGAACAAATACTCCCCTCCCCTCCATACACCACTTGTTATATTAGTTTCAGGTTTCGAAAATATGCCAAATTCATTTCGGTGTAACGTAAACATTATGTAGACCTCCCTGAGGTTATTGACATTCAACACTCAGCTACATCAAAAATGTGTATCATACACCAGAAGAATACGCGTAATACGTACTAGGTAGAATTTACTGCTATAAAAGAGGTAGAGGAGGTGAAGGGTGTTCGGAAGTTCCACATAAAACGTCACATTTTCGTCATGTTTGTGAGCGACCTACTTCATATAATATTTAGAAGGAAAATAGATAAATAGAATCAGGTGCGAGGCACCGCATTACACCCCTTGCCTATATTCAGGCGACATGGTGGCTGAATATTATGAATCGCAGAATCCTTGAAGAGAGGAACAACTTGTTTGAAAACGCCGTTTTCGACGTTGACAAATTTCCAGAAGTTGCGTAGGTAGGTACTCCTGATTGGTTTCCCAGCTTCGAAAACATAGGTACTAGTTTTGCTAGGCGCTCTTCGGGACGAACTTCTCATGAGCCCAGCTCTCCAACGTTACAGTAAAATGATTGAACTATCGTTATTCAACGAGAAATCGGTGTTGGTGTCTCTGAAGGAATGGAAGGATATGCAAAGATCTTTTATTACTCAGCAGATCACACGAGTGAGTGGGCCCACATAAGCAGTGACCGGGAGGGGGGGTAATATAATCCATCATTCGGAGACTTGTGGAGGTTTGATATGGTATGTTGAGAAGAAATGAAACGGGTGTCGGTTACACAATGCATGAAAGGAGCCTCAACTGAGGGAGAAGCATTAAAGAAAGGGGACTTATGATCGATGATCTGCCCTCCTGAATAGATACGCTTTATTTGATACTATCTCTCTTGGAGTACAGACAACCCCTCCCCACCAATACTACCCATCGTCCCCGTCAACAGCTCTTCATCAGCTGCACAACAAGATGATACTGGTGCGTCTCGAATACATTCAGGTTATAGTCTCCTCCATATCGAAACATATATCAACTCCTTCACAACACAACAACGATTTCCTCCTTCATCTTAATCATCGTCACGATGAACTTTCGCAAAATAGTCTTTCAAAATCGGCTAGCTAACAAATCGGTGCGATATAATAAGATATAATAAGCCAGGCATTGACTACAGGCATGTGTACAAGTAGTTGGAGCAGACCAGATGCGAATTTCCCCTCTCACAACAGGATCAAAGCCCCACTTATAAGAAATTTGTAAGCTACCTTTGGAACCTACCACTCCGACGTGGTGATCAGGGTGCAGGGGGGCACGTGGAAGGTCCCTTTTCTCTGTTTTTCCTTTATATCTCGGAAACTGTGCGTCGTGGCGATAAGACTATTCCATACAGAATTAAAGCTGACAAAATTTGCTACAATAATGAGCCCATTCATTTTTTCGCTATCCCTCACAGTCTCCGACATATCCGCGCTCAAAATTTGCTAATTTTGAATTAAAAACAAGTTTTCTCACGTTGTTTTACTTACTTGAAAAGCTCACTCTTCAGCCCTTCGTCCTACGAAAAAGTCATGACAGAAGTAGCTGTAGAGCATTAAATTTCCTCCAAGAATACATACTATTTTACTATTAGGTAAAAGCCGTTAGGTTTTATTATTAGAAAAACTAAACTTCCGTATTTTTTGCTATTCCAATGCTCTAATTACAATATATAATATTTATTAATATATAAGCCAATATAGAAGTGATTATAATTATGAAGGGATATTCAGACTTAAGGGGAAATAGCCCGAAAAAAACTTGTAAGAATATTCAACAGATGGCAACACCGTCGAGGGCAAATTAATATTCGCTCTCAGTTCGTTAATAATTGATCGATTTTCAATCAGTAAACTGCATTGGATTCAGAATCAGCATAGAATTTCCGGAAATGGGTTCTGGTGTTCAAAATTTCAAAATTTGTACATCTGGATCACTGGCGTTCGAATTTGGCTAATTTTTTCGGAAATCCCAATTACCCAAATTCTAGAGGGCTGTGTGCTGATTACGACGGTTTTTTCAAATTTAGAATTGGACCACTATAACCCCATCAATTATTGTCCAGACGGTGATGGGCGAGGGGGTTGGGGAGGAAGGCAGCTCTTGAATGGGGGTGGGCGGCTTCCCAGTAGGGCCCGAGGCCCCCGCGGCGCTGAGGTACCTGACTTGTAATTCTCTTACAACAATCGTTTCTACCCAGCTAACCATCATTGTGTCTACCAAAACAGTCAGTTTTCCATTTATCATTTTCAGTAATGAACGTTTGTAATTGAGCATGAAAAATTCCCCCCTTCCCCAACAAAATGTGATGGTTTCCGTTTCAAGGTATGTAGAATCCGAAAATAGAATAAGTAACGCTACAAATTATTATACAACGGTTTATTATTTACCAGTATAGATGATCACTGTTTTCTGAACTCAATACCTACCTTTGTGCTTCCCACAAGAGAGCCCTAAATCGAGTACTGGATCCAGCAGTGCAATCACATTTTATAAATGTGCGGCAGAATGAAGAATTCTATAATAATTACTATTTGTATATATCATTTTTATTCTATAAATTATTTGCTGTTATTCGTGAAGCGAATGTTATGTTACACATGTTTAACGTTTGTTCAGATCAGAAAACTATAGGTACCTATAAAAAAACCCAAAAAAACCATCATTCTTCAAACAAAGTATCACGATACAACTAACTCGATTTCATACAGACATGCGTAATTATAATCAGCTGTTCCCTAGCAGTGATATCTGAGCCGGATTTATATCGTTTCATTCACGATCAGAAGTATGACTGAAAGTCAGAGAGTATGGGCTTTTCGTTGACCGAAAATTTGGATTTTTGGGTGCGTCACCCGATGGCTGGATTGAGGGTGAAAATTCAATCATTTAAATTAAATGCCCTCAATCAGCCTTACCCTGAATTGGTAGATTCAAGATTGACGAGAAGCAGCCAAATTCGGGAGCCAGAAGTCTCTTTTGATGAGTTCTTATTACTCAGTTGATATTGTTACTTTTGTTATTTATTTCCGAAGAACCAAAAAAGGTATTATTTAATTAATTGAAATTGTAACAACTTCATTGCTACGTTCATACCCCTTCTTTAGCAAATCTCACGTTTGCTCTATCATACTTTTTCGATTTATTAGAACATTATGTATGAACAACCTACCAAATTATTCCAAGTGTCTTTCAGATTTGAAAATTTTAGGTGTACTCGTCCTGGAATAACGTCGATTTGAAAAAATAAAATAAAATAAAAAATTAATGATTGCGCAGGCACTGCTGTAACGTCCTAATTATCAAGTACCTACCCGTTGTGTACAACAACACGTCAATATTTCGGTTTTTAAAGTAGGTAGGTGGTCTGAAAATTATCGATGTTGAATGAACAGGAATGTGGTGTATAAAGTTTATGCGTCATGTACAGAGGCGTGCAACTCGTTGAACAGATTGGGGTACAATAAGATTTGAAATGATCATTTCAAACGGCCAAATAACCAATTATTACTCAACAGGTCAAATAAATATTTTTTTTTTTTTTCTGAAAATGATTTATTGCACCAAGTAACACTTATTAGCAACATATTTCTGACATATATTTAAGCTGAAATAACGAAACTTAAGTACTGAACTAAGTTCCTGAAGTTTTTGAAAGTTAGAAGTGCTAAGTGTTGCACGTGCGACGTTCACTGAATTTTCACTGAACGGCTTTAGTTATCGCGAGAACACCCACACTCACTTCCACAGGTCATGAGGCTTCTTTCTCTTGAGACGTCTGAGTAGGTTGTCAACGTCGAGCAACTGGACAGCTTCTTCATTGACGTGAACTTGTAGCCGCTTGTGATGGGCTATGGCTTGCGTCTTGATGACTTCATTTACGGTTGGGATACGAAGTTCTTTGTGTAGTCGGACATTTCTGGTGTACCGGTACGCGTCAACACAGCATCTCAGTACATCATTTTGGAACCGCTGTATAACATCACGGTTGCTTTGAGCAGTGCAGCCCCACTGCTGCGCTCCGTAAGTCCAAACAGGCTTGAGGACTTGATTGTACAAAGTCAATTTGTTCTGGATCGACAGCTTTGAGTGTCGACCCATTAACCAGTACATTTTTCTGAACTTGAGTACAAGTTCTGCCTTCTTTTTCTTGACATGCGACTTCCACCGCAATTTAGCATCCAAGGTCATGCCTAGATACTTGGCTTCATTGGCGTGCGGTATAGTCTTACCGTTGAGATGAACTGGGAAATAATCGAGCTTGCGATTGGTAAAGTCGACATGAACTGATTTCGTTTCATTCATCTTGATCCTCCATTTTGATGTCCAGTCTTGGAGTTGCTTAATGGATCTTCTGAGTTTAGGTATTGTTACGTGATTTGTTTCGCCGACTGCAAGCACTGCTGTGTCGTCCGCAAACGTTGCTATTGTGTTCTCCTCTCGTTCTGGCAAATCACTGGTGAACAAGACATACAGGAGTGGGCCAAGTACGCTACCTTGTGGAACACCAGCATGTATTCTGTACGCTTCTGAGTAGGCATCTTCATGTTTTACTCGGAAGTATCGATCTGACAGATAGGATTGTAATAATTCTGCGTATTTTGCTGGTAGCATTTTTCGGAGTTTGAAATTTAGACCATCATGCCAAACTTTGTCAAACGCTTGGGTTACGTCGAGAAAGATGGCAGAACAAACTTGCTTGTCTTCAAGCGCCTGCTCAATGACGCTCGTGATCCGATGCACCTGGTCGATAGTGGAGTGCTTTTGACGGAATCCGAACTGATGAGAAGGTACCAGATTGCGTTCTTCTACAACTGATATCAATCGCTTGTGGATTAGTTTTTCAAATAGTTTTGATAACACGGGAAGCAGGGATATTGGCCGGTACGACGTTAACTGTTCAGCTGGCTTACCGGGTTTTTGAATCATGATAACTTCGGCTAATTTCCACAACTGTGGTACATAGCGAAGTTTGAGTGAGGCATTGATTATCTTTGTGATCTTCACTAGAACTTTACGGGGGAGGTTTTTGAGTATTTGACCTGTGATCAGGTCATATCCAGGAGCCTTTTTTGGATTAATCTCACTGAGAATGGTTTTTTGGACTTCTTTGACCGTAACGGGTGGTATGTCAGTTGCCTGGTCTGTTAGTGGAATTTCTTCCAGTGGCTCTTCTTCTGGATTTCCGGGGTTCGGCCTGAAGATGTTGGCCAGATAACGAGCAAATGCATCAGCCTTCTCTTGATTGGACTTGATCCACTTCCTGTTGGCTTCATCTTTGATTGGTGGTGCTTGTACGATAGGACGCTTGAGATGCTTAGTCGCTCTCCATAGGGAATAGTCACTGTCACGATTAGTCGCAAGGGAAGTGATGAATTCTTCCTGGGTTCCCTCTTCAATCTCTTTCATCATGTCACGAAGTTCATTGGCATACGAATACCCTTGTACCTTATGAGCTGGAATACGCGTTCGTTGCCACTTACGTCTGGCTCTACGCTTCTTCTTGATCATCGTAATAACTTCACGTGGGTAGTTGAGCCCTTTCAATTTTCTGACAACCTCAGGAGTATTTTCCCATGCCACTGTTTGAATGTTGTATACGAGTTGTTCGAGTTCACGATCAACGTCAGCTGGAGATTCAAGTACATCGTATAGATCGATGTACTGATTGATTTCTACTTTGAATTTGTCCCAATCTGTCTTTTTATTGACTAGGACTGGGTTGTGAGGTCTCTGAATGATTTGTTCACTCAGCATGAGGATGATCGGTGAATGATCAGAGCTGAGATCAAAGCATTCGTCTACAAGCACGTAGTTTGCTGAAATATTTTTCATGATGAAAAAGTCAATTAGGTCGGGTTTTTTATGTATGTCGGACGGCCAGTACGTTGGCTTTCCAGTTGAGTAAGGTTCACATTTGTGGCTGTTCATGTATTGGGACAGTTCTCGTCCTTTCGTAGTAGTAACACGAGAGCCCCAACATGTGTTCTTCGCATTGAAGTCCCCACCAATGATGAAACGATTGCCTAATAGCTCAAATGCATTGGCATAGTCTTCTTGTTTTATGTTGTGCTTTGGTGGACAGTAAATACTTGCTATGGAGGTTTCGTAAGACTTTGTTTTTACAGAGATAGCACATATCTGAAACATCTCTGTCTCAAGCTTGGCACATTCATGATGTTTCAAGTTTTCTCTTATCAATACAGAGCTACCCCCTCGTGCTTTGTTGCTGGGATGGAGGGCATGGTAACATTTGTATCCTTTTATTTTTAAATATGATTCTTTTGTGAAGTGGGTCTCTGAGATTAGGCAAATGTCTATGTTATTAAAGTTCAGAGCCAAGTCAAGCTCCAGCTTTCGCCCATTGAGCCCGTTGGCATTCCATGCCATGATTCTGAGACTGTTCATTTGGGGCGACTGAAAATTGAGAGGCTAGGCTTTTTTGATTTGTTTTCCAAAGCCTCTATTTTCTGACTCATAGTAAGCATTTCCAGTCGCATTTGACCAAACTGAGAGAGTAAGGTTTGCAGCATGCTTTCCATGGATTGTGCTGGTTGCTGGGATGCAGGCTGAACAATACCAGTTTTTGCTGCCTGTGCATATGACACCGGTGTGTGACCAAAATGTCGGTTCTTGCTTAGGATAGGGACTTTGGGAGTAAATTGAACCTTCCCTGTAGACGGCTGAGCATTGTTATGAGTCTGTCTTGGCTGGTTGCCAGGGTGGCCTTTTGCTTCGCTGATTTTATTATTATGCGATTTCGATGCAGCCAAGAAAACTGGGCATCGACGGTAATTTGCAGTATGATCTCCTCCGCAATTTGCGCAGGTCGCAGGTTCCGTTTTGGGTTTTGTGCAGGTAGACGTTTCATGACTTTTACCACATTTGACGCACCGGGCGCGCTTTTTGCAGTAATTTTGCGTGTGCTCGAACTCTTGGCACCGTTTACATTGAGGAACGAATTTGCTCTGGCGGATCGCCTCGAATTTCACCTTGCAGTTGTACAGCTTGGTGATTTCGTGGATTTTCTTGACGTCAGAACCTGCTTTAAAGTCGACTATGTACATGTCAAGTTTTTCCTTGGTGCGCCATCGTAATTTTTGGGCGACCTTCAGCACTCCAGATTCTGGGTACTCGTTCTGAATTGCGCTCAGTACAACTGACTCATCAAGGCCGCCAGGAAGTCCTTTTAGCATTGCGGAATATGGTCTCGTTTGCTTATTTTGAAAAGAGAAGTATAAACAATTAATGCTGTCTAAATACTTATCAATTGCAGTGTATTCATCTGAGTCATTGGCATTGATCTTTATTTGGCCACCCGCCAAAGTGGAAGTGAGAGCATTAGGAGCAATTTCTTTTAATTTCTCCTTGAGCTTGAGAAAGCTTGCAACATCATTTAAAGGCTCAAGCGTAATAGGAGGTGGCTTGAAAACCTTTTCTTTTTTCGGCTGTTGATTTAGATTATCATTTTTGTTTGGTGAATTCTTCCTTTTTCGTTTTGTGGAAGGGGCGGCCTTAAATATGATGCCTGCCCCCGTCTCATAGGCGAGTTGTTCCTCGTCAGTCGAATATTCTTCGATCTGATCGCCTGAAATACTCTTGGATTCGTGACTAGCTTCAAGAGAAGCTAATTTGACATTAATCGCTAGATTAATTTTTTTGAGATTAACAATTTCCACGTCAGCCTGCTCTAACAAGCCACAAAGATATGAGAGGGACGACCTGTACGCGTGAATTTCGGTTAATAGATGCTGGTCTGTTGGCTTAATATACTCCTTTGAAAGGGCTTCTCGAGCATTTTTCAAAGCTACCTGAAAGATTGATGTAGTTTCTTCCATATTGCTCGGACAGCATTCCATATTGCTCGGTTCCAGCGCGACACCTCGGGAACCCGAGAGGTGTTTATAAAACAAGGCCGACGGCCGCGACTGTGTTGACACTTAACAATTTCATCGGCACAATGAAAGTAATGCTGAGTTCGCACTCTGTTTTCTTTTCTTTTCACGAGAGCTCTGACCGATGTTACTCACTCGGAGGTTCGCACAAGACTAAAAAAATAAATATAACGATGCTATTAATTTTTAAGTGAACTTTGGTCAACTCAGGTTGCATGATACGCGTGGGTACCTATGGATTAGTTTATAAATCAACTGAGAAAGCATAATTATATACCTTCCACAGATTTGGACTTGATTCGAGATAACCGTCGGTGTCTATTCTTCGAAAGTGCGTAGGTAGGTACCTTGGTTGCTTCAGAGAATATATACGGATTTGGAGGTTAAAACAGAGGTACCTAGTACTCGTCCCTAATGAATTACGTCCAACTGGCGTTGAACTTTGAATTCAGGTATTTGGGTAATTTAATTTATTTTTCATTTGTAGTAGGCTATTTGCAGTTTCGGGCGTCTGACCTCGAAGTCACTAATTTTTGTTTAGGAAATTGTATATTCAATCTGTCGTCCAATTTGGTACTTATAATAGGATTCAAATGCGATCAGTTGGATTGGGAAGTGGGGAGAGGTGCTTAGTTTAATTTTGGTGTACCTTCCTAGGTAAGATCCTATACACTAATCAAATAAAAATAAATTACATTTATTAAAATAGGTACTAATAATGTTAAAAAGTAAAAATAAATTATAATATAACTCAAGATCCTTGTTTAATTTATTTGATTATTTTTTATTTTTTATGTTATCATCCCTCCCATGACTGATGCACAAAAAATAGCTCACACTCTCCTGTAGTTTGGCACTTGGTCATGGATGGGCCCAAACAGTTTCATAGCAAATCTCGAACAGGGAGGACGAAATCTAAAATTATTGAATGGTGGGGCAAAAACTGTTCTCGGAAATGGTAGGTATCCAAGCTGCTCGGGCGGCGAAACCCCTCCGAAGGGGCCTGGGAAGCCGCCCACCACCATTCAAGAGCCGCCTTCCGCCCCAACCCCCTCGCCCATCACCGTCTGGACAAGAATTGATGGGGTTTTAGTGGTCCAATTTTAAATTTGAAAAAACCGTCGTAATCAGCACACAGCCCTCTAGAATTTGGGTAATTGGGATTTCCGAAAAAAGCAACACAAACATACAAACAATACAAATTTTAGAATTTCGAACACCAGAACCAATTTCCGGAAATTCTATGCTGATTTTGAATCCAATGCAATTTACAGATTGAAAATCGTTCAATTATTAACGGAAGGAGAGCGAATATTAATTTAGCTCATTTTGGTGCTGCCATGTAGTGGCGGCTTTTGGTACTAGTCGTCGGGCTATTTCCCCTTAAGAACCGTCTAGGAATCGATTCTTCAACTAACACTCATTTTCTCACTACAATTTTTTTTAACCCCTTGTTTTCGTGAGATTTTTCGCATCTGAGATTTTTCTGAGAGAGGTCACCGGTGGGGGAGACAGGGTCGGGCTTTTTGTCTGCGGACACAACACTCGATTTCCTCGAAAAACACAATTTTTTGCATTCAAACGTGACCCCCCCCCCCCCCCCCACCCAACAATTAGTGCAGATAAATGAAAAATAAACACAAGTTGGAAAGCTGAGATTCTGAGGAAGTTTTTCCCGTAACGTGCATGTTCAATCATCCACTATTTTTGAGACATTATTTTTGACTGTGAGGAAATAACGATTTAGAAAATTTGATACAATTTTCTTGTCAGTCCAACTTTTCGCCTCCTGAATGAGCTTCAGAATTTATGTTAGGGCCATATTTTGACAGAAAATTTTACGTCCTTTGCAACGGCGTACTTATTTTTAAATTTACACGAGAACCACAATGACTGCAGCTTAGAATACACATAATGAAGCTTCAACGTCTCCACAACCGGCGGTTTGAGGTCTGCAATACTCACATTCGATTATAAGAATTGTTTCTTCTGTGGTGAGCCTGTTAAAAATGCCGGCAAGAAGCCCCCGAACAAAAGGATAGGAGGAAGGTGTTCAATGCCCGAACTACTGAGTTACAGAAAGACGTCTGGAGGCCGCCTCAGCAAGAAAAGGTAGTTGGGGCGATGAAGTAGCAGGTAGACTGTCCTCTGTTAACCATCTCGCCGCTGAGGAGAGTGTTCATCACAATGGTTGTCGTTTGAATTTGCTTAAGCACTATTACGCTCAACCGAAATCAGACACCCGCGTTCACCAGTCTGCCCATGTTACAACAGCAATTGATGAAATCTGTACCTACACTGAGAAGAATCATAGTCCGAAATACTTGGTGTCGACATTAGTGTCAAACCTGTATGGGACAAGATAAAAGCACAACTTGAAGCAAAGAATGGGGATCGTTTAATAGTGACTGAAGGTACAAGCAGATTCAATGTTCAAATATTTTAATGTGGGTACAGCTGAATAGGGTACACCTTTGGTCCCCGTGGTGAAATTCGTTTGTGCTCGGATTCTACCCCCTCAACCAGTTCCTAGAAGACTTTGAATACCCAGTTCCAAAGGTGGAAGAGGTTTTCAACATGTTGCAAGGTAGGCAACTGTTTGCTTAATTGTATTTTCTAAACGCCTAAAACCAGTGGGAATTTGATGAACCATCGGCACAACTGTTGGCATGGAATAAACCCCGGGGGAATTTATCAAGTTGGGAATTTATCAAGTTAACAGGCTCCTATTCGGGATCAAACCCGCTCGGAAGTTGTTCCTAAGGAGGTTTCTAAAGTTTTGCAGGGGTGTTTGCAAGGGTTGGGCGAATTCAAGTGACGGCATTATAATAACCGGTAGGAATGGTTGTGACCATAATTCGAGTTCAGTTAATGCATTTGAGAAATTGAAAAGTGCGGGTTTCAAACTTAACGACGCGAAATTCGAATTCTTCAAGGCCGACGATGAGCCGAAGAATTTCGAACCCATAGCTGAAGGTCTTGAGGAGGATATTTCCAAAATAGAGGCTTTAGTTAGGTCTCCGCTCCCAGAAAACATATCGCAGGTGTGGGCGCAAATGATAAATTATCACGGTGAGTTTACAGATAACATTTCTACCTTGCTTGCTCCTCTCTACCAGCCCACTGAAAAGGCAAACAGTTCAAATGAAGCAAAGAATGACAAAAATCGTTTGTTCTTGCAAGCATAGCTATCGCTTCTAAGCAAACTCAGGTACATTGGAATAAAAAGATACTGCGAGGGCTACCATTGGAAAAAATGTAACCAATCGGAAAGACGACAGAAACCCAAACGCCCAAAATGGTAGGTATGGCTATCTATGGAATAGTTCTTACCGGAAAGACGGCATCCCCCACTAACCCCCAATTTCGCCCAAAAAGATATAACTGTTCCTTAGAGACGCACCTACCGGAATCACGGCCTCCCCACTTACACTCATAATTGGATAACTATCCTTGGATATTGGCTTTATGAATGGGCCTATAGCGTGGTCCTAAAGACCGGCCAGCAGTACAATAGTAACTAAGTAGGACTCCATCGATATGCCTTCACCTTGACGTTGGTGATGGAGCTTTTGACTAAGAAAGGCACAGACTATAATTATCAAACAATGTGGTGCACATGATTAAGTAACAAACAAAAACATTTCTTAAAGCGGACCCTTGGAATTGTTGATAAAATTACTGATCCCAATAAACCAGTGGGTTCTTGAGTCACTACTGTACACTGTATTTAGTGGATTTATATATCACTGTTAGCTATTTTAATCTTGGAAAAACTTCCATTTCCTAATATTTGAGGAGATAGCAGAGCTCTAGTTCCCACCTTGAGTCACCTTTTCACGTCACGTAACTACCATTTCACGAAAAGTTGGTCAAGCACTGTCAATAGCCACAAGTTGAAATATTTTTCAATTAACTTGCTAAAAGATGTTTATATGTTCATGTTTCATTATTTTTTTAAAATAATGTTTTAATCACAGAACTAATCGGCTATTTAGTTCAACAATTTATTTGTAGTGTGATAAAGATTTGTTGATCAGTGTAGGAATCCCATAATACTTCGTTCTTCGTAGTGTGTCTTGTAGATTATTTCTCTTCTAGGTACTAAATAACATATCAATTTCACGCTCTAAACGTTGAATAAAGTGGGATGCACTCATTTAAAACAGTGAAAGGTATTGAGTAGTGTCGATATTCTAATTAAACGTTAGGTTTCGAAATTATTTACGGCCTAAGAAACACCTACAACTACACAGCAAATTCCGCCGAGGTCCACTCGGATCAATCAAATATCTCAATCATCGGAGAGAAAACACGTGTGGCACAGTGGATCATCCCCACTCCATCTTCAATTTCAAACTCAATGATAGGCATAATCAACATCAAAAATGCCGATGAAAAATGCTTTATGTGGACTGATTTGGCCGTACTTGTCCCAGATAGAGGATGGAACTGTGGAGTCTCCTGCTATAAGAAACTCGTTGGAAAAGGCAATATGGATGGAATAGAGTTTCCCGTTCAAGTTAAGGACATCGAGAAATTTGGAAGATAAAACCTCACAATTTCAATTAATGTGTTTGAGTATGAGACGGAAGAGAAACGTGGATATATGTACCCCATCGGAGCAACATCTTACAAATATCGAACCTACCACATCAATGTGGTGTTACTGACAGCCGACGTAGAGGGTAGCCAAGAAGTCAAAACTTATTAATGACTCATACCAAGTCTTTCTCATCTCTTGTCCCACTTGACAAAACAATGGTGTGCGCTTCTACTGCAACTATTGACATAGATTCGCAATGGAAGAAACGCTTTCTTTTTCTTCTTTTTGTTTAGCACTACATACTCAACCGGTCTTTGGCTTGAATAATCTTACGCTTCCAAACTGTCCTGCCGTCACTACAGCTGATCCCAGCGCGCCTCATGTCACTCTCCACCTCTTGTCGCCATCTAGCCCTAGGACGCCCTCTCGGTCGTGTACCCTCATTTTTGAGGTCAAACACTCTTCTTACATGCCGATCGGTTTTCATCCTCTTCACGTGGCGATACCATTTAAGGCGATACCATTGCCGCTGGGAGTAATCCTCTTCCTCCTCTGTAGCCGTTGATCAGTGTTCCCTTTTAGTCGCCTTGTACGACACGCAGGGACTGCGTCAGGGGTATTCTTTGTGCCCCCCACTGCTGGGAAGATGGAAGAAACGCTGTTGAACCATATTCGATACCGTGAACCACATGGAGCTCAAAGAATCGTTTTCCCCGACAAGGGAATACGCTACTTCAAAAATTATACATATTGTCATTTAGCTCCATATACGAATATTCATCTGCGATTTCGGATCTTTCATAATGCCACTGGACACAACAGAGCCGAGACCACATATTGAGACTGGAGAGGGGTCCAGTATGGAAGTGTCATATACACACGACTTAGCCGGATCGAATACCGAAGCCGCGAAAACTAGTTTTTGCCCCTGAAACAATAGCGATGTACGATTGGTGTCGTGCGGGTTTAGTGTCACATGTCTTCCAGGATGACCTTGGGCCCGAACGTATCTTTTTCCTCTACTCACGTTTGTTCATCCGTTGCGTACATGATGACAACCCTGAGCATTATAAAATACTCTGTGAGCAATTTTTCTTTCAAGTTTATATTTAGTTCTCAAATGTTATTCTGTAGGTACTTCTTTTTATTGTATTTTCTATATCTTTCTTCCTTACACAGAGGCAGGTATTACGATTGTACAATGTTTCATAGATGATATCCAGTGTTGAGAATGATGTAATCTTCTCAGAGGGGACACGAACTAAATCACTCGCGACGAAATCGTGGAAACCCATTTCAAAGAAAAACGGAGTTATTGAAAAATAGTCCATTTCCACTAATACAGTAGGTATTAGTGGAAATAGACTATTTTTCAATAACTCCGTTTTTCTTTTTTTTCTCAGAGGGGAAATGTTGCATCATGGAGTATGCGTCATACTTTATAGTCCATGTTCACTAGAAGACGTCATGAACGTCATGACTGTGTCAGCCATTTTAGATAAGAACTACCACGTCGGGCTGTGCTGTGCTTATTGGATGATTATTATACTTTTCGATCCGTTTTATCCGACTTTTCATTCGTGGAATCCACCTCAGAATTCTAGTTTGCATTGATAATTAATAAATAAAAGCACGCTCAAGAAAGCATTTACAGAGCTGAAGCAGGCTGCTGGCGAGATAGGACTGGAAGTGAGCATCCAGAAAACCAGATGTATGGAGATGACACGGGGCCAAGATGATGCCAATGATCTGTGACTGTGTTGTTTTTAGATACGCTGAAGAGTTGAAATACCTGGGCTCAACCGTTACCGAAACAACAGCGTGTCCACATATGTTAGAACGAGAGCCGCATTTGGAAACAGGTCATACTACGCTGCTCCGCCAATGCTAATGTCATCACTGATGTCTAAGCGGACCAAAACCACCATCATCAATAACACAATAATTAAGCGGGTAGTCACATTTGGCTAGGCAACTATGGTTATTGCCAAGGCGGGCGAGAGAACGCAGAGGATCTGGGAATATTCACAGTGTTTTGCGAAGATTTACAGCCCGATACGTGAAGGTGGTATTTTGCGCATTAGGAAAACCAATGAAATTTACAAATTCAGTGGCCACGGAGATATTGCTACGGCCATCAAAAGGCAGCTACTGCGCCGGGCCGGCATGTTGAGCACTTACCAGACAGCAGGGCCTATAAACAGAAATTTACATCCAAATCCGGAGAAAGACGGAAGCAGGGATCGCCAAGGAAAATAAAGAAAGGATGAAGTAGAGGAGGACCTTAGGAGGATGGGGATCGGGAACTGGAGAAGGAAGGCCGCGGACAGAACGCAGTGGACGGCTGTTATGATCCGAGAGGCCAAGGTGCTTCGTGAACTGCAGCCCCACGGGGCACAGAAGTACGGGGTATAGAATAGTACGGAATAGTTTGCCCGCATAGCATCTGGCGGACATTTGAAAATGGTAATGCCAGAAGGGAGGATTTGGGACGTTTACAGTAAATTCGAGTCAAGCTTAGGCTGTACCACGTCATCCAACTATCGTTCGCCGACTTCTAGGACTGGTTACTCGTCGCAGACTGATTACACGCTCAATTGGCGAACAAAGGATATGAAAGAAATTCAGAAACTAAGAAGGTGCCCGCGCATTCTTTCCAACGATTTAGTTTCAGAAAATTTCTCAGTAATGAACAGCAAATTTACTGCTAATACCAGATCAAGAAATATAATTATATGGCCCCAAGCGCCACTCACGCCTTCTTCTTCTCTCTCGAACCAAGGCGAAGGATAAGATTGGTTAATGTGACATCCTTGCCATTCCAGAACGATACCATGATGAATACCGGGGGTTCCAATCTGGCTCAGTTCTAGGTACGTGACGAACTAAGTACCTACCACAAACCGACGAGGCTGAAGTTTCTAATTAATAATTCTTCCATCTCTAGCTTAATGATGGACAGTAGCAGGTTTTTATTATTTTAATACTGTCCGTCTACGATCTAACAACGTAGAAAACAATATTATTATCCAAATCAATTTAAAATAAAAATAAAACCGAAGAAACAACGCAAAAAATCATGTAAATTTTGTATTAAGACCGGTTTTGCCTACCTAGGAAGGTGACGAGAATTCGAAGTTATGAGCGAAACCGCAATGTAATTCAGTGAACGGAAAAAACTGCATGAGGCAAAAGGAAGAAACTGACTTTTTTGCCACAGTTTTATATTTCAATTAAATTCAGGAGGCAGCACGGAAAAAGCAACATCACTATCAATGGAGTTGGAAAATATTGCAGCCACCGGGGAAAAAATTAGGTTTCTAGAAGGTAGAATCGATTTATAAACCAGCTTTCTGTCTCTCCTGTAAAATGTGAAAAACGCAGTTCCGTTCTTCTGACGCTGATAGGGAGTATCAGCTTCGTCCTTCTGGCGTTGTACCGTCGATATGGTCAAGTAGATTTGGCCCAAAGTGATGCTATTAGGTCTGGTTGGGGGTATACTTAATGACCATTGGTTAGAATATTGGGAGTTGGAACCTGTATCTGATGTCAATTCTTTCCGTTGTAGAGTATCAATGATGTTCAGAGGGGGTATCACGGATGGCAGAGATATTTGAAGGGAATATGAATTTGATGTGCCCCGCTTGGCCCCGTCAGAAGGGACGGAGAAGTAACCACAATGGATGGAGTTTAGGGCAAGAAAGGAGAAGGGTTCCAGGTAGGTAGGTGGACAGTGGGACAGCTTGGCAGGCAGGTACGCAGTGAAAAGGGCTCCTTATATATAACTGTAAGGGTTAGGGACCCCCCACCACTACACCCCCCACCGGTACTAAAGGGCCCTTAGTTAGCGCTGCATTACTCGTTAATTAATTGATGTGGCTTTCAAGAGAGAAGAACCCGCTCCATTAACAGCCCAATCTGTAGGGAGGCCATGGGGAGGGGTGCAGCTAATTGTGACTTATAATGCCTAAGAAGGAAAACACGGTGGTAAGGACTCTGCCAGTGAGCTCTTGTACATGATCAGGTGGTGGTTGTACTAGGTAGTTAATACTTGTACTTCTTCTACTACTTCCTGTCGCTATCGTCGCTTTCTCCATCAGAAATACCATCTTCAGATCGACCCGACCCGCGAACCTCTCGCAGGAAGACTATCAATATACACTTCAGCAAATTTTTTCACACGGCCCAAATATCAGGCTCGGCCCCTCAGAAGGGTATTCTGACCGATAATGTCAGTTTTCCACCACTCTGAAAACGAATCCAACGACAAACTGCGGAATTCGTACTCCTCCATGTAGCTGAGTATGAATGTATGTACGCATGCGAACCCAGATAACTCGACAACTAGCTCGAAAAATGCAGCATGACCAAAGCGAGTTTTCGAAGTTCGTCCCTATTTAAACTACCAATCGAAAAAAAATTTTTTTGTCCACAAATTTGAATACTAAGTACTGTGGAGGCTAACATTTTTGTTATTCAAAATGATTTACTGAGTCAAATTGCCCTCTTCCTCATTTATATAAATTTTACTGCATGTTCATCCAAATTCTTCAACATTTTTATATGGAAAAGTCTATTCATTACATAAAATTAGCCTATGAAATTAATGGCAGTGGTCTACTAAAGTAGCGCACATACTTCCGTTTCTATCCAACATCATGTACCATTTTTGTGAATTTGAAGTAGTTTTCGGTAATTATTGGTCATCACCATAATTGGAATTTGACCCACTCGTTCTCAGAAAGATATTTGGCTGGTGAAATGATACATTTTGTCTCAAAGCACCATCCTGTGAAACTTTTTGATGAATTAACAAACTTAAGATACCTGTTGATGACTTCCAAATATTTTTGCGGGGTTTTACGAGTTCTACCACTTGAAAAACTCGAGTTTGACCCAAAAATTGGACTTTTATCATCTTTATGCAAGAGAAGAAATTGGACTGAAATACCTACAGGTACAGTTTGTTTTTGCTTCGAGTCAACAGTCTATAACTCTCTTTATGGTTTAATATACATTGTTGGTGATGTTTAGCCATTTTTATCGATTTATAGCGATTTTTGACCCACAGAAACTCATATTTGAAAACTGCTCATCTTCTAATTCGTTCTTTCGTTCATCATTAGAAACATGTAGGTGAAATCTGCTTTCCCTCGCAAATAAGCTGAAATCGGTCAACGCTGGTTCCAAAGTAACCGTTCCCGACGCGATCCGTTCGTGAACTGTTACAGGGAGATTTCCAAACCGACCCCACAACCGCTGCTCCTATCTGCCCGGAGTAAAGCCAAACTTAAACTTCTTAATCAACAGTCCGGAACTTTGCCCCCCCCCCCTCCCCATCTTCCAATTAAGAACTCTCCTTATTAAAACCCCTAATTACTTTAGCGGCTCCGTTAACTCGTCCTTCGGCTGATTCGATTATTTGCCGGTGTCAAGCTGGAACCGCTCGTAAACTAAACACCGGTCATCACGTGAGGGAGCTCGGGGGAATCGTGAGGCTGTGGATGACGGGGGAGGGGGCCTACCATAGTCACAGAACTCGAGAGTATAAAGGTACTTCTCATTCTGGCGGGAATTTTAGGTAAGTGGTTCATTGATCATCCTCAGTAAGTTATTTATACTAGAAGCTGAAGCACGGTCATAGTAAGTGCTGCTGCTTAACCAGTAATCTAAGCTACTTTTCTACGAAAAAAATGTTTGAATAATTATTAGAAACAGCCTGATAACACCAGAACAGCATCACAGAACAGCAAATCACGAGGATTAAGGTTCGCAAGGTTGCTTACTTGAGTCACATTATCCACGGCCTTCGCTATATGTGATTCCAAGATTGATTCAACAAGGCAAAACTGAAGGAAATTCGGCTGCGTTGTAATAATATTATTATGTATAGGAATGAGTTACGTGAAGATATAGAGTATGAACTCAATGCGAGAAGATTTTTTCTTGTTTTCCTACTTTTGAAGTTGACTTACTCAAGCAGCCCTTCGAAGATTCTATATTTAACGGCAAAGTAAAATTTGTCCTCATTAAGAACAAAGTATATAAATATAAAAGTACGATCATCCCGCCAAAAACTTTATAACACACTATTTTAGTAGATCAACTACTATAAATAAGAACCTTAAGGGGGCGATTCCCTGGGGCTGGCCCCTATGCTAACCAATGCATTAGTTGCCTACAAACTACGAAGCCAATTATTGACACATTCTGCTCTGTAAGTCAATCTACAGGACGCTACGTCTTTCAATTTCCGTAAAATGATCCAGTAATTTGGTAATTAAGCAATGAGCGTTCCCACTTCAGTAGTTTCCACTAGTTTGCACTTTCAGACTAATTTGTCAGAATATGGGGTTGAAGTTTGAAAATCGATGGACATAGCGCCCTCCCTGTAAAAACATCTGCTGAAAACGCACATCTTGTGATCAGGATCTAATTCTCAAGCGTTTTCGCGCGATTTGTCGGACACGGGAGATGCGTCAGATCTCAAGGAACTGACCATGCCACCAAGGAAATAGTCGCACATCGAACAATAGAAAAAAAAAAGAAAATCAAAATATAACCAGCAATTTAAAAAAAATCTTTAGGAATAATAAAGTGGACCAAAAAATAGCATGGCGATACGACAATAAACTACAACGTTCTTCCCCCCCCCCCCCCACCATCAAGAACAATTATAAAGTACCATGTAAAGATTGTAACCTTTCATATATTGGAGAAAGCCAGCAAAACTTGTTTAAAAGGATAAAACAACATGACAGAAATATTGTAAATAAGAAAGAAATAACAGCACTGAACCAGCCTATGAGGGAGAAGCCTGATTTCGATAATGTAAAATCACCAGCAAAATACCGAAATACTCTAAACAGAAAAATCTTAGAAAATATATATTTTACCGAATAAAGAGTAATTAACAAAAGAAGGGAGATTGTCGTGAGTCCCTCCCGGAACTACAACTCCCTAGCATTTAAGTCCTCGCCAAAATAACATGTTAAAATTAAGTTCCGGCGAATAAACAGTAAGAGTGGGGCAACAGACGCAGGATCCGGTACACAACCTGGAGCCCCACCACCAGGGTGGTGGCTTCAGAGTCTATATAACCCCGGATCCTGCGCTATTTTCGCCATTCTACACTTCCTCTAGCTGCTGGCTACTCTCTCTCTATCCTCAACCTCCTCTCTCCAAATTCAACTCACAAATTCTAACACCTCTCATTCCACAGTAAATTCACATACACACACATTTCATCAGGATTTGGTGGAGGTCTCGCCCTTAACCAATCCTGATGAAATACACTACACACCCGGTGGAGTTCCGCCCTTAACCGCTCACACACTCTTCACAAATTCACTCTCAAATTCGTTCACCCGCACACATTTCATCAGGATTAGGTGGAGGTCTCGCCCTTAACCAATCCCGATGACACACACTACACGCTCGGTGGAGGTCCGCCCTTAACCGCACAAACACACACTCTAAATTCACACACACACACATAAATTTAGTCAGGATATGGTGGAGGTCTCGCCCTTAACCAACCTGGCGAAATTTATCACACGCTCGGTGGAGGTCCGCCCTTAACCGCACACACACACTCTCACCAAATTTCACTCACCTCACTCATCTAAATTCACTCACCTAAATTCACTACAAACAACATTATCATCACACGCTCGGTGGAGGTCCGCCCTTAACCGCAACCACATATAAACCACACACATCAAATTCAACTTTAAATTCACTCCTATCCAACATCCAAACTACCTCCACCTCTCATGGTGAATTTTACATCAACCTAAATTCACCATAGAGGTGTTATACTTTCAAAAACTCTAAGGGTAAACTTCAATAACTCTAAATCTGAATTTTTAGGGGTCAAAAATAGGTAAAACGGCAACAATCGCGAATAATTTATATAAAATCACTGAAAGTGGTACGGAACGGAGAGCAAAGACAGAAAAATACCATTTCCTTATTTTCGATACATAATAGGGGTCAAATTTGGATTTTTCGGGGTCAAAAATTGGTATTAAGAGCTAAAACCATTATTAATTCACCTGAAGTTGTGTGGGACGGTGTTGCACGACCGAAAGAGGAACTAAGTATTTCGATGATTTAAAAAAATTTTCTCAAGAAAGAGTGGGCCAAATTTGACTTTGTAAGGGTCAAAAATCGGTAAAAATGGTTAAAATCATGAAAAAGCTATTTAATTTCACGAAAAGTGGTATGGATTCTCGCTATATCACCTTTTTATAAAATAGGAATATTTCTTCGAAAATTCGTTCTTAAATCCGTGCTGCATGATTAGAACATCTTCATTGTAATGTATCTCCGGCGCCGCAAACGTTGTATAATCGACTCCCTATATCGTTTGCAATCCACAAACAACGGGAGACTGGTAACCGCCTCAACGCAAAATCGTTTGATCGGCCTGCGGTGGAAACGAGCACATTTTCAAGCCGGCTTGGGCACCCAGTTTTGGCTTTTGTCTACTTCAACTTGTATCATTTAACTAGGAAGACGGTGGATTCCGTAACTGCTGCCTTTACGCCCATGTCAGTTAATGTGAGGAGATCTCCAGAGGCGCTGGCAACGCAAGTCTTCAATCCATGATGTCTTCATGTCCATTCGACACCACTGCAACCCTTCAGTCGGATCTTGGAGCACAAATCATCACTATCTCCATCATGCACCTCGACCTATGTTTCATCGCTCTTTAAGATCGTCAGTCCTAAAGAACACTCTTAGTTTTTATTCATTCAAATGAGTAGGGTTGTACACCTACAACAACTACTCTAACTACATGCATTTGCACAACCCCCACATTGCATAGTACAATTTATTATATTGAATACCTACTTAGGTGTTACTGTAGTAAACTACTTCACATTTACAGTGGCCACTTATCAGTAGGTAGGTAGGGATATCCATTATATTCACAAGCCTCCCTTTTCACATGTTTATTGTTGAATACACATTTACCTACTTTCTCGCAAGTGCCAGTACATCTTCGCACCATCTTCATTAGCTCCTGTCACCCTACAACAATCTTAATTTTGGTTTAGTATTTTCAATAATAAACCTTTGGAATCGACCATGAAAATTTTTTTTAACCCTCCCTCAAAGTTTCATGGTTTCAAGGGTCGTAGAATACGAATATAAAAATATTTCCGTCCGTCCCCCGTAAGCCGTCCACCGTCCGCCGTCCGCTGCTTTTTCCTTAGTTCCCAAGAACCAAAATTCACGAAATTTGGTATATGGGTCCCGTTTGGGCTCAAGTTGGTCCTCGAAGCTCGGCGATACTGTCACTAAACCCTAAAGGGTGAAAAACAGGTGTTGACATATCCAGAATATCCCTGTCGGAAAATTTTATTTTGAGGTGCGAGTTTTTTCGCATTTTTAAATAGTTTGATTTTTTCTGAATTTTTGAGACCATCCGGAGCATTCTACTATGTTGCCATACAAATTTGCCCTAAACAGCAGAGTGTATTCAGGCAGCCAGCTGAGTTGAGAGCGCACATCACTGATCCCTCGGCCAGGTTGGCGTTGTAGCGCAGTGGTCTAAGCGACAGACAGGAATACCGAAGTTCCCAACCGGGACTGAATATTTTTCACTCCATATCAACAATTTCCCTTCAGAACTTGCATTTCTTTTTGCCATTTTGGCTACTGTTTGTCACTGATAGAATTATTTTAGCAACATATAACCCGTGATTTAGTTAGGTACCTAGTAAAGAGTACGGGGTTAGGTACTAAGCTACGGAGGGTCTGCGATCTACATAATATATAGAAAGAAAATATATACAGATAGCCGTGATCTGTAACAGAAGAGTGTTCTACACAGAGAAGTGTGATCTGTAACAGAAGGGTGCTCTATACAAAATATTAAACCGTCGTGCGGGATTTGCAACGTTCTTCTCCCTTAATGCAGGAGTGGTCCTTCGGAAAATACCTACTTCTCACCAACTATTTCGTATCACCAGGATTCCAGGTAATTGGTACATGTAGGGCGCAGTTCTATTGAGTACCTACTTGCAAACAGTTACCCCCGCTGGGTCCAAATACAGGCTGCGGCTGCGGTTAGTATTGGCAAATAGATGAACTTCAGGCAGGGCCTCGCTAATGACAATTGACTGAAGACACTTGTATTTTCTCTGTTGCTTTGGTTTCAAGGTAAGAGACCAAGTCTGCTCACACCTGTACCATACTGACAAAGTACTATGCTAATATAATTACATAGAACTATGATGATATTGTACTGCGCTGACACTGTACTATTTGACGGAAGTGGCACGAAATAAATCTACTGTTTTGGACACGAAGAGATGATTGGGAGAGGGGGTGCTTGGAATTGGCACTTTGTGAGTGAGCTCCGCCAATCTCTGTATGAATGCGAGAGGGAACAAAAGGGTTAAAATCAGAACGTGCCGGTAAGGGACTTGAATGGAAGAACTATACAAGGTTGGGGGGGGGGGGGGGGGTTGCGATGGGTGCGGGCTCACTGCCAAATCCAAGCGGGTTTTATCGGGGCGGCCCCCTTCGGCCTCCTGAACAGACGACAAAACGTGATGAACTGCCGGTGTCTGGAGGCCACCGTTTAGGGCTAATTCATTTACCCAGCAAAGGGGACCCCCTCCCTCAGCCCTTCAACCCCCACCACACCGCCAACTCGAACGATCGGGACACTGCCACTTCCCAGCAACCAATGAGATCCTTCATCGCAGAATCCCCAAGAGATTCACAACTCCATAGTAGCTACAATCATAGCAGGGGTATTGACAATTTCATAGTCATATATCTATTTATATGAAGACAAAGAAGTATTGGTAGGACAGGGGCTCCCAGAGTGGGGGAACCACCACATGATCCACCAGGCAAACTGCATTCATGAAAAGTTCCAGTCATCCACCAATATGAGCAGATTTTCCGACGTTCCTGACCTCCAAGACTCGAACTGGACCGAATTTTATCGAGGAAAAATATTTTTCGACGTTTGAAACCGTTTTTTCAAGTCTCGAGTCTCAATTTTATTCCACTTCTGGTGATTTTATAGTTATTTTGGGCGATTATTGGTATATTATTTTTAATAATGAACCTTTAGAATCGGACATGACAAAAAAATACAAAAAATAAATAAAAATCCCCCCTCCCCTCTAAATTCGACGGTTTCTGTTTAAATAGGATCCAAAAATGTAATGAAAAAAATTTCTGTCCGTCCGCCGTACGCCATACTTTGCACCTTCCTTGGTTACCATGAACCAAAATTAATGAAACCTATTTCGTAGGTCCCAATTGGAGTTTAATTGGTCCACGAAGCTCGGCGTTACTGTCAGACATCTCTAAGAGGTGAAAAATAGGTGATGAAATTTCCAGAATGCCGTCGTAGCTTGGAAACCTTCAAGAGAAGCGTATGGTGACCTGGAACTTGAGAATTTTTTGAGACTACCGGCCAGGAGCGTTGTAGACTAACGTCTAGCCGTTTGTTCGCAGTAAGGCCCTGAGCATCGTTGCTGTTACTGTGATACAAGCACCTAACAAATCAATGTTGCGGGGAGAGAGCTGCCGTGAAATAAGAAACCGCTTCATATCCAAAATATCTGAAAATGGGTTTTTTTGGGTATCCACTCTCATATTGATTTGCACTTTTCCCTGGTGAAGTCACCAAATGAAAACAGCAAAACGTTAGAATTTCCAATCGGGAGATTGGAAGGTTGTGGTGTTCAAAGTAGAACCACTCAAGTTCGGAACCATAATCACCTCAGATCATTACTTCTTAATACTTCAGATACTCGGGATAAACGCATCAACTCCTTGATATCTACCTTAACATTGGGTCGATTCATTTATCGTTGTTCTCACCATTATGAACTCGGTGCCTATTTGCGGTATTTAGAAAAAAAATGAACCTTGATATTCTAACGAAGTCCTTGAGGCTAAGACTTTGGGCAGAAAACTCCGTCAGAATCTAATAAAACGCCTCGAAAGCAGAATCAATAAATTAGAAAAAAATCGATTATTTTTGCATATTATTTTGTACTGACACAGGTATTCGCTGAACTTTTGTTTCTATGACAAACAGGAGAGAAGTTAGGACTTGTGGTAATTGAGCAAAACTTAGAAGCGCTCTCCTGAAAAATTCGATTTTTAGGAGATGAGGCGTTTTCCTTTCACGGCAGAAAGCTTCTGGCATGATACCACCATTCTGCCTAGGAAAATATATGCTTAGGTATATCTAGGTACCTATTCATCTCCTTTTCTTTTTCGTCCAATCTTCAAGAACCTGCCTCATGAGGATCTTGCTAGGTTGTTATGACGATTGGCAGTAGTATAATGTGCGAGTGTCAGAAGGGATCTGCTTGTAAACACCGGGAAATTTCAGTAGGTTCATCATTTCGGTTATTACCGACTTACGATCAACAGGAGATAGCCGAGCGGACTATAGCAAGCACACACTCATCTCTGTCCTTGGGAAGACGGAACATATTCCTTGTCATTACATTGGTGCAAAGTTGTCATGCCTTATGCAACAATACTAAATGGAGGAGCCAATGATACTTAAGTTTTATAAACTACTCGACAGGAATTTGTGGGGAATCCGTAGGGTGTATCCACCACGGAAATCACATCGATAATTTTTTATTTTTTATTTATTTTCATTTTTTAAATTTAGTTGTATATTTGAAAAAAATAAAATAAAAACGCTGCAAATCCCTGCACAACGGTTTATTATTTTGTACGGAATACCCTTCTGTTACAGATCACAGCTCTCAGTTTAGATAACCCGTCTATATTATATAATATGCACTACTCTATACATATTATGTAGATCACAGAACCCGTAGGTTAGTACCTAACACCGTACTCGTTGCCAGGTGCCTACCTAAATCACGAATTAAATGTTGCTAAAATAATTCTGTCGATGACAAACAATACCTAAAATGGCAAAAAGAAACGCAAATAATGAACTTCTGAAGGGAAATTGTTGATGTGGAGTGAAAAAAGTTGCAAACGTACCTACCAACAAACTCCAGCCCCTTCTACGTAACCGTTGTGTAATAATTTACCGTTGTGTAATAACTTACCATTGTGTAATAATTTACCCATCGATAATACTTCAACGTTTGTTCAAGTTTCACTACCTACCAACAAAATCCAAAAGAGCCATCATTTTCCAAATGAAATAATATCACAGAACAACCAACTCGACTTCATACTCTGGGAATATAATCAGGTGATCCCTAGCAATGATTTTATCTCGGGCCAATTCCCAATTTCTAGCGCGTCCCTGGTGACGACATTTGGGTTAAATGTATACAATTCGAATTCATTCACCCTTCTGTTGAAATACTCGTCACTAGGTACCTACATAAATCACGCGTTAAATGTTGCTAAAATAATTCTGTCGATGACAAACAGTAACTAAAATGGCAAAAAGAAACGCAAATAATGAAGTTCTGAAGGAAAATTGTTGATGTGGAGTGAAATAGACGCCCCTTCTGCGTAGATCACTGTTTTCTGTGGTCAATACCTACACCCTCATGGTCAAGTATAATGAACCGTTGTGTAATAACTTGCCCATCAATAATACTTCAACGTTTGTTCAAGTTTCACAAGTACCTACCAACAAAATCCAATAGTCCATCACTTATCAAATGAAATAATATCGCAGAACAACCAACTCGACTACACACAGCCATCCTTGATTATGATCAGGTGCTCCCTAGTTATGATATCCCGGCCGGATTTATACCGTTTGATTCACGATCGTGTTGACGAAGCTTTTTGGTGAACACGAACGGCTGGACGTACAATGTTCGGGGTGGTCTCAAAAAATTGTTTAGCTCAAGACAAATTTAATAACGTAAAAAAAACCAGACCCTTTCATAGAAAGTTTTCGAGCTACGGCGTTCTGAAAATTTGAACCCTTTAGAGATGAGTGACAGAAACGTCGAGCTTCGAGGACCAACTAGACCCCGAACGGAACCTATAACCCGAATTTCATTAATTTTTTTTTCATGGTAACTAAGAAAAATGGCCCGTACGGCGGACAGACAGAAATATTTTTATTGCATTTTCGGATTCTACATACCTTGAAACGTAAACCATCAAATTTTGAGGGGGGTTAGAATTTTTTTTTCTTGCTCGATTCCAATGGTTCATTATTGAAAATAATAAACCAAAATGATGAAGGGCTACTAAAAGAAAACGCGAATGGTACCTAGTGATGGAAAATGGAACAGATACCAGTTCCACTTACAGTTCCATGCAGATCCCTTCTTGAACAATAGAAAACGGGTTCAGCCTCAACCCTGATGGTAACCCTCCAGATTTGACGGTTCATGTATGCCTGTCTAAACCCTGTACTTTTTGCCAAAAAAATCAGTTATCACTGTTTGTAGAACGACAACAGTGACACGATAAGGCGGTCACTGTTTGCAGAACGACACATTTCGTGAAGCCCGGGGGGGGGGGGGGGGGGACTTTGGTGTTTTGGGTTACAGGTTTGGTGGAACTAAGGAAGGATTTGGTAGATGGACTTGGAGTACGAAAACGCGGTGCGAGTGAAATGAAAAGAAGGAGCCAACTCTGCAGATTCACGACACGTCCAAAGATTCCTTAGAGTTATCTACCCGTTCACCACCTCCATTTGTCAGCCAGCTCTCATTGTTCTGTTTCCGCTGTGATGTTATCTTTTGAGCCTAATTCCTTCGTCGCTTGTTCTGTCGAGAGCTCCGTTGTGTTCGTGCCCCGGCGAACGCGATGAACAGATCTGTCCCCCAAATAAAAACGTGATTTTTCTAACGCGATCGCTAACTCAAGTCGGACACAGCGACTCCCCACAATAGTCTCTTACTGACCGCCTCAAGGATTTTATATGGTTCATAATCGGTGACAAGAAATTCCCCCCCCCCTCCCCCTATTCTTTATAATGTCGTATTTGGTTCCCCATAATTAACTCGATCAGGACTTCGCGGTGCCATGAAGGCGCAATTTCACGACACCATAAATTATACAGCAACATCTCACAGTTCGATGCTCTCAAGCCATCAAGTCGTGAAACAGAAAATCGGCTGTTTTCTTTTAGCGAATTTTCAAAGAAAATGAAGCTATTGCAATGGCTTCGAAATTTAAATAATATAAATTTTTGGAAATTTTCTTCATAGAAATCCGTTTCAGACCATTCTAAAACGATTCCTGAAATTTAACACTTTTAGCGAATTTTCAAAGAAAATGAAGCTATTGCAATGGCTTCGAAATTTAAATAATATAAATTTTTGGAAATTTTCTTCATAGAAATCCGTTTCAGACCATTCTAAAACGATTCCTGAAATTTAACACTTTTTTATATGTATATATATATATATTTATTTATATATGTGTCACTCCAGACGATAACTCTCGATAGAATTGAGATAAACAGCTCAAATTTGCACAAAAAATCTATCTTGGCAATCGAAAGGCTAAGTTCGAAGATGGGCGAAATTGGCCTACTCTAAGGAGGGTTTTGGCGCATTTAAAGTGCGCAAAAATTACCCAAAAATCCCCAAAATGTTATTTTCCAACAAGTGACCCCTCATTTTAAAGGTTTTTGCACGCTGAACACGATGGTGGAATCGGATTTTAGATATCTTGATCCGTTCTCAAATTAGAGCATTTAAAGTGCGCAATAATTACCCAAAAATCCCCAAAATGTTATTTTCTAACAAGTGACCCCTCATTTTAAAGGTTTTTGCACGCTGAACACGATGGTGGAATCGGATTTTAGATATCTTGATCCGTTCTCAAATTAGAGCATTTAAAGTGCGCAAAAATTACCCAAAAATCCCCAAAATGTTATTTTCCAACAAGTGACCCCTCATTTTAAAGGTTTTTGCACGCTGAACACGATGGTGGAATCGGATTTTAGATATCTTGATCCGTTCTCAAATTAGAGCATTTAAAGTGCGCAAAAATTACCCAAAAATCCCCAAAATGTTATTTTCTAACAAGTGACCCCTCATTTTAAAGGTTTTTGCACGCTGAACACGATAGTGAAATCGGATTTTAGATATCTAAATCCGTTCTTAAATTAGAGCATTTAAAGTGCGCAAAAATTACCCAAAACTAGGATAATCTTTAAACTCTTACCCCCCCCCCCCACCCCCTTAGAGTGGTCAGATTGAAATATGTGAGAAGTATTAATTGAAGACGAGAGTTCGAAGCAAAAAAGGGGGAGGCAAACGATTAGTACAACTCCTTGAATTTACCCACAGCGATCAAATAAATAAGCACTTAGTACAATTACGTAATAAACAAACGGTAGAATCAGGATGGACAAAACGTACAAATTAAAATAAATACGAAGAGAATATACATAGAAAACCAAATTTTAGACCGAAGTTTTCCTTTATTCAAAACCATAGCCATTAATTCGAATATTTCTTTGAAAATTCGCTCATTAAGTCATGCTGCATGACTGGTTTTTTTTTATATGTATATATATATATATATGTGTCACTCCAGACGATAACTCTCGATAGAATTGAGATAAACAGCTCAAATTTGCACAAAAAATCTATCTTGGCAATCGAAAGGCTAAGTTCGAAGATGGGCGAAATTGGCCTACTCTAAGGAGGGTTTTGGCGCATTTAAAGTGCGCAAAAATTACCCAAAAATCCCCAAAATGTTATTTTCCAACAAGTGACCCCTCATTTTAAAGGTTTTTGCACGCTGAACACGATGGTGGAATCGGATTTTAGATATCTTGATCCGTTCTCAAATTAGAGCATTTAAAGTGCGCAAAAATTACCCAAAAATCCCCAAAATGTTATTTTCTAACAAGTGACCCCTCATTTTAAAGGTTTTTGCACGCTGAACACGATGGTGAAATCGGATTTTAGATATCTAAATCCGTTCTTAAATTAGAGCATTTAAAGTGCGCAAAAATTACCCAAAACTAGGATAATCTTTAAACTCTTACCCCCCCCCCCCCCCACCCCCTTAGAGTGGTCAGATTGAAAAATGTGAGAAGTATTAATTGAAGACGAGAGTTCGAAGCAAAAAAGGGGGAGGCAAACGATTAGTACAACTCCTTGAATTTCCCATTTGACATATAATTTATTGTTATGATACCTTCATAGATAGACAAGTACCGGCCCACGTATTACTAGAAGGAAGACGAAAGAAAAAATCTATTTCAAATTATTCAATTTAGGTACTAACAGTAGGAGGAAGAAGGTTAGGTAGGTATCTTATCAATTTATTATCAGTATCATACGAATATTTGATATTCAAAGGTAGGTAGGTACTTAACATGATAAAAATAATATCAATGAAGAAGGAAGGATCTACCTACCTAGTAGAGCAAATCTTGAACTGGTTTTAGATACCAGGCCTGAAATCGTAGTCAAGAGGAAAGGCCATTCAGAAGGAACAAGGAATCTACTCATAACAAACGGTAGAATCAGGATGGACAAAACGTACAAATTAAAATAAATACGAAGAGAATATACATAGAAAACCAAATTATAGACCGAAGTTTTCCTTTATTCAAAACCATAGCCATTAATTCGAATATTTCTTTGAAAATTCGCTCATTAAGTCATGCTGCATGACTGGTTTTTTATATAGGAGGGAATGTCTCCCAGCAGGAGGAGTCGTACCCGGGGCACTACGAGGTGGTCAAAAAACTGTATCCGATGCCACAGATCACTGGATCACTCAGCCCTCTCAATAACGTTATGAAATATCATGTTCACCTAGTGCGGGACGCCCGAATCGTTTTTCACTATCACTGATAGAATAACATGAAATCGTCGTAACGTTAACCACTTAAAGATACTCAGGAGACACCAACCAAGGAGTAATTCGAGTACTCAAACATATTTATAATAATGGGTTAGAGCACTCGAAAATAATCATTATCATTATGATAATGATTATTTTCATATTATCCTTGAAAACATTCATATCATCTGTTCAGCAGTTTTCTCTAAAAATGTCAATATAGCTACAAGTGTAACTGGCTAACTGCATTAATCATTCATCGAAATATTGTTCGCTGTGCTTTATCAACTGAAATTAGTTTTACCGCTACGTGAATTGTTAACAGACTCGCAACTATAACATCAACTAAAGTTCGTCGTCTTTGTTCTTGCTCACTAATTACATTCTGAAATAAATCTAATTGAAGGAAACGCTCATGGCTCCCCCGTCAATATTGCCTCGTAATATTATTTTTTCCCCACCGAATGATCAATTATTTCTCATTCGGTAACTCGCAGCCCAAACTATTCAAGTCTAGCTTCAAGCAATTAAATATCCTCGGGACCTTTTGTTGCTGCCAACGAACGTCATTACTAAAATGGTTGAAATGCCGGATTATTAAAGCGCGGATTAGGATAATTAGTTTAGTCCGAACGAATAAGTACATTTCGTCATCAATCCCGCTTTCTTAAATTGCCGCGAACCGAATGAACCGAGGTCAATTCGCCGATTGATTTTCCCTTGGGAGTCGTTAGGATGGCGGATAAATCGAGAAGGTCGGCAGGGTCGTTGAGAATGAAGTTGGTGGTGTGGTGTGCGAGTCTGTGTACCGAGAGCCTGGTGGGCCCAGGCACACGACACAAACGAAACATACGATCAGTTTCAGCCCATGTGAATGACCGCGGGTATACATCAGAAACTAACTCAATCAGGTTTATGAATCAAGGTGATGATGTGTGGAAGCTTCCCATCCAATTAACAGAATTTTTGTCAACTCTTGCTATAACTCATAACGAGTAGAATATATTATCTTCTGATACTTGTCTTCTACTAGGTAGAAGATATCTACCTAGGTATCTTCTACTCGTTATGCCTAACGTGTTTATTTGGAGTGAACATAGGTATGAATGGGTATAACATGTATGAATAATAGGTAACATTCAACATGATAACAGTGACACTATGAACTGTCTCTCTGAGAACCATACTGCTGAATCCGTCCAGCGGCACCTACGACTGTTCGGTCCGAGATCCGACCCCGGACGTTTGGGGAAGCGACGAGCTCCAACTGACTTGCGGCCAGTTGATTGCTATGCGATTGCGCGGAGGCTTTGAGCGGGTTCACACGAGGAGATCGGTATGAGAGACACGTAAGAGAGACTTCAAGCGTCTTCACGCGACAACGCAACAAAAGTCTTCACGCAACGTCACAAGGAGATTTCCCCCTTCCAGTTCTTCCAACCCTCTCCTCTCAATTTTTCTTGAATTTTTTTCAGAGCTGTCAGTTGTTATCGAACATTGTGTCCTGCGCATCATGTACGAAGAAGAAGCCTTGGCTATCTACTATTATTTGCGTTGTAAAGAACGGACGAAAAAAAAAAAAAATCAGAAGATGTGGGTGCACCCACTAAACGCTGGAAGAGCGGGAAAAGGAGTTTTTTCGATTCTCTATGAAGAGTTAACCGACGATGAAAGTAAATTTTTCACTTACTTCCGAATGTCGCAAGGTTCATAAGCTGGAGAAGAAAGTCCGCATGAAGCGTGAGACCCACATGAGGAATAGCATATCACCTTAAGAAAGATTGGCACTGACGTTAAGGCAAGTCCCTAGGGAAGTTGATTCTCAAAAGCAACTAAATATAGCTTCTAGATATATCCCACAAGGAAGGATTCATCTGGACCGCAGCAATCAACTTGTCATTATAGAACAGAGCCATAAAAACGCTGCAAAGTCCTTGTCACATGGGTTTATTATTCTATTGGACATACCCACAGATATGTTGGATGTTAATTTATTGTTTCTTGCATGCGTAATAATCGAAATAGCTATTTCTGATGGTTTCCATCAATTTTGGCCCCTAAAACACAAATTAGGTACACTCCTTTTTTTTAAATTTTTTTTCCAACTATCTTTGATCATTGGTAGTGCCATTTAGTCGTCTTGATCCACGTGTTGACACTTTTCCTAGTGTTATTCTACAAATTGATGGTGATTTCAGACGATTTCGCAGGTTTTTGACTCATAAAAAATCAATTTTGGTAGCTGAACATCTGGTGCAACCTCAATTTTCCACTCCTTGGTCAAAATCGACTTCATATTCGGTCTTCTCGTTTCCAAAAACATGGAAAACAATACCTCAAAAGCTCATTTTACTAACATGTTACTAAAACACAAAAAGTACCTACATATTTGTATATACATTTTCACTCATAACACCCCTGGGTATATTCCGATCGGGCTGAAAAGTTTCGGGACACAACTAGGGCCCAAATGGAGCATGTGTGCGAAAGAACGAATGTTTTAGACCGAAAATGAAGCCTGTACACGTGATACGGCGTACGGCGGACGGACATTGCATTTTTGGAATCTATGCACCTTGAAACGGAAAAGAAAAAATTTTGAGGTGTTATAAAATTTTTTTGCTGAGCGATTACATAGGTGTATTATTCTGTGACGATTGACGATTTTCCCCCTCCACTTCTGGTTAGCTTCAAGTAACATTACCCGTAGATCAGCTTCCTCGTGACCCAAACTCTCCTCCCAACTGACAAGTGTTTCCTCCTTTTGGGACTGCTACGAACCCACGAACTCCTTTTCTGTATCTATGAACTTTTCGATGAATTTGATAAATCAATGCGCAGTTCTTCTTAATACATGTCCATGATGTAAAAAAAGTTGTTACCAAAGGAACCATCTACCATAACAAACTAAAACACTTGTGTCCGACATGGGCAACCAGGAGTTCGTAGTACAAGAAAGCTACTGAAATTGTGCTCATTAAGTGCAAGCATGAATGGAACTTTTACTAACTTTCTTATTCCAAATTCGATCAGATGGGTACTTTAAAAAAAAAACTTTTTATTTGTGATCTACAACAATTTACACAAGTAAATTACAAGCAGAAGTGCTAACAGGTTTCACATAGGTAATTGTGACGTGTTGGCTGGAGTGAAGAAGGTACCCATCAGTACCACTTCAGTGGCGTGATGATGCCGAAGTTAATAGAAAAATGAAAAACTAGCATTGTACAAAATTATCATGTGGGACGTCAGTCACTGCTGGCAAGCCAATCACGTGGCCAGCGACGTTTCAGCCGGCGGATGGAGGTAATGGGGTTGGTTGTGGAGGAAAGTTTTTGTGCAAGGGGATTGGGGTGGTTTGATAGAGACGCATGGAATTTTTTGTATTTTTGTCTGATATAATCCCCGGTGAAAGGAATGCAGAGGTCTTGGTGGAAATGGGTAGGTACTTAAAAAAAAAAAAAAAAAATTAAGCAAAGGTGAAAAATGTATCCGACTCGGAACATAGCGCGATAGCGCGAAAGAAAACTGTGAAGTTCAATGACAATGACTTGATTCAATGACAGTGAGTTGATGTGATATTATGGTAAGCGCCAGTACCGCGGGCACGATGATTATTGCCGATCTACGGGTAATATTATCAAAAGCTAACCAGAAGTGGTGAGGAAGATCGTCCAAGTCCGAAATGACATCGTAGACTTCGCCACCGCCGGCGAGACTCTCCTTGCGATCAGGTGGCGCCTCTCCTCGCCAGATTAGGGATTTCGCCTTGGGCCACAGACGGTCAGACCGAGCAGCGACATAATAAAAGCTCCTCATGTAACGACTCGCGTGATCGTTCATTCGAGTACCGTCTGAGGATAGCCAGCCAGTGTAGGCTCTGCGACCGAACTGCCGTGCCATATACCACGCCAGATGATGTTGGGCCAATCACCTTCCTCTGGTGGGACCGGATCAGTCTCGCCGCTGCCTGAAACAGCTCATCCACTTCAAACATGGTGTCTGCAAGCGGCCTGTCACGAAGCCGGAGACATCAATTATGGACACTGGCCATCCTTTACGTCGTGCATGAATACAAAGGATCGTGTAAGAAAACAAACGCTGCAGAGTCCTTGTCACATGGGTTTATTATTCTATTGGACGTACCTAGAGAAATGCTGGAAGTACATTATTGTTTCTTGCATGTGCATGATTGAAATAGCTATTTTTCATGGTTCCCACCGATTTTGGCCCCAAAAACCCTATTTTTCCTATTGTTGACATTATCTTTGATCACTGATTGCGCCATTTAATTGTGTTGATTCACAAGTTAATACTTCTTCTAATGTTACAAGTTATGGTGATTTCAGACAATTTCCCAGGTTTTTGAATGATTAAAAATGAATTTTGGGAGCTGAACCTTCGTTACAACCTCAATACCTCACTCTGGTCAAAACCTACCTACTTCATATTCGGTCTTGCCCTAAAAAAAAAAAAAAAAAAAAAAAAAACATGGAAAACGATACCTCACAAGCTCATGTTCACTAAAACCTCAAAAACCCTCGAAACCCCTATTTTTACACCCATTTTTCACCCGTAACACCCCTGGGTGTATTCCGATCGGGCTGCCGAGCTTCGGAGCACAACTAGGACGCAAATGTGTTCACAAATGGGGAACCTAACTGTGTCGGAAGAACGACGATTTTAGACCAAATTTTAATCTAGATTTAAGGCTAAAACTTCGCTAGACTCGTATACTCCGATCGGGCTGCAAAGTTTCGGGACACAACTAGGGCCCAAATGGAGCCTGTGTGCGAAAGAACGAATTTTTTAGACCGAAAGTAGAGTAGATATGGATGGTACGGTGGACGGCGTACGGACATCGCATTTTTGGAATCTACGCACCTTGAAACGTAAAAGAAAAAATTTTGAGGAAAATTTGTTGCTGAGCGATTACATAGGTGTATTATTCACATAATAACAAACCAAAGGATCATCATTGTAAGACGAAAACAAACCAAACTGTACTCAACAAAGTTACATGTCTTCTTGTGTTCAGGTTCTGCACACGAATTGCATGTGACTGCACGTTGCATGTGTGTTGTGTGTGTTGATTGTGTGTACTTGAGTGAATGGTTCTTGCACACTATTTTCCACATTCGTAGGAGGGCACTGAACAGTGAAAATAGAAAGGTCAAACAAGTAATTATTGTAAACGTCATAGTAAAAAAGAGAGAGAAAAAATAAAAAGTATGTACGTAAGTACATAGGAAAAGGAATTACTTTTTGTGAATAAAAGATCGAAAAATACTTATTACATTTGGCACTACAGTAAACACTCATCAAATCAATGGAAAGTGTCATGATAATGCAACAAATGATGCTTATGTCGTGGTACTCCTCAAATATAACATATACCACTCTCATGTAACTTACAGATTTAACCAATAAACAAGGAGAACGACGAGCTGTGCGGCGCCTCGGTTGAAGCCCAGAAGGGTTCCCCTCCATCGAGCTCCCAACGACTCTCAACAGCCGTAACGGCCGTTGGCGGACAAGGGACGAGGTGGAGGCACCTTATAAGGCACACGGCTTGCCCAGCTCTTCATTCGACCGACCGCACTCCTACCTGTGACTTCTCTCTCTCTCACCTTGCACCTCCTCTCTCACCTACCCTTCCATCTCCCTTAGCGCATGATGTGGTGTTCCTCCTCTAACACTCACTGTGGTGATAACCGCAGGGTAATAGCATCCTCTTCCTTTAGCGTCTGCTGCGGCGGTAACCACAGGACGTTCCTTCCTCTAGCATTCGCTGTGGTGATAAACGCGGTGTGCCAGTGTCCCTCTTCCTTGGCATCTGCTGTGGTGATAACCGTGGGACGCCTCTTCTTCTGACGCCTCTTCCTCTAAGGCCTGCTGTGGCGATAACTGCAGGGCGTTAGCTATCCGAAAAGACTCCTAAGGAGCACATTCTCCTCTCCTTCAACCTCCTCGAACCTACCCTACCTCTAGGCTTACAACAGCTTACATTTTACTTTGAGAGCCGAAAAAAATCTGATTCACTGGTGCTACCTGGCCGACCTTCGGTTTTGTCACGATCGCTTCAACATTCACACTGATTTACGACGGGCGTTCGCGACTGAGGCAGCTCTCGCTTGTCATCTGCTTTCATGAGTTGTAATGGGCTACGCTCCTGTATTTATTTTATTTTGGTTTATTATTTTCAATAATGAACCATTGGAATCGAGGAAGAAAAAAAATTCTTACCCCCCCTCAAAATTTGATGGTTTACGTTTCAAGGTATGTAGAATCCAAAATTGCAATAAAAATATTTCCCTCTGTCCGCCGTACGCCGTACTGGCCACTTTTCTTAGTTACCATGAAACAATATTGATGAAATTCGGGTTATAGGTTCCGTTCGGGGTCTAGTTGGTCCTCGAAGCTCGACGTTACTGTCAGTCATCTCTAAGGGGTTCAAAATAGGGGTTGACATTTTCAGAACGCCGTATCTCAAAAACTTTCGATTGAAGGGTATGGTTTTTTTTACGATATTAAATTTGTCTTGAGCTAAACCATTTTTTGAGACCACCCGGAGCACTGTACGTCCAGCCGTTCGTGTGCACCAAAAAGCTTCGTCAACACGATCGTGAATCAAACGGTATAAATCCGGCCGGGATTTCATCACTAACGAGCACCTGATTATAATCAAGGATGGCTGTATGAAGTCGAGTTGGTTGTTCTGCGATATTATTTCATTTGATAAGTGATGGACTATTGGATTTTGTTGGTAGGTACTTCTGAAACTTGAACAAACTTTGAAGTATTATTGATGGGTAAATTATTATACAACGGTAAATTATTACACAACGGCAAATTATTACACAACGGTAAATTATTACACAACGGTAAATTATTACACAACGGTAAATTATTACACAACGGCTCATCACCCAGAAGGGGCTGGATTTTGTTGATAGGTACTTTTGCAACTTGAACAACCGTTGAAGTATTGTTGATGGGCAAATTATTACACAGCGGTTTAGGTAGGTACCTAGTAACGAGTATGGGGTTAGGTACTAACCTACGGAGGGTCCGCGATCTACATAATATGTGTAGAATAGTACATAGGTATGTTATATAGAAGGGCTGTACAAAATAATAAACCGTTGTGCAGGGATTTGCAGCGTTTTTTTAAATGAAAGCAGGTTCCATCTATGAATTTTGAGACCAACCGGCACTCTCCTAAGACGAATAGTTCTTTTTTCTATGAGCTTTCAACGATTCCAGTTCTTCCTACGTCACAATGGGCAGGGGGGTCCCGCCCAGGCGAGAGGGGTGGAATGACGTAGGAAGTGATGGAATCGTTGAAAGCTCATAGAAAAAAGAAGTATTCATCGCAGGAGAGTGCGGGTGGTCTCAAAATTGTTAGAATTGACCCTACTTTTATTTAAAAATAATAAAGAAATAATTTGTCACCCACGCGCATACCCCATCTGAGAATACCTGTGGGTCTCGTTTCGCTGTGATCGCTTAAGACTATGAAATAGTTGATAAAAATGCGGCCAAAATGCCGCCCTCGCGCCCGTTCGAAGGTTCAAAAAATTACCTAACACTCGGAAAGTGGTGGGATTTCGAGAGGTTTATCGTTGGAAACGATCCTCGAAGTTAGGCAAACCTTCTCTGTTATGTAGACACCCTGAATAATGAACATCAACCTACTTATAAAGGGTTATTCCTTCAGCCGGTAACTTACTACGGTCATTCATCATTCACTCGCTCAACCTACATCACCTGCTCGGCACCTCAGTTTCTACCGAGTATTTTATCAGTCTCATTGCCTTTCTGACGTTACCCACGTACACGACCGATATTGCCTACCTGATCATATTACCTACCAACCCACCAGGCGGAATCCGGATGAAGATCGATTCTTCCCAACACGTTTAAAACCCCTGCTGATGTTTACCCTCTTCGTGATAAACATCAAATTAAAACAACTCAGGACTTGACCTACCTAATCGTAAATTAATGTAACACCCTCACCGTCGAGGCCCGGTAATGGTTCCGAATACATCGCAGCGACTCATTCAATTATTTCATGGCTTAACTGGGTTAGCCGTAAAATAAAATGAAGGGTTAAGGGAAATTTCAGGTTTAAAGCTGCCGTTTATTAACCAACCTTCGTAATGAAGTAAAAGCCAACGCGTTTCACTATCACAGAGTTTACTTTTCGGAAGTGCAAAACGTTGACGAAATAAATGGACAAGAATCACTCACATGTAATGTGAATCAGTAGTTAGCTCATAAATATTTTTCCATAAAATAAGTGGGTCAAAATGAGTGAAGTCAATGAATCTTTAGGGATCAAAATAGCTGAAAGCGGGTAAAAATGGCTCAAAATCACCAATACTTTATATAGAAACTAATCAAGAGCGTTATATAATGGTGAATTGTGGAACTTGAGGCAAAGAAGTTCAATTTTTCTCAAAAAAATTGTTAGGGTTGGTGGGGGGGGGGGGGGGGCAAAAATAGCTGTAACTACACCAACTATGAAAACTCGCTCGTATGGTCATGCTGCATGACTGGAACTTCTACTTCTGGTCAAGTCAAAATGAAATACCGTCCGATGGCGTTTTGCATAATCACACAGTCTGGTCCCCGAGCACGATCTCAGGCGGCACACGGCGCAACTCATTCGTCCGGAGAGAAAATACAAAGAATTCTGGGTGGGGGAGGGGAGGGGAATGACATTCGGTAAGTGGAAAGGGGCAGTTATTGCCACTGAACGAACTTTGAATACCGAGAAGGTGTTGGTTGGGGGGGGGGGGGGGGGGTGGGGGGTGGGGGGGGGGCTTAGCTGTGCAGGTCTGTAACAGGGTCGCTAGGTCGTTCGAAGAAGGCAAGTTCATTCGTGCAGCATGACGATACGAGCGAATTTTTAAAGTCTGTAACTTTTACCAACTGGTGACGATTTTTAGCGACATTTTGACCATAAAAAAAGTATTTTTGATGTCATCATTCTATACTTACCACTTACCTATGGTAAATTTATATCAAGTTTTGGTGATTTCAACCATTTTTACCGATTTTTAAAGATTTTAGACCCTCAAAAATCGAATCTGACCTTTTTTTTCGGAAAAAACTTTTTTGACTACTGTAATGTAGAGGCAATTGACTGCTGTAATGTGCAGAAGAATTTATTGATTATTATTGTATTGCCTATTGAAATAGTGTTCTTTCATGACGAGTAGAGCTACAAACAATTTTGTTGAATTTCTAGACAACGGATTTGGTGATTTTTAGTTGAATTTTTACCGATTTTTAGTACAAGAAACTAAAATTTGAGCCAATTTTATGTTTATTATTTTAATAATGAACCTTTCAATCGGCAATGGGAAAAAGTACCCCCCCCCCCCTCAAATTTGATGGTTTCGGTTTCAAGGTAGGCAGAATCCGAAAATGGAATAGATTTTGAGAATTGTTCCTTGTAAACAATCCACATGACAATTAGAATTTAAAAAGTTACAACAAAGAGGTTGTAAGTTCTTCCAGGAAGAAAGAGAGCACTTATAGTTTTAGCAGTGGGACCAAAATGTTTACTACAGGGTGTAGCAAAAGTCGGTATCTTTTTAATTTGTACGGTATTTTTTGCGGGCCGGTTGGCGCCATTATTGCTATCAGTTTTCCTTGGCCTTATCACTCCGATTTGATAATCCGTGACAATTTTTCTGATCCAAACATTTCAGTGACCATGGCAACCTTAACTATGGAGCAACGCTTGTTGGTAATCAAAACTCATTACCGGTCTGGCGAACGTTTTGCTGTGACCGTGCGCAAACTTCGCGAAGTGATGGGTCTTGGGGAAGCACCTGCAGCAGCTGCTGTGCGGAAACTCGTAAGAAAATATGAGGCCACAGGATCGTTACTTGATCAAAAACGCTGCAAAGTCCTTGTCACATGGGTTTATTATTCTACTGGACATACCTACAGAAATGTTGGCTGTTCATTTATTGTTCTTTCATGCGTAATAATCGAAATAGGTATTTCTGATGGTTTCCATTAATTTTGGCCCCTAAAAAAAATGAGGTACGCTCCTTTTTTTTCAACTATCTTCGACCATTCGTAGTGCCATTTAATCGTCTTGATCCACGTGTTGACACTCCTTCCAGTGTTATTATACAAAATGATGGTGATTTCAGACGATTTCCCAGGTTTTTCACTCATAAAAAATCAGTTTTGGGAGCTGAACATTTGGTAAAACTCAATTTTCCACTATTTGGTGAAAATCGACTCCATCTTCGGTCTTCTCGTCCCCAAAAACATGGAAAACAATACCTCAGAAGCTCATGTTACCAACTTGTTGCTAAAACGCAAAAAGTACCTATTTTTACACACGTTTTCACTCATAACACCCCTGGGTATATTCCGATCGGGTTGAAAAGTTGCGGGACACAACTAGGGCCCAAATGGAGCATGTGTGCGAAAGAACGAATTTTTTAGAACGACAATGAGGCCGGTACACGTGATACGGCGGACGGACATTGCATTTTTGGAATCTACGCACCTTGAAACGGAAATGAAAAAAGTTGGAGGGGGTGTTATAAAAATTGTTTGCCGAGCGAATACGTAGGTGTATTATTCGCAGAATAATAAACCAAAACGCAGTGGACGTCATCGCGAAAGTCGAAGCGAAATTAACAATAAGGTCGTGTTTGATAACATCTTGGCAAGCTCGACTATATCTGGTCGTAGACGTGCTCAGCAACTGGGTATCTCACCCAGGACTGTTCATCGTGTTCTGAAACAGGATTTACACCGACTTCCTTACAAAATTCAACTTGTTCAAGAACTGAAACCAACCGATCACGCCCAACGCCGAGGGTTTGTCGAATCGTTCAGGACCATGAAACGCAATGATCCGGATTTTCATTCACGAATAATTTTCAGAGATGAAGCTGACTTTCATTCAAGTGGTTTTGTAAACAAGCAAAACTGTAGGTTCTGGGGTGGGGATTGGAGAACCCTCAGGAGACACAGGAACACCAATTGCATCGACTAAGAGTGACAGTGTGGAGCGGCGGAGTTATCGGGCCGTACTTCTTTGAAGATGACAGTGAAAATGCTGTCACCGTCTATCTATGGGGAACGGTACAGACAAATGCTAATAGATTTTTGGTTTATTATTCTGTGATTAATACACCTATGTATTCCCTCAACAAAAAATTTTTATAACACCCCCTCAAAATTTTTCTTTTCCGTTTCAAGGTGCGTAGATTCCAAAAATGCAATCTCCGTCCGCCGTCCGCCGTATCACGTATACTGGCTTCATTTTCTGTCTAAAAAATACGTTCATTCGCACACAGGCTCCATTTGGGCCCTCGTTGTGTCCCAAAACTTTGCAGCCCGATCGGAATATACCCAGAGATGTTATGAGTGAAAACGTATAAAAATAGGTACTTTTTGTGTTTTAGTAACATGTTAGTAACATGAGCTTTTGAGGTATCGTTTTCCATGTTTTTGGGGACGAGAAGACCGAATATGAAGTCGATTTTGACCAAAGAGTGGAAAATTGAGGTTCTACCAAATGTTCGGCTCCCAAAATTGATTTTCTTATGAGTCAAAAACCTGGGAAATCGTCTGAAATCACCATCAGTATGTATAATTACACTATAAAAAGTGTCAAAACGTGGATCAAGAAGAATAAATGGCACTGCCAATGACCGAAGATAATTTGAAAAAAAAGAGCGTTTTGGGGCCAAAATTGGTGGAAACCATCAGAAATAGCTATTTCAATTATTTCACATGAAAGCAACAATAAACGAACAGCCAACATTTCTGTAGGTGTGGCCAGTAGAATAATAAACCCATGTGACAAGGACTTTGCAGCGTTTTTAATCCCTGAATTGGAACAATGTGACATCGACACTGACAGCATTTGGTTCCAGCAAGACGGCGCAACTTGCCACACTGCAAGGGCGACAATGGGTTTATTGCGCGAAACTTTTCAAGACTGAATCATCTCGAGGAACGGGAGTCAGAACTGGCCTCCCAGGTCGTGTGACCTAACTTCTTTGGATTTCTTCCTTTGGGGTTACATTACGTCCAAGGCCTACGACAATAAACCCAGGACCGTCGAGGAACTGAAGGAAGAAATCTGGGAGAAGATCGCCAATGTCGACCAGCTGCTCTGCGGGCGTCTTGCAAAATTTCTTGGAGCGAGTAGGCGCGTGTCATCGGGCAAGGGGTGGCCATATGCCGCATATTATCTTCCATACCTAAATCGAAGATATTTACCTACATAATGACGAAAATAATACGTAAATATACCTATTTTTAACAAAGTTATGGGAAAAAGATACCGATTTTTGCTTCATCCTATACTTGGCATTAATATACATAAAAGTCAAAAACTAGGATTCGATTCAGAATGATCTAAAACGGAGGAGAAACGAAACTTTTTTCAAAAATTACCTAGGTACCTACTGACAATTTTGAACCCATTGCGATAGTTCATTTTCTCTTCGAAAATTCAGTCAAGTTATCCTAATAATATCTATAATATAATCGACTAATGGATTTTCATATTTTTGTACATTTTTGTATTTTTATTAATTTATCCTTGTTATTCAGAAGAGATACACAAAGACCGTGAAATGGACGCGCAGGATCGATATTACTATAACATTGAGGGGTGGAAAGAGTTTATTTCAAGTTATAAATGCTGTCCCTTTTTATCACCAGTGAATTAAAATTTCGTACCTACCTCGAGGCTTGTGAGAAAATTACCCAATTTCAAAATTGAGAGTCCTAAACATGTTTGAATTGGCTGTTTCTTAAGACTCTCAATTTTGAAACTGGGTAATCTTCTCAAACATATTTGATGAACATGTTTGAATTGGCTGTTTCTTATTAAAGATGTAGACCATAAGAATGGTAGTTTGAAAGTGGGAGGTACACCTTTTTCATTAATTATTTTCGTAATCACTTGTACTAAAAATTTTGCAATAGTATTATTTTTCTGTACGAAGTACAGGGGTTGGATCCTATAGATCCACAGCGACCTGTTTTGTTCCCCCCCTCCAATCACTACATTTTGTATGTGAGATTCGATTTATTTTTTTCTGAAACACTCACTTCAAATGATCTCCAGCGACATTTATTGACATTTGGATTACGATATTTTGAGTTCCAGGGACAACGTGGCATCGAAACAATTCGATCTAAATGATCGACAGGCTATTTCAGAAATGCAAACTTCCATTTAATGATGATGAATCCGCGATGGACGTTGATGATTCCACGCCGGTGACTTCTGCAAGTGATCTATAGAAGACAACGTTTGTATGAACTGGATGAAGAGGATTACGAGAATATTTCCCAGATTCGTGGAAAATGAAAAATTGAAAGAAAAATCGACGAAGCACTTTAAATGGTGATGTTCCTTTTTTCCTTCCCATAAATACATTAAGAAAACGGTTTGTTTACCTTGCTCCGTCCATTGAATGAGAAATTCAAAGGTATTTTTGAAAAATGAGTAATTCTGTTCATTTGGATCTCTCTTTGGGTCTCTATGTGACTTTTAGGGGTGCGCCCTTCCCAGTGTTAATAATGTCACAAAAGTGTGGTAGGACTGTAATTCGAAAATTCGTTCATATGGTCATGCTGCATGACGAACATTCTGAACTACTGTGTTGTAACCCCCCCCCCCCCCCCAAATAATGTAGCTGTGAAACATGATACCCCCCCTCCGCCACCACACGCCATCCAAGAACCATCGAAAGTTCAAAACCGTGTGATCTGAGAGGGGAAGGACTCAGAATTACCGTTAAAGTGGAATACATTACCGTTTAAATTGCATAATTCATGTTAGATTGTTGGTGAGCGGTGACCGGGGGGGGGGGGGGGGGGGAAGAAGGCATTTGAAATTCTAACTGCCCGAAGAGCCCCAGTCTCCCTCCATCCGAAAAGGTATTCAAAGGTGCAGCACTAACCACTTCTCTGCCTGTAGTGAGTCCACCACCCCACCTGTAGTATGCCCACGTCTGTACTGAACCTACCGCCGCTAAACGCCTAACCTACTACATTTCCCTAACAATGTAAAGAGTCGAACAAAAATAATTCCACTTTCTGGTGTACCTTCAGGGAGAGTTGCCAGGTGTACGGTTTTGGGTGAGCAGGGACATGTCCTGTTTAAGCGACTTTTCTGAGAAAATACGCTATTGAAATGAGTCCAAAATTGCACGAACTGTCAACAAATTTTTCCATTCATATCCATTTCAGAGCATTCTCAATCCGTCCCTGAATTTCAACACAGCATACCGGATGTAACAGCGCTGCCCGCTAAAACTTCAGGTAACTATTCTACAAATAATTTGCAACAAAAAGTTCCACTTGGAAATTTGTCGAGAAACGCTTCGCTTTTATTTCGATTTCAAGATTTTTTTCGTTTACCGACCTTCTATCACAAAAATGGCCATTTAGCACCCTTAATTAATACCCGCAAATAAATTAATACAGTGCAAAATTGAAATTATACCAAAATTATACTGCTGGAAAGAGCGTTCAATTTTTTATCGGAGTATGGCCCCAACTACCACCACTAACCACTAACGTTTATAGTCAACTGGTCGTTCAGGGATAATATCTTCCCTGGCTGTTATAAAAAAGCTCTTTTGGTACCTCTTTTTAAAAAGGGTGACCCTACAGACCCAAACAATTATCGGGCGATCTCATTGCTCTCGGTAATTAGTAAAATATTAGAGAAGATTGCTAAAAATTATTTGGTGGAATTTCTAGAGAAAAATGAAATTAACAGTGAAAGGCAATTCGGGTTCAGGAAGGGAAAAAGTACGGTTGATGCAATAGGTCATCAAGCAAGAGTAATTGGCGAACTTCTTGATTCCGGACAAAAGGTAGTTGGAATATACATGGACTCAATTAAAGCCTTTGATACGATTTCCCATGTAAAACTTATAAAAATGATTGAACAGACAGGCATAAATAAAGGTTTTGTGAAGTGGTCGGCTAGCTACTTGGAAGGGCGGACTCAATATTTGTAAAAATTAGCACTGTAAGAAGTAATGACCGTCCATGTGTTTTCGGTATTCCGCAGGGTACTTGTCTTGGACCTGTGTTTTTTGTCTTGTTTATTAACAGTTTATTACAGACAGAGGTAGAAGGGAAAATAATATCCTTTGCAGACGATACCTCCATTATACTCTCTGGCGACAGTTGGTCTTCAGCGAAAAAGGAAGCAGAGCAGTGTTTATCGGTCGTTTTGAGTTGCCTTAATGATTTAGGAATGAAATTAAATTTTGAGAAAACTCATTTCATTACATTTGCACTACCCAATAATGTGATCCCAAATATGGGTGCGATAAAAGGGCATTGCTCGGAGTGTATGAATAGTGAGTCTTGCCTATGTCCAGGTATTACCCAGGTTTCTAACATACGCTACCTAGGAGTTATAATCGAACGTATGAGGTGGGATTTTCATGTAAATGAAATGATAGTACGATTAAGAAAGCTTATATATGTATGTAGAGAAATTAGAAATGTTCTGTCATTCGAGACGAAAAGGATGTTTTATTTTGCTATGGTACAGTCAGTACTGATGTATGGAGTTTTAGGCTGGGGTGGCTGTAGGAAAGTATTATTGCAATCTTTATTTTTAATCCAGAAAAGGGTAATTAAAGTGTTATTAAAGAAACAGATGGGATATGCTACAGATTTGTTATTTAAGGATTTTATGGTCCTGCGAGTACAAGAACTTATAGAGCGAGCCACACTAGTTAAAATTTTTAGGGAAATTAGTGCTGGAAATATTTCTAAAATTGTAGACTCTAGCACGCGTTCAAGCAGCAGATCGCTATTAAGGTTGCCCTTCCGGCTAACTTCGGCGGGACACAGGTGTTATGACTATCGTGGCACTCGGCTGTTTAATGGTCTACCCAAAAACCTTCGAGAAATTTCAACCCTGAACTCATTCAAATTAGGTCTTAAGAAATATTATCTTGACTTAATGAATAGGTAAAACACAATATATTATCTAAAAACTAGGCTGAACCACTTGTTGCGAGGGTGTCCTGCTCCTTGTGCATGATTTTCGGGTCTAGAATTCGGGCCGGGGGTTGTGCGTGGGGGGTTGGGTATGTGTGATGGGTGGTTTAGTACCTGATTGTAATGAAGAATTGACTTTTGTATATAATGTTAGTCCTATGGCCATCAGCATATGATTTTCTGCGTTATTATAAGAGATTATAGATGTTCAGTTCTTACTTCATTTATATAGATACATATTTTGCTTTATACATTGTTCAACTCCTCCCCTCAGCTCAAGTTTCTTAAAGAGGGGAGTAGCATAATTTTTGCTTATTGTATTTGTAATTATAAATAAATGCATTAAAAAAAACTTGATTCAGCGGAGTATATTCAGCGGGCAAACAATTAAACTTAAAATAAAATGTTCTCAAATTTTCAAATCACTGTTTTCTCAAATCCCTTTATTACGTCTCGAAAATAGTGGGTGCTTGAACGTGCACGTGATTGGAAAAACTTTCTCAGAATCTCAGCGTTCCAACGGTGTGGTTATTTTTCATATTACTGCACTAATTAGGGAAGAATATCACGTTTGAATGTGAAGGAAAAAAGTGTTTTTCGAGGAACTCGAGTGTTTTAGGGTATTTAGGACTTGACGACCATAACCGGGAGAAGTGGGTGTCGTTTTCAACGTAGTTGTTCACTCTGAATGGAAATGGTGGCACTCCTGAACCTCCCCGACCTTAAACAACTGTTAACATTGTTTAAAAAGTAAGCAACTGGTGAAAAAAACAGCTGTTTACCTTGAAACGCAAGATACATTGAAAATCCCGTCAAATGAAAATTACAGCATTTGTTAACAGATCAACAACTAAAGACGATGTTGGGGAGAGGCTACTTTGCAGGTCCCCTAATTATGCAGAAAAATTAAAAACAATCACACCGTTGAAAAGCTGAGATCCTGGGAAAGTTTTCCCAGTCACGTACACGTTCAGGCACCCATTATTTTTGGCACGTAGCCATTTGAGAAAACGTTATTTTGAAAATTTGAGAAACAATTCTTTTCAGCCCAATCGGCTATTTGCATGGGTCACAAAAGCTGTTATAATACTTTTTAAATGAAATTAGATTCCATCCTGAGGATTTTGAGACCAACAACACGCTCCTACGATAAGAGTTATTTTTCTATGATTTTTCAAAGTTTCCAGAGGTTCCTAGGTCAATGCACCCCTCTCGCCTGAACAGGACCTCCCCTGCCCACTGGAAACTTCGAAAAATCCTAGAAAAAGAACCAGGTACCTACTTATCTACTTTCTACTTTCATATAAACAAAAATAAAATAAATACGTGCATTATTCGCCCGCTGAATGGTACTCTAAAAGTTAGGACCGTATTCTGATAGGAAATTTATCGCTCTTTCCAATGGCTTAATCAATTCCAATTTTGCCCTGTAAAAAGGGTGTTATTGCCATTCTTGTGGCAGATTTCGAGAACACGAGAAACAAATCTTAAAATCGAAATAACTCGAAAAAAAGCGTTTGTCGAAAAACAATTCCAAGTGGAACTTTGTAATGCAAATTAGTTGTCGAATAAAAACCCTGACGTTTTAGCGGGCTGTGACGACCGGTATATTGCGACCCCTATTTGCTGGCTCTCACGCTCCATAGGGATGTAACTCAGAGCACTGAACTGCTCCTCCCCCACAGTGGCCTCAACAAGGTGGAGAAAGGAGTGAGTTACTGTCGGTGTTGCTGAATGGGCGCCAGTCCGTTCATTGCTGTAAAGGGCAGAGGTTAGTGATGTTGACAGGAGTAGAACGGGCAAGATTTCCTGCCTCTACTTGCTCCAGTTGGGTAGAGATTATGGGATGAATGTGGCATTAATATGACAAGTGGGTATTATAAAATGTAAAATGAGCGGAATTGTATATACTCGTATTTATAGCTTTTTAAAGTCAAATTCAAGGTTTTCCAAAACAAATTCAACGTTTTCCGATGCTCCAAAGTTTGCAAAAATAAATTCAAGGCTTGCAAAATGAAAAATCGAGGTTTTCCAAGTCAATTTCAAGTTTTTCATTTCAGGTTTTCCATTTCAGACCCTAACAAGTCAGGTACACGCAACTACCTATATATATTATATTGCACAATTTACTACTTTCCGATAGGTTTTAACATAAATAAGTACAAAACATCGACAAAATCAAGTTTTTGGAAAAACTTGAATTTGTATAATGGAAAACCTTGGATTTGAAATGAAAAAACCTTGAATTTGTCATGGAAAAACTATATATACGGCTGAGAATGACTGAATGGGTATGAAAGGAGCGGGAGAATCTGGTAGCCAACTAAATCTGTCGGTGAAACTACGTTAATTATAACTGAAATGAAAGAACTTCAGCAAGGAGTCTTGTAAAATAAGTGAATAAATAGAAAACTAATTTTGTTAGCGAGAATAAACATACAACCACAGTTCTCTCAGTGATCACTTTTACACTCTTCCCAGCACACAATGAACAAGCTGACGACAAGTATGTTTGTTTGAAGTGATACATACTCAGAGGAGACGATACGTCTCCTGGAATTGGTCGAGAAGTGGAAATGGAATTTTATTATTCAGTACTCAAGGTCAGATATCGTCAGGAAAGACACTTTACTACAAAACATTTGACAACATTTTTAATCTCCTTCTATTTAAACACATGTCTACGATAATAATGAAGCTAAACATACATGCTAAACATAAACATCTCTAGTTGATCCATTTGCATTTACGTTTTCTTGGCTTGTGGCTTATTGTTTTGCTTTGCGGTTAAGGGTGGCACTTCCTCATTCATTTTTTTTTCTTTTTTTTTTCAATCAGAAACTTTATTGTGGTGGCTACTATCAAGTGCGCTAACAATACATTAAATACACAAAGCACGTGGCTGCATTGCTCCTCACCCATTGGTGAGTTAATACAGAACTATGATAAAAATAACAATTGAAGTTAATAGCTAGAGATAAATAATCATAAATTGGCAACAATTAAATAAGGAAAGATATACTCATTTTCATGGAGCTGAGATTGTAACACGAAGGGTATAATAATTATTCTATTCCCAAGGGGTTAGCTGGTCAGCAGATCGCTGTGCCACTTCCGTCGACGTCGATTTCTAGGCGGCCGGGATTCGTCCAGTATAAAGTTGACTAGAGGGTTACGGTGTTGAATCATACGATTGGCAAGGGCGCTGTATGATTTGCTCAAAACCTCGTCCACATAGGGAATGTCCATGTCCGTATGTAACGTTGCATTGCGCACGTACCAAGGGGCATCTGTGATTAAGCGTATAACCCTATTCTGGAGGGTCTGGATTTTCTTAATTTGTGTTTCAGCTGCAGAGTTCCAGATTTCACAAGCATATTGCCAGATGGGTCGTATGACAGTGAGGTAGAGCAATCGCTTTATGTTGAACGGGACGGACTTGCTAGCCAAGAGGTATTTTATTTGGGAGATTCTTGAACGAATAGCAGCTTGCAGGTTTTTAATTTGGGCGTACCAGTTTAGCTTGCTATCCAGGGTAACACCTAGGTATCGAACTGTGTCCTCTTTATTCACAGACTGGCCGTTAAGTATTATGTCCGGTACAGTGACATGTAGAGTGGGATTAATAGACCGATCTCAAGTGTGAGTGTCACTGACACTCGCGGAAGTGTCTGAGCGCCTCAAGTCAGGGACGAACTCGGGAGTGGTATTAATAGACGGAGTGAGACTCTCACTTACCTGAGTGAGTTTGGATTGTACTTGAGATTACCATGAAGAAGGTTTCCTTTCAAACTGTTTATCCACCATGGCATCTCCGTGAGGACAGCAAATAGAAAAGAAGAAGAAGAGGTTTTCTTCTAGGGAGGTTACTTTTTACCAGGTTATCGTGTGTTTTCCTTTACATTTTCCGACTCCGAGGTTTTCGCTTGACGTTCCTTTCCAAAATAATGGAAAATAAACCGAAACGTACGGTATTCACCGAAGACGAGAAGTTCGTCCTAAGGGAGGTGGTATTGGGAAGGAAGAACAATGTTCAAGGATGTCATCCTTGAAAACAAAAAACGCTGCAAATTATTACACAAAGGTTCATTATTTACCTGTAGGTATAGATGCCCCTTCTGCGTAGATCACTGTTTTCTGCTTCAATACCCTCGAGCTCCCCCCAGGAAAGCCCTAAATCGAGTGCTGCAGCCGGCCCCGGAATTAAAGTTTCCTACCAATTCGCGGGATTCAATAATTCAATAATTAATTAGGTATTTGCAGTTATTCATGAAGCATAAGGCAAATAATAAAACGTTGTGTAATAATTTACCTGCATAGATGCCCCTTCTGTGTAGGTACTATAATTTACCGTTGTGTAATAATTTGCCCATCAGTAATACTTCAAACGATTTTTCAAGTTGCAAAAGTACCTATCAACAAAATCCAAAACAGCCTTCACTTTTCAAACGGAATAATATCGCGGAACAACCAACTCGACTTCACACAGCCATCCGTGATTATAATCAGGTGCTTCCTCCCTGGTGATGATATTTGGGCTGAATGTATACGAATACAATTTGATTCACCCTCCTGTTGACCAAGCCTGTCGGTGCAAACTTGGGGGCATTACTGTGACGTACAATGCTCCGGGTGGTCTCAAAAAATTCGTAAATTTAAAACCGTAAAAATATTTATGTAAAAAAAGGTTTTTCACCCCTTAGAGATGACTGACAGTAATGCCGAGCTTCGAGGACCAAGTAGACCCCGAATGGGACCTATAAACAGAATTTCGTCAATTTTGGCTCATGGTAACTAAGAAAAGTGCTAAGTACGGCGGACAGACAGCAATTTTTTTTATTGCATTTAAGAAATCTACATACCTTGAAACGTAAACCATCCAATTTTGAGGAGGGGTTACAATTTTTTTTCATGCTCGATTCCACAGGTTCATTATTGAAAATAATAAACCAAAAAGTAGGTACGAGCAAAATGAGGTGCTTCACAATCTGCTAAAAAATAACCTAGATCTCGGCATAGAGAAGAAAGAAAATGAGATACTGTTGGCTAGAAAAATGTTTGAAGGAAACAGAAGTTATGGCAAAGTTGCGACCTGTTGAAAAATAAATAGCGTTTTTTCTATTTTTTTTAACAGCGTTGTTTTTATTGCAGTTTATTTTGTAACAGTACTTATTTAATATCTAATTAGAAAAATTCTTGTACACAGATAGTCGTCATACTTGTCATCATATTCGTCGAATTCCATTGTAGCAATGAATAATAATATACCTAACGTAAATCTGTATCTAATAAAAAATAAAAAGGTGAAACGTATATCTAATAATAATAATAATATGTAATGAAAACAATATTCCTAACGTTAATCTAGTGAAAACGAACTGATAACAATGAAACACCGACGCTAAACTGATAAGACTCTCACTCAAGGTACCTATGGCGGTTACTTGAGTATTTGGCTGTAGGAGCGGAGTCTCGAATAGACTTGAGGGGCTGACGTTCCCAAGTGCGGTTTATTAATACCGATTGGTGACTTGAGGGCTCATCTTCCAATACTTGAGTGCTACTGACCCTCAAGTACGGACTATTAATCCCACCCCTAGCCTGTAGGTGAAGCAGAACAGCGTGGTTTTGGTACGAGTCAAACGAATTTTCCATTTGTTCGTCCACCGGCTGAGTAAGGAATCGCCAAATCATATCCATCTCCAAATTCTGCAGCACCGCACAAGCAACACTAACGACTTCAACTCTGTCTATTCCAACTCTCAGCGTATTGGACAGGAATCTCATTTTCAAAAAAACACTACTCACAGTTCCAATTAAAAAACCGTCGCAGTCGCTGTCAGAAGTATAGCAGTGGTCAGCCGTGTTTGTTTTAGCTATTCAGGGATAAGGTCACTATCCCGTCCTTCGATCACCGAATAACTTATTCCAAGAATAAACCCTGGATAACCTCTATTCCATGTCAATGATTTGAGTCCCGGGGTTGTGTGATCTCTATCAAAAATCAGGATAGAACGTACACTTTCTATCTTGATTTCATCCGATACTTTTTAAAAAGAGTATGGAACCTACCGGACTCTACCCCGACTTATATGATTCAGCGTGAATGTAATGTGAATACATTATACATAAGTTTTCTAAAACTACACTTCGGCTATCTGGAGCGTGTGAGCGGAATGGAATCTACCAGACTTCCGTTCCGAGTCGCAAAAGAATGTGTTAGACTTGAGGCCTTCTGGTATGCGAGTTGGAAACGCATGGCGTTGAAGCATGGAGTGGTTTTGGATGGTATCGAGTTTGGCCCTGCATCAATTAAGGATGTATCGAACGCGTTGTTAGGCAAAGAGGTAGAGATGGAAAATATCGAATGGAAAAATTTGGCATTGAGTTCGAATAACTACTTACTGTACAAATGTGTTGAGACTCCATTTGTTGTGAAACATAAGGATTTACACCAGGCAGCTGCTAAGTTGATAATTAAGATTCGCTGTGAACAATTAAACTTGAATTGCAAGATATGGAATCGAGGTACGCAAGAGGCGAAATGTTCAATGTGCAACACAGGCCAAAACGAGGATATTTACCACTTCCTTTGCCGATGCCCGATCCTGTCGGAATTTAGATTTAGATATTTTGGTAAGGGATTTTTGTTGGTCCAGAATTAATGGAAATAATAAACGCGTCAACCCAAATAATGTTATTTTATAAGTTTGTGAGGGACGCTAGGTCCTACAGAAATGCTTTAGTTGCCGAATTTAATTACTAGTTTTTGTCTTTGTCTTTTGCCTTTTGTGATTAGTTTTGAGGAGAAAACAAGTAAATGGACTTCTATTAAATATGAATTTCTTTTTGTACCGGTGGTCTCGGATTCATGGCGGATTCGCCCAATCCTATTTGTTTTATATGTTTATATTTGTAAATGAAGGTTGTATGTTCTTTAAATAAAACTATTTTTCTTCTTCTTCTTCTTCTTCTATCTTGATTTCTATTCCATGTTCATACAACCCGATTTTTTTTCTTATTCTTGGATTAATTTTTATCTAGCCTTTATTTCGAGCTCGTACAACCGGGCCTAAGACCAATTCTTCTGGTGAACCGTCAATAAGACAGCAGGATACGTAAGGCTCCAACAAGTTAACAAACCCCAGCAAATTACCAGCTATGTTCATGGCTGTAAGTGATAAGAATGAAATATTCATGGGCTAGTGTACCAAAATCAACCTAACATTTGCAGTCTTACACTATCAGGGATCCTCTGTTACCAATTCTTCCAAAACAATCCGAATCTCAGGATAGGCCAAACATCAGTACTCTATAAAAAAAAATGCAATTAACCCGAGTGAATGTAAAAACCAATGAACTGTCACCAAATCCAAAAATAACTAACTAACTAGTAATGCGGCTTCTTAAACACACATTCGACAATTCTGACTGATATTTACACTGTCTATACTGATATAATATTTATGTATATAGCCTGTTGGTGCGGTTAATGCCCATCGATCCATCGCAACGTAGAAACGTGGTTCAAAAATCCTGATCTGTGCAGTAAAAGCGGCCGGTCTCAGAACTACAGTTGAGAAGTACGATCTTACTCGTAGACGATCGCTCTGTGGACCTGGCCGAAAAAAATACACAGTTGACTCATCCGAGCGGTACCTACTGCCTCATTCTTGTCTGCCCTCTTCCAATCTTTCTCGTGACATTCTGAGTCTGGGTGAAAAAGTCCACCTGCTTTTCTCTATCGGGGAATAAGTGGAGTCGCTATATTATGCATATCAAGTTGGAAATTAAAATCCGACCTCCAAATAAGAAGCTTCAGCTAAAGTTCAGTTGGTTGCGTCACTGCTCCAGATGGGGAAAGGACCAAGGAGCTCCGCAAAATTTATTTCAATGGTGGGAGAGGACTCTACGTAAATTTTGAACCTTTGGCATCTCTATATTTATTACGTAAATTTCAATTTTCAAAGGGGACGAGGACGTGGAGAAAATAATACTGCAGCATGGGCACTTGCTTCGTTTTTCAACCCCAAGTTCCTGTCCCCAGTCCCAAACCATCAATTTTTCCATGTGATTCAATTCTCATCCGTCTGATTTCTCGAAATTTGACGTGCTCCTAATATAGTTAAATAAAATCTTTTCTTTTGTATTCTGCTCAACTTTGTGTTTCATCCACTTAATAATGCTCGCACCAATTTCGTTCAGGAATAAGTGTTGGTAGTACATTAGGTACCCCTACAAGACCGAGTTACGCACATATGGGATGTCGACAACGACGTAAAGAACGGCGAGGGAATGAATAACTGTTCAAAAAAACAAAAAATTCTTCAGTTTTATCACAGAACTCGATTGTTCGAATTTTTTCGTTGTAAGTACGACTTTCTAGCGTCGACTTCGTGATACTCAATTTTCATCCAGTTTCAATGGTCCTCTTTATAATCAATGCAGTATCGGTTTAGTTGATCAGGAAACTTGAGAAAACTAGTCCGAGCAACTGCAATTGTAATCAGTTTTGTATAAAGCGTCCATACGGCGTCCACAGTACATGCATTACTCGACAATATTTGAAAAAACACACACACCACCTAACGCCCTAACCGTGTATACAGATGTAGACTGAATGAACTATTTCACCAGGACTTCATAATATGATGGCATAAGTGTACAACAATTTATAACGCAAACGAGATGAACTGGTTGTGATTGAAAACTCAAGTAACTGAATTATAAATTTGAAGGTACCCTCCCATTCCGTGACTGTGGTTCTCAAAAAAATGTTGTATCCTGAGTATTCAAGGTTTACAACGATCACCTAGGAACTCATCGAGCTGACTGGTATCACAAAGGGGAAAAGGCTACTACCACGGAGGAGTGCCTCTTGATCGTGCGCATACTTGAACGACGTCCTGAATGATGCCCTCGATCTATCTAGACATTTTATTAGTAATATGTACAATATCTGTCAGAACCAATATACCTAATTATTATGGTTGCATACTTACTACGAGTAGGTGACTTTATTGTTGATTTGGGTGATTTGACATTTCTTACCTGAAACAATTGAAAACACGGTGAGAAACACATGAATAAGAACCTCTCATGAAACATAGTCATTTCACGCATGTAATAACGATAATAAATTTGCATCCCCTTAATATTGGAACATTTAGAGAAGTAGATACCTATAACATATTACTCCAGTACGCTGACGATATGTGCCTCTACACGACCTATCGCGACCCAGTAGCATACAAACAACTCCTTGGTGAATCCCTGACAGAGGTGAATAACTAACTTGAATCGCTTGGCTTAAGGACCATTTAGACGCTCAAGCTGCTTGCACAAACTGGCTTGTGCAAGCCGGTTCGCACTAGTAACTCGTTGCGTGTGAAAGCAGGCACGAAGTTTGCGCAAAAATTTGGCTTGGGTAAAATCTGTCCTGACAAAAAAAAATTGGCTTAAGGTTGGTGTAATCGCACGAGCGTCTAAACTACGCTGAAGCCTCAGTTCCAATGTCAGGCGTTCGCACTGGTGATGGTAACTTTCCACCACCTGCTCCCCCCTAATTTTCTTCACCGAAGGTCTCACTTGAGTAAAAATTGGAGAAATTAGTAGGTATTCAGCTGTTGGACCCAACAAAGATTGTCCGTCATAAACCTTACACACTGTCTCCTTCCGATAAAGAATTTGTACATCTTACAGTGAGCCACAGTAAACTCAGCTCAGACAAGAACATGCCCTTTCAGAAGAATGTTCTTTTTCAGGAACACCACTTTAAATCAAACAGGATAAAGGAGGGCACCGTCAGTTCAAAACAACAGAGGAAAAAATGGAGGCATCTCCCTGACAAGCCTCCAGACGAAGTTAACACCTACACCTCGAGGCGCCAAAAGAAAAGCCGGCGAATGAACGCACTCTCCCCCAGCACCCCATGCTCAGGATGGAACTGGCAAACAGTGCACGACCAACCAGCACCCCTGATATGCTTACTGGGGAACGGAAGGATCCTGAAAAAGCCGCAAGAGAAGGCGGGAGAGGAGGGCTAGGAACTCCCCTTATACCCAGACCCACATATCCTGTGCAATTTAACCCCTAACTCCTAACGATGTGGAAAATAACGCTGGTCTACACCCAACTAGCGACCTATGGCTCTGTCCCATCGACCATCACTCTGCATGGCCAGCAGGACCACGGCCGCTGCACACCATGGGCAATGCTGGCTACTCCCTCCAACCATCCTGCTCAAGGGGCGAGCGATTTTAGCTGTTGCCACAACCCCGGATTCGGCTTAGCCGTAACTTAAACATTGATAAATTAATACACAGCTGATTCTAGTGCTTTCATTGCCACTAGTCCTCTGATTAAGAACTCAAAATACTTCTAGAAGTCGCCCCGACATGGTCAGGGACTTTCCAGATAACAGGAAAAACTCTTCCATCTAGACAAGGCAACATGCCAAAGTTAATTAACCATAACCAATGCTACAAGGAGACCTCTTTTGCTCCCATGAAGGTCATGCATTGGTAAGTATAAAGGGGGACTCCAAAGCAGCTGAGTCAGTCGGAGGCAAGCTAAAGACCGAACAGCAGCTAGGGATCTAGACACCAATGAAGACCTCCGATGTACCAAGACACGACCAAGGACCGATCCATTGAAGGACGACCCAGACGAAGACTCCAACTCTGGTGATCCAAGGCCGATGAAGACCGATCCAGAGGAAGATGGCCTTAACCAGACTAAGACCTCTTTGAAGTAGCAGTACAAGCTAGCCACAGCAAACAAGACCTCACGGCCATCACCATGGGGCCTCGACCACCTCCATCTCCTCGACAGTGGGTTCACCCACTGAAGTGCCATGGACACTGCAGGGAGCGCACTCCTACCTGTAGGATTGAGTAAGGTTCTACTGAACCCTCTCACACTCGGCCAGATGACCTCCCAGACGGTTCCGGAACTTCACCCCAAATGGGGTTTCTTCCCAGCCTCTTCCTACGATCACCACGCCCGTGAATCTTCCCCTCATCAGAACGCCCGGACCACATCCTCGACCACATCCTAGGAGAAACCACCACACCTCTCCCAACAACGTGCGAGGTCAGCGATTCTACCCGACCTTACCCTTCACCTACGAGTGGCCCAAGCTACTACACTCAGCTGATATTAATTACAAGGCCCTGGATCCTCGACCACATCCTAGGAGAAACCACCACACCTCTCCCAACAACGTGCGAGGTCAGCGATTCTACCCGACCTTACCCTTCACCTACGAGTGGCCCAAGCTACTACCCTCAGCTGATATTAATTACAAGGCCCTGGATCCTCGACCACATCCTAGGAGAAACCACCACACCTCTCCCAACAACGTGCGAGGTCAGCGATTCTACCCGACCTTACCCTTCACCTACGAGTGGCCCAAGCTACTACCCTCAGCTGATATTAATTACAAGACCCTGGATTGTTCCCGTTCATCTCGAATAAACTCCTCTTCGATTTTTAAACACAATTGTGTCTTTCTGTTTCCCTAACGCCTGGTTACACGGCTTACAATACCTATTGCAGAATTGGAAGCAGCAGGCATAGTAAGGCGCATTACTTCTCCTTATGCTAGTCCAATTCTGCTGGTTCCAAAGAAAAACGGAAAATTACCATTATGCGTTGGCTATAGACCGTTGAATGGCATTACAGTACCATAGCATCATCTCTTTCGAACCGAGTAGCCAGAGTGGCAGGATACAATAATTTCACAACCCTAAGCTTGGCTAGTGGATTCATCAAATCCCTACCCATCCAGACTCGATTGAATTAACTTCTCTCATTGCGCCGTTTTCACAACGCGAATGTCTGACTACGCCTACGGCGTTGTTAAGGGCCCTACAAACAGTCAGTTAGACCTGTCAGGTACGCCTGATCATTTAACCTGACGAATATAACCGACATCCTAAACCTGACGTCCACACATTTACGTATAACTGGCACCAGTCACCGTCTGTCTGTGAGTGTTGTGAGCTTGTCTTGTGGTATGGTTTTGTGATCTTTTTTAAATCAGCAGATCTCAGTGGATTTTGGTGGTGTTTTGACTTTATTTTTCAGAGACAATCTTCTCCTTTGTACAAGTCAATGCCAGTGCTTCATGGTGAGACTGCTGCAGCTGGGAAATTATACTGTGAATTTTGCACAAGACACTGAACATTTACCACTACTACACAATTGCTGTTTGAAGAAGAAGGGAAGAATATCCGTACGTACCCTTACTCCTTCAACATAAAGTTCGAACTAAAATAATGGGGTATGCGCACGTATTTATTTTATTTTTCTAAATGAAAGTGGATTCCTTCCAGAGAATTTTGACACCAACCGCACTGTCCTACGATAAGTAGTCCTTAGCGATTAAGTTGCCAACATTTCTGACGCCATCATTGCACCTCTCTCACCTGGGCGGGACCCTCCTGCCCACTGTGAACTGTTAATGGACTCCAGTCTCATTAAAAATATAATTATTTTTATTTATATTATAATATAAACCGCTTTTGTGACCCGCGCACATACGCCATTGAACTGATGACTGACGAGGGTATGACGTCCACACCATCAGTTCAGTTTTCTCGGAATGCGCCTTCAGGCGTCAGGTATAATTACTGTCTCGACATATTTCGTCAGGTCGCTTGTTCAGGCCAAAAATAACTGTCCATCTCCCATCCACACGATCAATTGACTAGTGCAACTGATCAGGCGTACCTGACAGGTATAACTGATCGTGTGTAGTGCCCCGTAACGGTTTAAGCGTGTATCAGCGATCTATAATGAACGCGTTGGGACCATTAGCGCATGATTATGTGGTGGTACATTGGCAATTGTTTGATAAAAGCATCTAACGTTGATGAATTCTTGAAACACCTCGATCATGTTTTGAATGTATTAACTCAATCAATTACCTATTAACACATCTAAATGTTCATTTGTCGTTCAGACGGCTTAATATTTCGGTTACGAAAACAGTTTAGGGAAATCCGACTGATTTCAAAATAAACTGGAGCATTACTGCCACCCACCTCATCGGGGGGGGGGGGGGGGGGGGCTGTAGGGTCTCAGGGGTAGCGGGGGCAGCCCTCGTTGTAACGTGAATAAGAAATAAGAATAACAGAAATAATATGATCGTTCTAACATTTTTCATGAAGTAACTAAAGAAGTTAGTAGAGAAGGCTCCTTAACAAAAAAAAAAAGCGCCTCCGTCAACACAATGGTACCAAGCTGCACTCCCATTTGGTATAGCAACGTTATCTGCGCGTCTTGAAGACGTTTATAGTATCCACGCAGACAGCAGATAATGGTAGGTAGACGGTAGGTGGCGAGGCGATCTGAATTTCTAAAAGCGAATCTGACTGTGTTAGATGTCAATCCTGCGAAGACGAATGAAAAGCGATAAACCCCTCCGTAAGCACGGACAAGCCAAAAGGGGTTTCGATAGTTTTTGTTTTTGTCGTGATCGGCGAGCATCTTGCGTTGTTAGTCTCTTCAGTGCAATTTATATATTTAATTTAGCATACAAATATGGAGCAATGCAGTTGCGTTCCAGGCAGTTTGCTCTGTAAACCATTCGCAGCACCTAATTTTAATGAAAAGTGCGCTGTTATTGAACAAGGACGATCCACATCGCCACTGCTGGGTCTTCGAACAGCTACTAACGGGAGAGGTCGCAACTCGAAATTTTAAAATAGAGAATTATCAACGTTACCAGTGGCTATCAGGTTGTTCTTTAGGGAATATGTTCGGTTTTCTTGCCTTCTTTTCTCCCAGCTAGCGATAAATCGGACGAACGGCGGTCATATAATATTATTACCAATGACAGTGGCAGTTCTCGAGCCGTTTGTTGTTCCGGTGAAGATGGGGTCGTTTTGGCTGAAGCCTAATTCCCCTTCAACCTCAAAATCAAAATTACTCGGGTTGCCGGAGCACTAGGAAGCCAGAAAAAACCTAATATCCCATCATATGCAAGAACCGGTATTATTATATTCGATCCGGAATTCCCTATTCAATTACGCTGTAATGCAAGCTCAACGGAGTTTGCGGGTATTGTACTCCACATTATCGGTAATAAACCACAAATGGTATCGCATTTTAACAACAGGTCGACGCCCGCTGAATCACCTCATCGAAGCTACGAACTGAACACTCGCCATGGTGAAATCAATCCGTCAATTCAATGTTTATTTACAACAAAACCCGTTTGCCGTAGAGAAAAACTGTAAATCATTAATAGAAAATTATTAAGTAAAATAAACCCTCAATACCCTCGTCCATAGACGTGGTGGTCGATGCTCCAGACCTACGATCTCACTCTTATAGATATAGTCTTTCGTCGTTCTCAGCTTACGCAACACACTGACTGACTCCCTGTCACTGTGACTATGTCACGCCACCTTTTCCAGAATAATCTCTCAGATGACCTGAACTTGAATAATTCGACCTTAGCAAGTTCGAATATTTCGGTAGCAACTGGACGTTTCCAAACGGGGTTGCCTCAGTTGGGAGCTAAGAGCATCTCTCAGCGTACCCACGGCTGACCATTTAAATCTACCGGGCAAGAGTCAAGTCGTGAAATCCCAAAACACAAAGAGATCAGATAACATGAGCACACAAGTGGCTAACGCTGACGTCGCTAGCCCTGTTGCAGGACTACTTCAGATACTGTCCTGGTCCCTTAGGCACCTACCTTTGAAAAACCGATCGTACCACCCTTCCCGACGACTGGTTATTGTTATTACCATGGTGGAAGTAACAAGGATGTGCCATTCCCAGGATGCGCGGAAGGCCCTCTGTGACGTCAGTGCGGGTCAGAACGCTGACCAACTTCACAGGTTGCAATGAGGAGGTGGTGGTTTTCCGCCGCTTTTGGCTTATATCTTGAAATCTATCAGCCTGAGTGAAATTTACAGCATAATGAATGATGAAGCTCAGTAAATTTGCGTCATAATTGTCTCCTACAGTTTTCCCTTAAATCCAGCATATTTCTTGTAATGGGGCGATGAATAAAAATGCATTATTTGAGCGGTCAGATCCCCTTTAGAACATCCCTTCCCATAATACCAAATCCTTATTTTGGTAAATACTATGTGACTAAATGAAACATCACGGAACATCCGTGACATATGCCCAAATACCTAGCTGTTTTATATTTCTAGGACGGAAAGAGGGGTTAGGACCAATTGAGTGGGCAGGCAAATTGAGTAGGCACTGAATGAGGCATCGAATAGATACCAGTGAATAGGTACACTTATTTTAAATAATACAGGTATTTATTTTATAACTGATTATGTTTACAAAGTTTGCTGTTTTATTTACAAAAAATATTCATGTCCACAATTATATTTGTTAACAAAATATGACGACAATTTACTTATTCTATTTTAAATTCTTTTCAGATTTGTTTCATGTGCTACAACTAATTTTCTCATTCGAACATAATAAGTTCTGATAATGATTTCGTCTAATGACATCCTTGGCAATAATATGGATCAAGTTAATTCCATCCTTCGACTGTGAAACCCTGTTTTAATTGCAAAATGAGGTCGGTATCTATTGTCAATTCAATTCGCGTATAGCGCTGAGGAGGTGAAGTGGGGGGGGGGGGGGGGTTCTTGGTGTATAATGGAAAGGGAAGTTGCAAAGGAGATCCGTCTACTCAAATAATGCATTTTGGTTCATCGCCCCATTACTCGAAATATTCGAAATGTGGTGGATTTAGGGGGAAAACTGTAGAGGACAATAATTATGCCGCAAATTTATTCAGCTTCATCATTTATTATGACATTAATTTCATCGATGCTGACAAATTTCGAGATATAAACCAAAATCGGAGGAGAACCGCGAGCTCATCATTGCGACGTGTGGAGTTGGTGAGCGTTCTGACGTCACAGCCGATCGGGGGGGGGGGGGGTGTCACGATTTACGTTCAGGCATATTATTGTTGTGTAGGAAATCCGACGAAATAACGGATGTTCTAGGTGCGATCTAATTTTAATAGCTTTTGGGTACCTAAAAGCCCAAAAGCAAGGGACCAACCTAGTTTTGAGCAACACGCAGTGGAGAAGTCCAGTATTATTCTAAATGTACCTTCTGCCTTCCGATGGGCGATCGTGAATAATTTTCACGAATCTCTATCTCATCTCGGACATGAGAAAACCTCAAGAAAAATTTCCGATCTCTCTTGGTTCCCAAATATGTCCAAATTTGTTCGGAAGATCATAGATAACTGCTAACAATACAATCATAGATAAAATGGGAGGACAAAGAAAGGACCGCTTATTGGAGCAATACCCATGGTTTGCGACAATCAAAGCGGCTGATAAACTTTTTCCAGAAAGCGGGCACAAGTTCTCCTATCAGTGAGGAGTAAAGACCTCCGAAACATCGTGGGTCTCCACTGGCCACTGCCACTGCCCTCTAAGGTACCATCCTAAGGATATTGGCAAAGCCAGGACTGATGTCTGCCGCCTCTGTGATGAGGCAGTGGAAACAGCAGAGCACATCCTACAGATGTCCTGCGCGGATGTCCTGCTATAGCGACAACACGATTCCGGCACTTCGGGAAGGGGTTTATGAATTCCACCGATGTTGCCGGCGAATCACCTGCATGACGTAAAATATCAAAAACTAATTCTGGACGAACTCAAATTCAGTTGCACCCAACTTCAAAAACCTCTACCCTTTGATAATGGAATTTTGGGAAAGCTGAGTGGTAAATCCGATTCAAAGGAATTCCTATTTTAATTATTAATATAGACGGATTGCAAAATAGGTACAGTTGTACCACACTAAAAATATCTATACCCCAAGGGATATCAAGGCATTCCGTCAATCATCTTCCTTTTTTGGTTCTCCATCAATAATTTTTGCTGATCAAGGAAGACGATTTACAATCAGGACTTTTTGCATCAGCATCAACATCAATCTGATCAGCATCAGATTGAATTACGGAGTTACGTACATCGGCACTGGCGCATCTCCTGCAAACGGCCAAGTCGAGAGAGCAATGTCAGCTTTAAATAATTTATTAACTGCCACCAAATTGGGTGAACGCACATGGAAAGACGCCATTCCGCATATTCAGTTATCAGTAAACTGTACAATTAGTAGTTAGCCGGGCCTTTCCATTAGAGATTGCTGAGCGGACTAAACGCCAAGCCTCTGAAACATTTGTCTCTACAAATGAAATTGATCGAGAAGCAATTCGTAACGTAAACAAAGCCCCTTGAATACTCCACGAGAAGCCGAATACTCGAAGCATCGATTCGATAAAAATAAGGCTCACGTTGTACTTCACTCAGTTGGCGATATATTATTACTCAAAACGCTGGAAATTGTTACAAAAGTTTATTATTTACCTGTATAGATGCCCCTTGTGCGTAGGTCCCCCCCCAGGGGGGGGGGGGGAGGGGGAGGCCAACATTAATTATTGGAGCCGGCTGGGGAACAGTTTCATAAATATTCGGTGGATTCAAGAAGTCTATAATTAATTATTTGTTGCTATTCATGAAGCATAATGTTTGTTCAAGTTACAAAAGTACCTGTGAACAAAATCCAAAATAAACATAATTCTTCCAATGAAATAATACCACAGAAAAACCAAGCCGGTTTCATTCAGCCATGCGTGAATGTAATCGGGTATTCCCTAGCAATGATATATGGGGCTGGATGTATACCGTTTCATTCACGATCATGTTGACGAAGCTTTCCGATGCAAACAAACGGATGGACGTACAATACTCCGGGTGGTCTCAAAAAATGGTTTAGTTCGAGATAAATTTAAAAATGTAAAAAAAACCATACCCTTCTGTTGAAAGTTTTCGAGCTACGGCGTTTTGAAAACGGCAACCGATACTTTGCACCCCTTAGAGGTGACTGACAGTAACGCCGAGCTTCGCGGACCGTCTAGACCCCAAATGGGACCCATAAACCAAATTTAATTAATTTAGGTTCATGGTAACTAAGTGCGAAGTACGGCGAACGGACAGACATTTTTTTAAATTTCATTTTCGGATTCTACGCACCTTTGGACGCAAACCATTAAATTTTGAGGGGGGAGGGTTAGATTTTTTTACATGCTCTATTCTAAAGGTTGTGACAGAGTGAGAGAGTGACCGTGGACCCTCGAAAGTCCCCCTACTAGGTCAGCAATATTACCACCAGTTAAGAAGGGATCGCGATTAGGTTTCAGCCTGACGGCCCCCATCTTCACTGGAAGCACAACAACTCGAGAACTGCCCACCGTCACGAGGTTTATTATTGACAATAAAAAACCAAAACATGATTGCTGGGAACTCGCGATTGAAAATTTCATGCCTGATTACTGGCTCATCCAGCTCATGATGAGTCTACCGCTCTCCTAGGCAGCATAAAAATCGCAGTATCCATAAGCTCATCACTCTTCCTCCACAGTAGAGGACCTCCCTTGTGGCTCCTTCGATGACATCATACCAAAACACTGGCCTCACTCCTTGGTGATTGTGTAGGTTAAGAACAATCACCCATCAAAGCCATCACCCATAGATATAAGTATACTTCTATCTAACACCCCTCTTCCCACCGCCTGCACTCAACATAGACCTAAGGCTCGCAGGGTCCAACTAAAAGCCATAATGGGATCCTTCACAATACTAACAATAGATTGCCCCCCTTGGCTCCGCTTCAGTATGATATGGGCAAAACAAAAAAGGTTCCTTCCATCCAAACAAAGCCCAGTTTCTTTCGTCTTTGGGTTAGCTACGTATCCATTATGTTGTTTTTCATCTCCAATGCCTATAATGTAGGTTTTTCTTTTCGTCCTCGACGGCATCGGTAGGATGACGTCTGAGCAGGCAATGGTTTGGCTTACATTAAATCTAAATGTGCAGAAATCATACCCTTGGGGGATAAATTGGTTCATCTTTAACTAATCATTAAGACAGTCAGAATTGAAAAAAATACGTTCCGAACACCAAGTAAGGTAGAGGAGAATTCAGTGAAGAACAGGTCATTTTACGTGTTATAACTTGTTATAGGTAAGTAGAGTTGAATAGAAATCAGATATTGCCTACAACTAAATCCTGGGAACCCATCCACTCGGCCACCGTCACCTTTGGTGGTAATGCCGACAATCAAAATGACGCTCCAAGAAATCCTCGGGCTCTGGACTAAAAATAAACTAATCGGAGTTAGTTTCAATAATATTTTGTCGATTTACAAATAAAGCCCTAGTCATCCGCAGATGTGTTGTGAACAAACTGGCTCGGTTGGCTTTCCAGGGACGGGGGACTTCACCCAAATAAAAGCGCCAGTGGTGTTCGTCACATGAATCGACAGGCAATCCGTCTGATTTATACTCCGGAGGTCAGTGACGTAGTGCTGAAAGGATACTTGTCGACTGAACATGTCTCCTTTCTGAGCAATGTCCAATTGGACGTTAGGCACGTTTATTGCCTGACTTTCAAGTGCGTCCGCTGAGCAGAATGGAGCTTCACCTGAGATTCGAGTGTAATCCATCTCTTCTAGAGTGAAGTGGGTTTCGAGTCGTAAGACCAGCGATTAGCAGTTTTTGCATTTTATAACGCCATTTATACATTTTATAACGGCAAGGCATAGGACCCTGGCGCCATCTATACATTAAATTCTGATGGTTCAATGTGTTGATCCTGAAACTTCCAAATCTTAAGGCTCAAAATTATCTCTCTCTCTCCCCCCACCCCCCCCCCCACCCATCAACCAATTCCATTACTATTGAAGGTACTTTGGCGCCGCTCCCTGACATTGTCGTAACAGCAAAACCTATACATATAGTAAATTCTGACGGTCAACTGAGTATACCAAGTATACCATTCGTGGGAACCCGACTGCCGACCTACCACGACGCATCGATTAAACCCACGACGCAAGAGTTCTACCAGAGAACCTGCAGGAAGGTTCTCCAACTGAACTAGGCACCAAATATTACATTCGCTGCACATATCATCCAAGAACCTCCTCCTATTGGTATAAAATGACGGCTGAAACTTCAGGAGGAATGTTGTTGAGGTTTGAACTGGTGAGCGGACTCGAAGCACGACCGACTCGACGTTACTAAACTTGATTATACCGCGTGGTAGACCTTGATGGAGGGTGGTGTTGCAAGAAAGGGCCGGAAACCCAGGAAACTATTCCGAAGCAGGCTTTAATATGTGAGCCGCCTTGCGGGTGTGATGTCTCTAAATCATCGAGTTCTGTCTGGTTGTTGCTATCCTCGCCACACGACAAACTCCAACAGCGATCTTCCTAAAACCGCTTGTCAATGAAAATATGTATCACATAGCGTACGTTGGTCCAAAATGCGAAAAACGCTGCAAAGTCCTTGTCACATGGGTTTATTATTCTATTGGACATACCTACAGAAATGCTGGCTGTTCATTTTTGTTTCTTTCATGTAAAATAATAGAAATAGCTATTTCTGATGGTTTCCACCAATTTTGGCCTCCACAACACGAATTAGGTACACTGTTTTTTTTTTTTTTTCAAATTATCTTTGATCATTGGCAGTGCCATTTAATCGTATTGATCCACGTGTTGACACTTTTAGTTTATTATTCTGTGAATAATACACCTATGTATTCGCTCAGCAAAAAATTTTTATAACACCCCCTCAAAATTTTTTCTTTTCCGTTTCAAGGTGCGTAGATTCCAAAACGCTGAAAAGTCCTTGTCACATGGGTTTATTATTCATACCTACAGAAATGCTGGCTGTTCATTTATTGTTTCTTTCATGTAATATAATTGAAATAGCTATTCTGGTGGTTTCCACCAATTTTGGCCCCCAAAACTTAAATTAGGTACGCTCCTTTTTTTCCAAATTATCTTTGATCATTGATAGTACCATTTACTCGTCTTGATCCACGTGGTGACACTTTTTCGAGTGTTATTCTACAAATTGACGGTGATTTCAGAGATTTCGCAGGTTTTTGGCACATAAAAAATCAATTTTGGGAGCTGAACATCTGGTAGAACCTCAATTTTCCACACCTTGGTCAAAATCGACTTCATATTCGGTCTTTTCGTCCCAAAAAACATACCTCAAAAGCTCATTTTACTAATATGTTACTAAAACACAAGAAGTACCTATTTTTATACACATTTTCACTCATAACACCCCTGGATATATTTCGATCGGGCTGAAAAGTTTCGGGACACAACTAGGGCCCAAATGGAGCATGTGTGCGAAAGAACGATTTTTTTAGACCGAAAATGAAGCCGGTACACATGATACGGCGGACGGCGTCGGCGTACGGCGGACGGCGTCGGCGTACGGCGGACGGCGTCGGCGTACGGCGGACGGGGGACGGACATTGCATTTTTGGAATCTACGCACCTTGAAACGGAAAAGAAAACATTTTGAGGGGGTGCTATACAAATTTTTGCTGAACGAATACATAGGTGTATTATTCACAGAATAATAAACCAAAACTCGGCCAAAACATGGCTCATCGAAAGTGACGATTAGCTTTTGAGAATGATCGACATTAGATCTAAATTTTAATCCATAAAACCCCATTCGGAGGTCCTAAGGAGGCTGTGTCAGGGATAATTCAAGGTTTTACGTACTTCTTTTGAAACCCGCCAAGAAAACCGAAAAATCTCCATACCTACCTACCTACTCAGCGATCAAGACACTGCTTACATGACAGAACAAGCAGCGTTTTTTATCCACCTCCCCCCTAACTCGGCCCCCTGCGGGTCTCTGGTGTTGATTGTTTAGTACACCCATTCTCGAGGGGCCCTGAGAACGTCTATCAAATTTCAGTCCTCAGATGCCGCAGTTATGGAAGTTCGAAAATCGTTATTTTTCAAGTTTTTCTACCTGTTCTTCTTCCTCTTCTTGTTCTTGATCTTGTTCTTCGACGGGACTACAGCTTCACAGACGGTACGGATCGAGCTGAAATTTTGCAAACACATTCGCTATGCTCCAACTAGGTACCTTTTGTGCCTCCCCCCCCCCCCCCACCATCTCTTGATCATCCTCATTTTGTAATAAGCCATTTTAGACTAAACGTTCAAATGATGGTAACCCTTAATGATCGTACCCTTAATTTTTCGAGTATAATTTGAATATGACAGTTTTGCGCACGTGCGAATGCGCAAAATGTGCAATACACACTAACTTTGTTTTTTCACATCGGAATCCCCGTGATGTATTGCGTATCTGGATTCTACTTGAAGTATCATGAAAAAAAAGGAATCGTCACTTCAAATTTTTGCGTGAGCCAAAATGTGCGCAAAACGTGCACAATTAGTCCACAAAAGGCGAAATACCATGTTTTGTGTATTGTACTACTACGATACATGATTTTGGGGTATTTTTAAATTTTAGTAACCCAAAATTATGTCATTTCACCCATCGAGATAACAGTAGGAGTCCTACTCTTATCTCGACGTATTTCACCGCCAATTCATGGAGTGATTACTGATTCCCAAGAAAAAAAGGTGGTTGTTTTGCGCACATTCTGCGCATGCTTACGTGGGCACAAATGTCATATTCGAAGGATACAATGAAAGTAGGTATGTTCATCACTAGTTGGCTAAGCGCAACTCGATATTTGCGCTTAGCCAACAATTTGAGCGTTTGGGCAGGTTTTTGACAACTCAAAAATTCGAGTGGCGGGTTTTCATGAAATTTTGTGTCGAATTTTTGACAGAGTGTGACAGTGGGGGTGGTCCCTCGAGAGTCACCCTCCTAGGTGTGACATAAGCGCAGACCTGAGGAGTTGAGGGTTTATCTGGGTGGAAGGCTGCTCCAGGTCGTGGAGGAGATGCGCTAGGTATTTGGATGTTGTGTTTGACCGGAGGCTTCATTGGGATGCCCACGTTCGAGAGGTCTGCAGAAGGTCGGGACCGCTGATCCACTCTATCTCTCGCTCTGCCAGGGTGTACTGGTGACTGAGTGGAAAGGCGTTTGGTGAAGAAGTTTTGGAATGATTTTTGCATTTTCATAAACAGTATTGATTTTGACTTATTATTTGATCATTAACAACCATCATCGTATTATTTTTGCAAAGCTAAGTTCTGTTTATAACTGACCTGTAGTCAATATTGGAAGCAGGTCTGTAAGTTGTTACAATAAAAATTTAAAAAAACCCTCCTAGACCAGCGAGATTATACCAGGTTAAGAAGGGATATTGATTAGGCTTCCGCTCACCGATCCCGTCTCCACCGGACCAAAAAACTACTCGAGAACAGCCGCACTATTACACTTCTTCCCACATGACATACTTCTGGGTAGTAGAAGTATGAGAGGGAAAAGGGGGAATGAAAAGTAGTATGAAGTTCTGGTTCAGGAAACGACCATTTGACCAACTTCGAGGTGACTAACCTCCATTGTAATGGTACTACCTCAATAATATTTACTGGTGGAGAACAAAGCTCCTACATACGAGTATTGGTGGATATTGTTGTCAGAGGTTGTTGTCCAGTGAATTTTGCTCATCTGGGCAACCTCTAGATGATTAACCTCTATCGTTAGGATGGAACAACTATGGGACTTGTAAATTGGGGTATGACATCAATCGCCTTCAAATGAGCTAATTATACTGACACTCTAAAGGGTGGAAAGGAGGTCGGGAAGCCAATAGATGTATGTATTATCAAAGGGACAGGATGTTAGTAAAGGAATCCTTCTGGGAAACCTTTGGGCTTATCCTTCTGGTAAGCCCACGAAAAGTGGATGGAGTATGGTGAATTGATCAGCGCATACTACCAAACCATGCTCTGCTACCATGTGACAGAGTGTGGCAGTGGGGGTGGACCCTCGAGAGTCACCCTCCTAGACCAGAGAGATTATAACCGTTTAAGAAGGGGTATCGATTAGGCTTCCGCACACCGACCCCGTCTCCACTGGACCAAAAAACTACTCGAGACTGCCGCACTGTTACAAATTCAAATCTGCAATGAAAAATAGGCGTTCTCATTTGAAAAAAACTAGGTTAGTGTGCATTGCGCACTTTTGGCGCATAGGCGTGCAAAAAGGACATATTTTAATTATACGGTGAAAAATAAGAGGTTACTATAATATGGAAGGTTGTTACGAAATTGGGGCGGGGAGGGCAATGGGAGGGGATTAGCTGAGACACCCTGTACAGAGCTCATCATATATAGTTGTCGCCAGATTTTTTTTCTGTTTTCGCCCACTGTGCAGTAGTGTGTAGTGGTGAGGATAGCGTTCTTGACCGAATCCCTCCACAGAAGTGCTGACGACAGGGAAACACAAAGTAGGATGTAAATTACTGTCGTGAGCGGATTTTTGGCTCATGACATTCGTTTGAAAATTTGGGGTCACCAACTGTCGTGAATGGGTTTCGCGACTGTCAGTTGGACAGAAGGGGTCACCAGTTGTTGTGAGCGTGAGAGGTGAGTTGAGAAGAGTGAGAGGTTGGATGCGGGCGGATGTGCTCCTTTGGAGTCTTTTTGCTAATTCCCTGAGGTTTTCACCATAACAGGAGTTAGATGAAGGGAAGGTTAGCTCCCAACGGTTTTCACCACAGCAGGCGCTATAGGAAGTGGCTACCCGCGGTTTTCACCACAGCAAGTGCCTGGGATGTGGAGGCTAGTACCCCGCGGTTTTCACCACAGCAGGTACGAGGAAAGGAGGGAGACAGGACGAGAGAGGTTCGAGAGAGAAGTCGGATCGTCGAATGAAGTGCTGGGCCAGAAGGGCTAGTTTTTATAGGGCCTTTTCCACCTGCCCCCAGTCCACAATCGACCGCTACGACCGTTTAAGGCAGTTGGCGGTTGGGGAAAACCCTTGTTGTTGACCTGCTCAACGTTCTCCGCGTTTATTTAGTAAAATCTATCGTAATATATTACAGGAGTGGTTTCTGAGAGGGAATCACGACAATTACAATGGCATCAATAAAAAATACATAATTTATCAAATTATCAAAATAGAAATAGGTACTTCCATTATAAAATTAAATAACTCTAAAAGAAGAAAAAAGAAAAGGAAATTAAAAAAAATTTAAAAAAATCGCTAATTATCGCTGTGATCACAGCCCACAGCGATAGCCGAGAAAAAAATATATTTCCACTCGCTTTCTAGCCGCAAATCAAAGATAAACCCCTAACAAAACCTTCGATAACAATAACCTTCCATTTTTTACCACAGAGTCATAGTTCGACAGTCGATGATGACCCTCAGAAAAAATTCAAAACGAACGGCTTGTAGGAAATGCATATACAAACTGTTGGTAGGAACAACAAAGTGGAAACAAAAACAAGTTCAAAAATCCACTAGACATTTTGAGGGGGTGATCTTAGCAGTAATGGATCGATCCATTCCTGTTTCAGCTTGATCTTTAGGCACACAATAGACAGCGCTGCCCAGCACGATCCTTCCCAGCACACGCTGCACGTTTATTGGTCTTCCTCCTTGTATTATTCTATGCCCGGAGGTTCCACAGAGCGTTCGCTTGAGATAAAAATTCACTGCGGTGTTTATCCTCGCCAATCCCATAGAACCCATTACAATGGATTCAGGCTATTTTAAAAACCGACATGATTCGTCAACATACCATCCATTTTCAACGGTCACATTATGCGATTGTTCTTGAAGTAGGTAGCTCGTATTTTTGAGATGCTCCGAGGCTTATCCTTGCAGATTCATCTCTGAAACACGAATTCAGCGAACAAACAATTGTTGGGTTTATTTGCCCGAGTACATACGCCGAGCGGAATCGACTAATCTCCGTCGAGGGTCGGAGAGACAAAAGACTTGGTGGAAGATGACGATAATTCCATAACTCCCTCAGCTGACAACGCGTCTGCTCCTTCCCCGAGTTTAACTTGGCCGTGTAATCTAATAATGATAAACTTCTTTAAATCCGGTTTTCCTTTCTCTCACCGCGCAACTTTGAATCGCACGGTTGGGTTATTATACTCTGACACACACACACGAGATGGCGGCGGCGGTGTACAGCAGAGCCGACTTGGTTACTTATTCCTTCGCTCGGAATCTAATTGTTTGCAAAGCCCGCGGCCCAATTTTCATACACAGATACCGTTTTCTCGTACAATCGCAGGCGAGGGGCTGGTAGGAGGTTGATACATATATAACTATGTGTGTGTGTGTGTGTGTGTGTGCTCGGAATTAACACACATATCTGCTCACACCAGGTTCCGCTTTTCTTACTCCGCAGTTTCATTTGGACGCTTCAACAGGTGTTTTGCACTTGAGCGATTCCAGCTTTCAACCTAGTTGGATGTGAACCGTAATTATCACCTACCTCTCCCCTCGCAAATAGCTAAGACGGAGTATCCAACAGAGAATTCCACGTCACTGGAACACAAGGAACTTGCATCGCCAGAAGTAGTTTCAATTACTGATAGTAACTATCCCACTTCTTGATCACGTGAACAAGTTTGAACTTTTTTTTTTTACTATATGCAATATTTAATGTGGTACCATTTGAGCAAATATTCGATCAAAATACACTATATCAATGGGCTCAAAAATTTAGTAAATTAATCTTGGAAAAATTTATCGATGGAAACCAGTTTCAGATCATTCTGTACATATCCATCCTAAGGTTTCAAGGTTCTATTCACAAAGACTCCAGACTGGATGTTAATACCTGAAGGTTGTATATTAACCTTAACCCTGATCATGATTTTACCATGTTTTACAGGCCCCTGAATCGAATTTACCCATTAATTTTTATGCTAAAACCAAATTGTTTACTATTTTTGTATGTATGTCCTTCAAAATGAAAATTTCCACAACCATTTTGCGTTTTAAACATCCAGGAACATTTTTGGTTCCGTGTCTGTCTGTCTGTGGTAATTTCTTGTAACGCCCGTAACTACCCGAAATAATGGGCGTAACGAGCTGCAATTTAGAGGGTAGACGCGGGTTGGGTCATAGATGGTCCCATACAAAAATCATTGAAAAAGTACTGTAACTTTCGTCTGCGCATGCGCAAATGTGAAATACTTGAAACGCCCATAACAACCCTAACTATCGTTGAAATGAGTTCAAACTTGGAGGGTCGATCAGAAATAGTACTCTGATAGTTATAAATGAATTTCATTGGAATCGTACATCAACTTTCGTCTGCGCACGCATGCGCGAACATGAAATGTTGACCATTTCCTTGTAACGCTTCCAACTATGCGAATAGTAGTCGTAGACAGCTGAAATGTTGAGGGTACACGCGGGTTTGATTGCAGATGGTTCCGTTTCAAAATCACGGAAATCGTTTTGTCTGCGCATGTGCAAACGTGAAATACTTGAAACGCCCATAACTACCTTAAATATCCTTGAAATGAGTTCAGATTTGGACGGCCGATGAGGAATAATACTTTGATAGTTCGACATGAATTTAATTTGTCTGCGCATGCGCGAATATGAAACTTTGACCGTTTTCTTGTAACCGCTTCTAACTACGCGAAAAATAGTCGTAGAGTGCTGAAATTTTGAGGGTACACGTGGGCTGGAAACCGAAGGTCAATGTATCTACCTACCCAACTATTGGGAAGAACTCGAATTGGCAGACTTTTTTCGTATGAAATGGGTTAACACGATTAATTTCATCTCGTGTGATTTCTGTTTCAGATTTAAACCTCAACTACCCTCCGAACATTCTCAAAGGTTCAATAAAATGAGAGTTCCACTCTTGCAGCATGAGGTATCATCCTATAACATCTCTGGTGATTTTTACACCAATCGTAAGCAATAAATTCTTGGTCATATTTGACCAATTAATTTTGTTCGTGTGGAGAAATTTTGTTCGAGGAATTGAAATGATCACTTTCGTCTGGTAACCACTCTTTACCACATTTGGTATTAAATATAAATGTTTGCTGACAATATTAGCTATTTTATAGATTTTGAACCTTGTAATGGATGAGGGGTTTAACTACACATACAGCGTAGTTTCCCCCTCTCCATCCTCTAGAAAGGTAGGGAGGCAGTGTGACAGCTGCCCCCGGAGACAATGGTTTGATTATAACGTAATGCATCCAGGAGTTGACGATTCGTTTCCGCGAATCGACCGCCCCTTCAGCCGCGTGTCAAAAAGATCGGGAAGAGCCCGCATCCAAGATGGACGGGATTCCCATATACCGTCACACTCCTCCCCTTAAAAACATACTTCTTTGAAGAAGAAGTATGTGAAGTTAAACACGGGACTGAAAGTAGTATGGAGTTCTGATTCAGGAAGGTTCATCTGAAAAACTCCAAAGCTGATAGCTTCCATCGTAATGGTACTACTGAGAATTGTTACTGGTGGAGAACTTAGCTCCTTATCAATATCACTTGGCCGACTTGGACAAAAAAGAAATGAAGTCGTTGTCAGAGGTTCTGGTTCAGGAAAGTTCATCTGAACAACCTCTGGGTGACTAACCCCCCATCATAAGATGGAACAACTGGATATAAATCATACAAATGAAAGTAGTTGTCAGAGGTTCTGGTTCAGGAAGGTTCATCTGAACAACCTCTGGGTGACTAACCCCCATCATAAGATGGAACAACTGGGAAAACAAGGGGAAAAATTGGCATTGAACGCCAGGCATTGAGCGCCTTAAGAATAATAATCAAGTTTGATAATAATAATAGTAATGGTGGTGGTGTTGGATGAGGGGTTTAACTACACCGCCCATACAGCGTAGTTTCCCCCTCTCCATCCTCTAGAAAGGTAGGGAGGCAGTGTGACAGCTGCCCCCGGAGACAATGGTTTGATTATAACGCAATGCCTCCAGGAGTTGACGATTCGTTTCCGCGAATCGACCGCCCCTTCAGCCGCGTGTCAAAAAGATCGGGAAGAGCCCGCATCCAAGATGGACGGGATTCCCATATACCGTCACAACCTCCAAAAACTAAACCCCCATTTCTCTAAGGAAATTTTTTGATTATTGCAATGATGTTTTGCTGTCTCGTCACAATTTTTGGCGAATTTAAATCAATTTTTGGTGCCTTTTTACCAATTTTTAGCGGAACTGCTCAACAAAAGAACGAGTTTTTCTCATCAGCTGGGGCTGAATGTTCACTGGAATAATCGCCAGTGAACGATTCAGCCCCAACTGATGAGAAAAACTCGTTCTTTTGTTGAGCAGTTCTTGCTGGTCACGGGGGTTAGTCGCCCCAGAGTGAACCGAAGCGTGTTGAGGAATTAGGTCCTCCTACCACACCACGTTCAATTGGGCCAACTCATTATCGACATACCCCCCACGGATTGGGGAGCAGCTTTGAACGAATCCTTCATGACCAATATTAGATCAGTGGAACTCGAACGAAAGACTGAATCCTCCACTGCGACTGACTCCTAAGGAGTCGTTTTGGACGAAAGAACAAGAAGCTAGCAAATCACGAATGGTCCCACAAAAGAACGAGTTTTTCTCATCAGCTGGGGCTGAATGTTCACTGGAATAATCCCCAGTGAACGATTCAGCCCCAACTGATGAGAAAAACTCGTTCTTTTGTTGAGCAGTTCTTTCTGGTCACGGGGGTTAGTCGCCCCAGAGTGAACCGAAGCGTGTTGAGGAATTAGGTCCTCCTACCGCACCACGTTCAATCGGGCCAACTCATTATCGACATACCCCCCACGGATTGGGGAGCAGCTTTGAACGAATCCTTCATGACCAATATTAGATCAGTGGAACTCGAACGAAAGACTGCGATTGACTCCTAAGGAGTCGTTTTGGAGGAAAGAACAAGAAGCTAGCAAGTCACGAACGGTCCTACAAAAGAACGAGTTCCCGCCATCCCTTGGGGAGTGGCGGACCTTTAATAAGGTAAATTTGGGGTAAAGTGACACTGAATCTCGCCTGCTCCTCTCGTTCAATTCTGGGGAGGAATGGTGGGGGGGGGGGGGGGGGGTAACGCTTGTCCCTGGCTAACTCGGCCGTAACAACAAGGCCGCGAATGTGACTCGGGTTCTACCCGCAGCCTCGTTATTTCCTCGGTGCCGTCAACCTTCTACAATCCACCAGGAACGTGCAAACCCCAAGTTCCGCTCGCCCTCGCGCCCCCTCATATACTCGTAGGTGTAGCGTGGAGTCAGACTGCCTCAATCATTACACAAACAGAGCCGCGACATACCTCCTCACCTTCTAAGCTTCCACATCCTCCCTCATCCACTCCGCCCACACAAGCCGCAGCCGCAATTCTCCTGTCACTGCAATAAGTTCTGTTTGTTGCTGAGACATCAACATCCCACACTCTCCAGAATTTCACTTCGCCCACCGACGTTTAGTTCGACGATTCAGACTGAATGGTGGTCTAATAAGGTTCCCTTCACCTAACACCGCGCACCTTTAGATGCATTTCAAGTCGCGCAGCCGTTGATACTCATACAGTGTACCTCTCGGAACTCAAACTGTTGGGAGCTCACAACATTGAAAAATGTTACTACTGGGTGCTTACAACATTGCGAACATAGAATAGTGACTTTAGGAAAAAAAATGGCTCTAAAAAAAAATCAAATGGTATCGTTCTAATTACTGTAGGAAATGTTACCTTAGACCTTCCTAATCCACGCTATGAAAATTTTCGTGGTGGGGGGACCGGCCCCCATATTGGATTTTATCTTATTAATTTATAATATTTTTTTGGAGAACGGTTCATTTACCGCAAAAACTTTACGCACCCTAATGAAAAGAGAATGAAATTTCCTACAAAATCGACTGTGCAAATTTTTGTCGTATCTACATTGTTTCTGAGATATACCGGTTTTAAACTGAATATTATTTTTTTAAATCAGCGGAAAATGGGGGGGGGGGGGGACCCCTTACAACACCTATGTAGTACACAATATAATACAAGTAATATAATTGATGTCCTACAACTAAGTTATATGACATTTTTCATTTGGAACAACCGTTTTGGTTTATTATGTTCAATAATGAACCTTAGGAATCGAGCATGGAAAAAAAACAAGGAACGTAGAATCCGAAAATGGAATTTAAAAAAATTGCTGTCCGTACGCCGTACTTTGCACTTTCTTTAGTTACCTACCATGAATCAAAATTCATGAAATTTGGTTTGTAGGCCCCAATTGGGGTCCAGTTGGTCCTCGAAGCTCGGCGTTACTGTCAGTCATCTTTAAGGGGTGAAAAATAGGGGTTGCAATTCTCAGAACGCCGTAGCTCGAAAACATTCACTAGAAGGGTAAGGTTTTTTTAACGTTTTTAAATTTACCTCGAACCACAGCATTTTTCGAGACCACCCGGAGCATTGTACGTCCAGGCGTTTGTTTGCATCGAAAAGCTTCGTCAACATGATCGTGAATGAAACGGTATAAATCCGGCCCAGATATCACTGCTAGGGAACACCTGATTATTAATCACGGATGGCTGTAACAAATCGAGTTGTTTGTTCCGTGATATTATTTAATTTGAAGAATGATGGCTTGTTTGGATTTTGCTGATAGGTACTTTTGTAACTAGAACAAACGCTATGCTTTATGAATAACAACCAATAATTAATGGTTGAATGATTGAATCCCGCGCATTTTTATGAAACTGCAGTTCCCGGGCCGGCACCAGTACTCGATTCAGGGCTTTCCTGGGGGGAGCTCGCGGGTTGGTATACTGACAACAGAAAACAGTGATCTACACTGCAGGAGCATCTATACCGGTAAATAATAGACCGTTGTGTAATAATCTGCAGCGTTTTTAGTTACAGGCGTGTAAAACTGAGCATAGCACTTTCAGTCAAATGGAAAAGTTTGCCTATTTTTCACTATACCGATTCCGACCAAACCGTAGAACCTTGTTTAATAAGGTTACTCTTCGCAGGACTTACCTAATGTTTTTCAATTTTGGTCGAGTGATACCTCGAGGATTTGTGGCTGTGAAAAGTTGTCGTAAACTCAAAAACGGTTATTCCAAATGAAAAAATTTATATAACTAATGTTATACCAATTCATGTCACTAAAATAGGGATGCTCTTAACGCAAAATTTAATGCTGTACACTTGGGTTATTCTGACTATCTGAATTTGGAATAATATGTACATAGGTATGTAGTTGAAGGTAATTTTTTCGTGTTTTTTCCAATAATATTCAGTTCAACCGCTGTATATCTCAGAAACAGTCAGAAATACAACAGAAAAGATATCTAGTAGATTTTGTATGGTATGGAGTTTTGCGATAAAATCTACCTGTCTCAAGATATTAGCAAGAAACAAACAAAAAACTGACTTAAATCTACGATGGCGGCCGTTCCGGGGAACCCCCCCCCCCCCCCCATCATGGGATTTTTTCATATCACTGTCTAAGGTAACATTTCCAGCAATAATAATTAGAACTATACCATATGATGTTTTTTGGTTTATTATTCTGTGAATAATACACCTATGTATTCGCTCAGCAAAAAATTTTTATAACACCCCCTCAAAATTTTTTCTTTTCCGTTTCAAGGTGCGTAGATTCCAAAAATGCAATGTCCGTCCGCCGTCCGCCGTACGCCGTCCGCCGTCCGCCGTACGCCGTCCGCCGTACGCCGTATCACGTGTACAGGCTTCATTTTCGATCTAAAAAAATCGTTCTTTAGCACACATGCTCCATTTGGGCCCTAGTTGTGTCCCGAAACTTTTCAGCCCGATCGGAATATACCCAGGGGTGTTATGAGTGAAAATGTGTGTAAAAATAGGTACTTTTTGCGTTTTAGCAACATGTTAGTAAAATGAGCTTTTGAGGTATCTTTTTCCATGTTTTTGGGGACGAGAATACCGAATATGATGTCGATTTTGACCAAAGACGCGGAAATTGAGGTTTTACCAAAGGTTCAGCACCCAAAATTGGTTTTTTATGAGTCAAAAACCTTGAAAACTGTCTGAAATCACCATCAATGTGTATAATAACATTGGAAAAAGTGTAAACAGGTGAATCAAGACCATTAAATGCCACTACCAATGATCAAAGATGATCTAAAAAAAAAAGAAAAAAAAGCGTACCTATTTCATGTTTTGGGGGCTAAAATTGGTGGAAATCATCAGAAATAGCTATTTCAATCATTCCACATGAAAGAAACAATACATTTAACAGCCAACAAGAATCTCTAGAACTCCAATAGAATAATAAACCCATGTGACAAGGACTTTGCAGCGTTTTTCTAAAGTCACTGGGCCCACCTACCTAATACTGGTAACTAACAACAATGAGAACTCGGAGACCAGTGGGAGGTCACAACAATAGGTTCAGTTTTTGAGTGTCGCATACAACTAGATGAAAGAATGGCCGTAATGAGCTGATCTTAGGAGGGTCGTCCTTTATGAATTCCATCTAAACCGCAAAGGTAAAGCAAATATTGTCCCCTCATTCACCTCCTAATGGAATCTCCACGCTTATTAGTCACAGCTCACTCAATCCAGCGAGATATCTCCCAAATGAAGTAATTCAACGGGACACACATAAAACGGCAACGACACCTGGACCTACCGTTAACTACCATACGAAAACGCCCTTTTATCTCTAACTGAAAATACACCGATTCACCCGTAAAAGGTTTCATTAGAACTGCGCTGGCAGACGCTAAGCAAAATTACGTTTATGAATACAATATTCCGTTTAATAATTGCTTGGGGTTACAAGGGATCAACTGTCCGCCGATAATAATTCTGGTTAAAAAACACTTAATTCCGTCTCTGCCCGGGTTACATTTTCCAGCATTGTAATAAATGAGAAGGCATTAATGGCCCACTTAATTAGGGAGCGACGTCATATTAATTGGCTGATGGGATTTAAACCTCAGTAATCCGAGAGCAAAGTCTGCAAATTCCCTCCGAGCGAATTTTCCAAGGGAAACTTACGCAGTCATGCAGGCTGAGTTTGGGGTATTCCAGTCATTTAACAATTTTGATCCCTAGAATTTAACAATTTTGATATATAAATATATATATGTTTTTTAAATATACGTACATGTATTTGGGGGGAAGAAAGGGACTGCAGAACCCCCTCTAGTACTTCCTTAACCTACCTACAACAGACCAGGGCCCTTGGCCCGAAGGCTATTATTGGATAATTTTGTCATGCACAATCCTTCTTTCGATATGTAACGTTACGAACTTCATGGTGAGGATCATTCTATACTGGGAGATGGTTCCTGAATATTGTTCTTTACAGCACTTTTCATGGAAAATATATTTTGCAATGGGTCCAAAAATTGCTAGTACATGAATTTCTGAAAACTTTAAAGATTATATTCCGCTTCGTAGCAATCTGAATCCATACCTAGATTTTAACGAAACTTACTTGTATTTATATATACTTTTGCTCGTAAAAATGCATTTTCCCTATTTACCACCTTCTCTACCCCACTAACGCTTCGTGTGACCGTGCTCTGACACAAAGATGATAGGAAGGAACGTGCTGAAAACGTACATTAAGGTTTTGTAGATTGAAAATCTGCTAAGGTCGTACTACGAGTATTATTATTTGATTGCGTTGATTATAACTTAATGTTCAAATTCTCTTCTTACTACTACTTAAAATTCAAATCCACATATAAAAAATAATCCGAGTTCATATCGGTGATAAACATTCTACAATGGCGCATGGGAGGAATAACATTATGACCAGATTTTTACAAAAGAGATGAATAGCGAAGCGATACACCCCTGTTGAATTTTATCACAACTGGTTCATCAGAACCGGAGTTGTGACGAGGATGAAATTGAGATGAAAATATTGAGACCTCCAAACTTCAGCTCTTTTTTTTCTTTAAATTATTTAATAACAGAAAATTTATTGGTGAAAATACATCTAATACTTGGCAACCTTCGATTATTTCCGAACATGATACACCAATGTACAAAAATATAGTCCCCCCCCCCCCACTATAAGTAAAGCTTGTTGATGGAGTCGTACTTGTGAAACTATGTATTTATGAACATAAGTGTACTAAGTTACTAGTCTTATTTCTCACAGACATTATATACCTAATGAATCGTTATAAAAGATGAACCGTTAGTAGGGAAAAATCATACAATATTTTTACTGCCAGTGTTTTGGTACATAGAAACAAGATAATAACGCGGCTCGAGTACAAAATGAAATGGTTTAAAAAAAAAGAACATGTGCTCAATCGAATAGAAAACATATATATTTTATATACTAGCCTAGCGACTGGAACCTACCTCCTGGCGTCATACATGATGTGAACACGGATCATACAACATCCTTCCCCTCAAGAATATTTCAAGTCTTTTTAGGTGGTTCCAATGCTGGGCCAGATCTGGTAACAATTCCCTCAGGCTCTGCAGCTGCTGCCGCAGATGTTGGCTGCGGCGCTTCCAGGTGCTGCTCCAGGCGGAAGACCGACTTCGGACAGTCTGAACCCAGCGAAATCAGATGTCTCAGTGTCATACTAACTGCCAGGTGGTACAACTTGCTTGGTATACGTCTGACATGACTTGGCCGCAGTTCCAACAGTGGGAGTCCGAGTCCCTCGGGAAGACAGTGGCTCTGCTGCCTTTGATCACCGACTGGGCTGCCGGAATGATCAGCGGTCAGGGAAATGGAGAGTCTCAGTGCTCTTGGGATCCCTGAAAGTGAGCGTTACATCTCAGCTGATAGTCTTGGAATGCAGGCGGTCCTGGAAACTTATCGTGCAGACCCTCGACGGGTTTCAGCCGGTTTCCGAACCTGCGTGCGTTGGTTTCACAGATATATGCGGCTTTCCCGATTGACGTGCAATTAGACTGAAGTCGTTTCGACGGACCGTGCTGGTACCTATTTTTACCCAATATGACCGAGGTTCCTTAGCATGAGAAACCAGGTTTCTTTTCCAGGTTTCGTCTGAGGGGGGCCAGATAAGCATTGAAGCAGTGTTCTTCTTCAAAATAGCCTTTGTTATTTTCACTGCTGGTTCGGCAGCGCCGTTGCACTGGTGATGGTGTGGGCTGCTTGTTGACAGACGGCTGCTTGAACTCCGCATTATCTACAGTGGTTGATCGTGTGGAAAACACAGTGCCACAATTGGATCGGACCTCTGAAGGGATCCCATCCGAGGATCAACTTATCCCCTGAAAGTGAAAGGTCACAAATCAAGTACCGACTGAGCCCCCTTACCCTCGGAGCGGAGTACAAACTTAGTCCCGCTAAAACATGCGCCTCCAAACAGTTCAACTGATCCCCGTCCGCTTTCCGCCTCAGTTTCTCCTATTTATCCGATATGAGCGTGGAAATTGTGACAGGTGGCAGCCAGCGAGGCGAAGACGTGGCATTTTATAACGAATTTTACTTTACGTTGCACAAAACTTTAGCGGGGAATGTAAAACGGTGGAAATGCGGAAGCCACAAAAAGTTTAAGTGTACAAGTGTTATAAAAACGTCGTTCGGTGAAATCGTGGAGTTCAGCTCTCACAGCCACGATCCCGATTTAGACATTACTGTGTGTAAAATTCTGTCATCAGTGAAAAGAAAAGCTGCTGCTGATTTTGCCGGCCGACCTGCCAAGGTAAGCACGCTGCAGTTCTTAAGAATTTGTAACTGTCGACCTCACGTTCGTATTTAGTCACCTCAAGGTGTTGCCATTGTTTTAGATTATTAAAACAGCATTAAAGGAATTCCCCAAAAACAACCTCACGTTCTCCCAGTGTAAAAGGATTTGAATTACGATGTGTATTATAATTATAAGTCTCATCGTCAATCAATGCTCTATTATTTTCTTCATTTTGATGTTGGGGGGGGGGGGGGGGGGGGGTCAGTTCGTCGTTAGAAAGGTTTGCAAGAGGGCTGGGATCAGTTGGACATAAGTTTTTCGCTATATTCGTTTGTACCATGGACCAAGTGGTCAGAAATTAGTGGGACTCAGTTGGTATAGGCGGGGATCAGTCGGCGGTAGCCGAATGAACCAGGGCTCTTCTCTATTTTTTTTGTACACGCAGCAGAAGCGATACAGGACTCCTGGAAGCACTGCGTTATAATGTAACCAGTGTCTTACCATGAGGATGCCACACTCCTCACTCTACCTTTTACTGAGCTCTGGGGCAAGGGGAAACTATGCTGTATGGGCGGCTAGTTTCACTTCTTCCCTCATGACATAGTAGAAGAACGTGGTTCGGTGGGTATGCGCTGAAATTCACCATACCTCCTCCACTTACTAAAAATCTCATATAAACCCCTTTGTGTATAAACTTTTATTCGCCAGTTATCATTTATACAATATTAAATATTCAATTTTTCCCCATCCATTGTGCTGTAATTCTTTTTAAGGCGCTCGATCGATGCTTGACGTTCAATGCTACCCAATTTTATTTCTTCTCTTTAAGGTGCTCAATCCCCTACTCTTTATTCTGTTTCTCACTTTCAAATTGATTAATGCCCTTAATTAATTAATTTCTTTATTTTCACTAAAATCTTATTTAAAATTTCCTGCCATCCTTAATTTCTTCATTTCCGCCAGCACCTACTAAGTTTTTAACTGTTCTCCAACAGTAAACAGTTAACAGTCCTGCACTCCATACTACTTTCAGTTGCTTTTTTCTTATCTAACATACTTATTTTTGAAATAAGTATGTTTTCATGGGGTGGGATGCTGTATGGGCGGGTGGTTTCAATCCTTTCCTCATGACAAGATCGACTTACACTTCTCTATGACCACTCGAGTACTGTGCGTTCCAAGTGTTGCTATCTCAAAATAGCGTGAGAAACAGCCTGTTATTGATAAACGCCCATGTGTGCATCTGAGATCGGCTGTATAAATCTTCCTAAAAGGCTGTTTAATGACACAGATAAACTGACCCTAAAACCACTAAAAACTACTGTTGCGGCGTATTGATATCAAGCCGCCCCCTGATCTCCACTTCTTGTTAAATACCTAATTAAGGTGGGAGAAAGCAAGATGGGAAAGGGAGGTCGCGGATCATGAAGTTCATCACAAGCACAACCCACTTTCCCAGCCTTCATTCCATCGCCAGTCTACTTGACAAACAGATCTCCAGCGATTTGATCTCATTTTCTTTTCGCAATATTCATTGTGCTCCACGTGGTGTGTAAAAGGCTTCTAAGTCCTTCTGTAACATCATTCTCCCTGACGCCGCCCCTCCGCTCAAGCTGAACAACAACTTTAAATCCGGATTTTCCTACGTTTTTCATATAATTCTGCTCTAAGATCCGTGGAACACTTCTGACATATTTTCCTTGTCGTTTTCCTAGGAACGAGCTTCTTCAGCACATCCGCATAATTGCTCCGTATCCGACGCAGAAAATCGTCCATCTGTACCCGAACATCGACATCCACAATCGCTTCCATCACTACCATATCCCGGTCAGACCACCCAATTTTCATCTTAAACTTTCCCGACTTTGACACGTCACTATAACTATCTCGAACTCAACAGGAGTATTTTCTTTCGTTTATTCCTCTGTAAAGAGCGCTCTAGGAATAGATAGGATCTCGATAGGTACCTACACTAAACTCGTCGCAACTGATATTGATGAGCTTCAATTAATTTTGTTTTAGAATTTTCTTAAAAATTATTTAATTAAAAAAAATTATTTAAGAATTATTTAAATTTTTATGGAATCTGTTGAGAAAATGACGAAAGCGAAAGGTCTGTGAATTGTTAGGTATTATTGTTATTGTTATTATTATAGATAAATGATTTTTCCAGTACCCAGGTATTTTGATATTTTCGAGTGGATTCAGTTAGACTCAGGTGGATTGGTTAGATTCACGGAGGTAGGTGGATACCTACTCGAAACATCGTTTTCGTCTGCGTATTTCTGGATGCCCTTTGCTTATCAGTATTATTATGATAACAATCCGAATATGTCGTATCGTTGCTAGGGAACAGCCGATTATAATCGCGCATGGCTTTACAATTTTTAAAAAATGGTTTTAAAAATTATTTAAAAATTAAAAATAGGTTTTCAGTTTATTTTATCCATTTAATACGGTCCGCTATGCAATAAAACATATTCGAGGAATTGATATGTTGTTCAATTATTAACACCTCTATTCAAGAAACAACTAGGTACTTCAAATTCACTAACATGGAAACGTGGTGTATTAGGTATCGTGACCTCAGGTAGGAACAGACTACTTCGAAGGACTTTTAGCCATTTTTTGATGCATTTTTAGCGGTTATTGGCTACCGAAATGAAACCGAGGATGAACAAAATTGTAGATTATACAACACCATTCTCTACAACATTTTATACAACATGCATTTGTTATTGCATGTCGCCTAGTAATAAAATATTATTGCATGTCTTATTGGATGTCGCCATGTAATAATCTCTCCGCTTTCAAGGAAAAACAGTGAATAATGGAGATGTTTTTCGAAGCACGAATTGACAGTACCGCATTGCATATCCCCATTCTGTTCTACCGTGAGAACGGAGAAAATTTTGTTTACAATTTTTGTGTGGCGTTAAACGGAGAAATTTTGGGACTGATGAAAGGCTCCCTCAACTGATTTGGGAGGACCCCTCTCCTTGCCATTCTTACTCACTAGTCCTACAGAGGATCCACTTCGAATTTCATCCTCGCAGGTCAAACAGGAATGAAATTAGCCTCAGGGCTCATTCAGCTGGTAGGGAGAGTCCTCACCTCGTCATTCTTAATCAGTAGTCCTACAGAGGCTCCATTTCGAATTTCATCCTCGCAGGTCAAACAGGAATGAAATGCCGTAAGCGAATTTATGAGCTTCTGGGGAATTAAAGTGCTACATTTTTTGGTGTCGGAAGTTCGGATTGTCCCCCAGCCCAAAAAAATACCATGTTAAAAAATATTATGTTGGTTGGCAATAAGAATTTATTATTTCATTCATTAATTTCTGTCAAACTGAGGGAAACCTGGTCTCTCTGAGTCAATACAATAGGAATAACCATACACCGTCCACTGACCGTCTCCTGTGTGTGATGCCGAGTAAATGGAGAGTTGTCGCAACCATTTTCCGAAAAAATGCAACTGTAAAACGTAACTCTGTTCTAGGGTGTCAAACTCGGATGCTAACTATCCAGCGTAAGTTCCATGAGAAAGTTACGTATTCACGTAACTCCGGACATATGTTGAAGTGACGTTAAAGTAATAACTTGTCAATGATATATAATTTGTCTGTCATGTTAACCTCTTTATTCTCATACTAGCTCGTAACATAATTATTCAGTAATAGTAATTATCCGATTTTGATGGGTTTCTATGAGTTATGGACAATTTATAGAAGAGCAATCGTGCCCTTTTACTGTACAACCACACGCACGGCACGGTGAGACCTTGGGTTCTTTGTATATTTTATATACCCACAATAATTGCGAATTATAAGGCACTCACTTACCGTGCTCATGGCTTTCGGATGGCAATGCTCAAGATGAATAGGTACACGAACCACATGAAGTTCAAACTTCCAAATATACCTAAAGAGAACGCAAAATAAAGAGAATGCAAACGGCGGAAAACCTTCCCGAGGCCGGCTCCTCCCGTCTTTCTACAAAATTCGGGGTGACGCGATAGCGCAGCCATGGAGATCGAATTTGGTTATCCGCGAAAAAGTTTACTTACGAGTTACGTAGAACGTAGCTTTGAGATGCGCGACACGCATCTTTCCAATAGCTACGTGGTGTTGGACAACGCAAGTTCAGAAAACGCTAAAACTTACGTCTCGAACGTAACACTTGCGTTTACGTTCTCTCTCCCGATCGTCAATTTTTGGTAGCGACAACTCTCTAATAATGTATGTTTCAACTGGCAGTTTAATCTATTGTTTTATCATGGACTGATTAAATATTCAGTCCTTTCAGATCAGTTATAATTCTGCACATTACGCTCTGACCTCAATAAACTGCTCCTCGTTAAGCGATGAAAATTAGCGTGAACCCCACCGCCACCACCGATCCAATTACCCAAGTTCGTCTGCCAACAAGTTTTATTTGAGTGGAGGGGGGGGGGAGGGTTTTTTTTCTATTTATTTTTCCCCCCTCATTTTCAGGATGGCATAGCGGAGGAATGAGGAGGGCAAGGCAAGGACGACACGGAAAATAGATGATAACAAACTGTCAACAGTCGAGGCTGAGAGGGATGTAAAACCGGAGCCCGTCTCTTCTCTCCCTTGAAATCTCGTTAGCGACTCATTGTGCTTCTTTCCTTCAATTTTTTTTATTCATTCATTCTAGGGCCCTTGGAATTTCGAAAATTAGAGCTGAATATGAGTGTTCGGGAGCGGAGAGGGAGGGGGAGGGTCGCTAAAAAATACACCATTATGTTGCTTCCGGGTCTACCGAAATACCGAGGATCACTTAATTGACTTACTTGACTTCATTCACTAAACTCCTCGTGGAGCGTAAGACTTAGAAGAACAACCTCCTTTATTCTCTGTTCTGTGCCAAACTTGTCACTTCTCCCCTTTCCTTCCTAACCCTTTTTTCCTTCGGGACTAATCGTCTCCAAGCGTGCTTGGGTCGTCTGGCCTGCGTTTACATTTGGGGTTCCGGCCCAGAGCATCGTTTTCGATGGCATCGGTTTTCCTCAGGGTGTGACCGATCTAACTGCAGTTTCCACGGAGAATTTCTGTCGCGATTGGGTCGTGACGAGTTGCTGCCCAAAGGTCCGCAATGTATAAGATGCTAACCTCCCAACTCCCCATGGGACGATCATCTGTTTCCTCATTTTCCTGTTGTGGACGAAAGCAGCGGTCTGATGCTGAATTCTAAAGTCACCACTGGACGAGTAAATAGTTTGGCGCCAACCTTCTCTAAGAAGAGGGAAAAATAGTGTTCCCAACTGATTTTGATTCACCAGTACAAATAATCATTTTTTATTGAAAAAAAAACCACTATTACTTTTTCTTCCTAGCGTTCACTGATGAGCATACTGTCGTGAGTCCCTCCCGGAACTCCAACTCACTAGAATTAAGTTCTCACCAAAAACAACCTGTTAAAATAAGGCTCTGGGAATAAACGGTAAGAGTGGGGCAACCGACGCAGGATCCAGCTCAACCTGAAACCCCACCACCAGGGTGGGGACTTCAGTGTCTATATAACCCCGGATCCTGCGCTATTTTCGCCATTCTACACTTCCTCTAGCTGCTGGCTACTCTCTCTCTATCCTCAACCTCCTCTCTCCAAATTCAACTCACAAATTCTAACACCTCTCATTCCACAGTAAATTCACACACACACACATTTCATCAGGATTTGGTGGAGGTCTCGCCCTTAACCAATCCTGATGAAATACACTACACACCCGGTGGAGGTCCGCCCTTAACCGCTCACACACTCTTCACAAATTCACTCTCAAATTCGTTCACCCTCACACATTTCATCAGGATTAGGTGGAGGTCTCGCCCTTAACCAATCCCGATGACACACACTACACGCTCGGTGGAGGTCCGCCCTTAACCACACAAACACACACTCTAAATTCACACACACACACATAAATTTAGTCAGGATATGGTGGAGGTCTCGCCCTTAACCAACCTGGCGAAATTTATCACACGCTCGGTGGAGGTCCGCCCTTAACCGCACACACACACTCTCACCAAATTTCACTCACCTCACTCATCTAAATTCACTCACCTAAATTCACTCCAAACAACATTTTCATCACACGCTCGGTGGAGGTCCGCCCTTAACCGCAACCACATATAAACCACACACATCAAATTCAACTTTAAATTCACTCCTATCCAACATCCAAACTACCTCCACCTCTCATGGTGAATTTAACATCAACCTAAATTCACCATACATACTAAATTCTATTTCGACGTCTAAAATATTGATATTAAATTTGAAATATTACTATTCTTTGTATAAAAGTGACGTTGTTCAGAAGCAACATTTTCACTATCTTCTTTTCTGCTAATAAGAATGATAAACTACGAATGATTTGATTATTGAACTATTTAAAATGATTTAATGAAAGTTTAGGAACATGGCAAACTTTTTTTTTCTAATTCCGTAAATCTTCTAGAGTAGGTAATGAAACCTCTCACAACAAGTCCTGGGTACGAGCTAATTCACTCGCGACGAAATCGTGGAAACCCATATCAAAGAAAAACGGAGTTATTCAAAAAATAGTCTATTTCCACTAATACACGAAAAACACTGTTATACCGGTTTCGGTGATCAAGCCACCGTCAGTAACAAACAAAAACTGTAACTCCGTTTTTCTTTGAAGTCCTGGGTGCAGAGCAGGGTTCTCTGGGCAGGTCTTGCAATAAAATCGTGGTTTTCCGCTGATTCGGCTACTACCCATGATTTTGATAATAGGAAGCATGTGTATTGCGTGGAACAACATAATATTATTAACAAATTTCAATTGTCAAAGGCTCGTTCATTGGTCGCTCTTTGATTCTTCAAATAAACACAGTAACAGCTTAACTTTGAACACCTGAAGCGGGAGTTATTGGCTCTATTGGAGTACGAAAATTGTTCGACCGGATTTGTCATTATCTGAAGGGAATTTTCGTGAATTCAAGGAGTCGAAAATAAATTAGAGTAAAATAAAAATGAGAAAAAATGAATCAGCCTCACTAGGATGCTTTCGTCCATTCGAGGGTTTTCTGTTCAGCATCGGTATGATGCTCTCGTCCTCAGGGGTTTTTCAAAACTCGACAGGTTCGTCCAGTAGGTTTTTTCACCTGAAGCATCGTACCGATGCTCTCGTCCTCCAACTGCTTTTCATGCCCACATCTTTCGTCCTCAAAAGGTTAACAAACTGAAAGCAGACTCTTTCGGCAGACAGGCACACGACGATCCTAAGGAACATGCGTGTACATTTTGTGCTTTGTGGATAAAATTACACACCGGCATCCCAGGCAATGAGATTGTTGACTCGGCTGCAAAAAAAACTGTTAACCTACCTATGAGAGACCCCCTTCAGATATTTCCCCATACCGACTTGCAGTGGAGCATCTGAGAACATTACGTGAATGGCAAAAATTATTCCACTCGACACATCCAAAATGAAGGAATTGACTTCATGTCCCTTACGGTTAAAACACGCATGTTTCTCGAACATGAGCAGCAGAAAACCAGAGAAATACTGAGACAGTTTCTCGCATCGGGACTGGACACTGCCCCACTGATGAGTTCACACGTCTGCACATGATTGGGAAAGCACAGATCACTGAATACCGAGCCTACTCCGAAGAGGCCGAAACACTCGAATACGTCCTCTTTGGATGCCCATAGTACAATATGGAACGACAAGACCTTTTATCTATGATCTCTGAAGAACAAGAAGTACAGCAGCCCTTCGACATGCGCCATGTGATCAGTTTAAACAATATGAAAATCTATGATGCTATAAAATAATTTATTTAATTCGCGTTAATTTAGAAACAAAAGTGAGTGATTACTCAATTTGTACAAATTATATATTAAGACTGGTAAGATTGACACACATCAACACATACGCTACATTCGGCTACATTCGTATGACATTAGGTGGGCGGAAATAAAATTTTTAGCTGGAGGATAAATTTTTGACTTAGTGGCAGCTATTATCATACAATTTTGGAAGTTAGCCGCGTCAGGCTTGCTCCGGTTAATTCAAGGAAACCATGTTCTTGATTGCTCCAGATCTCCTGAAATTACGTCTGTGTTCTTTTTTAAATTTATTGGCACATTGGAGAAGTTCTGGCCATCAGCGTCCTCAGATTCAGTAGAGGATTTACTAGAGGAACAGGTGCCCGGTTAACCTGAAGCATTTGCAATAGTTCCAAGACCTGATTCATTTGGGCCCTCTCTGTTCAGAGACTTGGGCCGCTTGTGTTTCAAGTTGTTGCTCCATTGTGGATTATTCAGGAATAGGAGGAAATTAATAATAATTACCGACCAACTCTCCGACCACTTCTGAACGGAAACGACAAAACAAAAACAAGAATAGAGTGGAGGGGTTCTTGGACTCCCCAAGCTTCGTCAATACGAACCAGTTTCGCTTTCGGAAACGAGAGCGTGCAGGACGCCATTTTGTCAGCTACGGACAGCATCTACGGTCAAATGAATTCTGGTGAGAATTAAGACTAACACGCCTCGATGCTGCTAAAGCTTTCGACGCATTTCATTCAAGATGCAAACTGTTTGACGAACTGGAAAGCGTAAGAAGCATTGTGGAGTATATGAGGATTATATCATTGACCATTCTTTCTATGAGGATTTCAGGACGGGCCTGTACAAATCATTATGTATTTGATTCCCTAAAAACTTTCGGCATATTATTCTGGGAAGCTTGCAGCAAAATTCAAAAAGCGAGCACTAGAAGTACTGTTCAAGAAGCTATTTAGATGTCCAATAGCAAAGCTCTTCACATTTCTCAACGTTCTGAATATAGTTCCGTTAGATAGTTTAGTATAGTTGTTCATTGTACATATAAGAAATATATGCCTGTTCATAAATAACAACATAGAAAGATTCACCAAAAACCTTCGTGAATCAAGAGGAAAATTATATAGAATCAAACCTGAAAAAATACAAACCAAATTCGGTGGACATTCTACAGTATTTAAGGGAAAATTGATTCTAAATATATCATTTGACAAATCATACCATTTGATCAATACTCAATGCCATTCGAAACTTTCAGTAAGAAAATAACGAAGAAAATAATAATTTAAAAAAAGAGTGACCGTCATGAAACACAGCACCAATTTCCACCCTGAATTTCTACGCTAAATTGTTCACGTTTCCAGCGAAACATACAAATTCAAATAAAGTAAAGACAAATAAAAGTTAAGTCATCTGAATGTAGTAAAGTAAATTTCGAGGTAGCAAGCAACACTAAACTGGGTTTTCGGCCTTAGGCTTTCCAGTTCAGGCCGCCACATTTCAATGTATAAAACGCATTCATGTTTGTATAATTACTAGCACCATGCAATTAATTACCAGCCTTCCATAATATTAATTAGTGCATTAACTGTGTAGTAGTCATGTTTATTCGAATGAGTTCATAAAGTTCTACTCTGCTGTATCTATTTTGTATTATTATTAATAAGGGTTAGGAACGGGAGGGTTGGGTACTAGTTCCAGAGGGAGTTGCTCCGCAATATAATTACATTCCTAGTATGTGGGAGAAAACCAAGTTTACTCCCGGAATTTTTACTGAAATTATGAGGCAATGAATAAGGAAACTAAGTAATTAATTTAACATTGACTTATTCTAGGAAGATATGGATGTATAATCCTATTTAAACAGAAGGTGTTGAAAGGAGAGCTCAACTCGAAGAGCCGGCTCTGAGAAATCTCCGGACTGCTGCTGGCGGGTGAAGGTGGGATTTTCGTGACGCGTCTCACGGCCGCGCGCTCGTCTCGTTGTTTTAGATGTTTTCTTTCAGTTTAGTTCGCGACGTCTCTGAGTAGACTTGCGCTTCCATTATTTCTGGAGGAAGAGTAGTTCATGTTGTTGAATGGGAGAGATAATGCACCAATTTTCAAAAATACAGGCGAAGAAGGATTTTTCAACTCCTCATTAACGGGCACCTAAAAAGCCGCGGCTCCCAGCCGCTTCAGCCCGCGTTCCGCCGCGTCAAGGAAACTGGTTCTAATGAAAAAACATTGAAAAACTTGTAGGCGTCTGGCCGCGTCAAGGAAATCCCACCTTCAGATAAGGCGAAAGACGGTGTCACAGGAAGACAGAGCAGTAGCTAGGTGTCTATGTGAGCTCGCGGTGGCTGATGAGTTTGAAATACGAGTAACTGTTTCTTATTACAATAACCTGACGATTAGTAACTCCCGTTGATTTGGGTCTTCCTGAGTTCAAATAAGTAATAAGGTACACAAGCGTGCAAGGTGCACAAGTGTATTCAACACTTTTAATTTACTTCTGGGCGGGGTTTGCCTCAGAAGCGAAACTGATAGGCGGTGGGTACGCACTTACAAAAATTATATATTTTTCATTGTTTTGGTTTATTATTCTGTAAATAATACACCTATGTATTCCATCAGCAAAAAATTTTTATAACACCCCCTCAAAAAATTTTCTTTTACGTTTCAAGGTGCGTAGATTCCAAAAATGCAATGTCCGTCCGCCGTATTACGTGTAACGGCTTCATTTTCGGCCTAACAAAATCGTTCTTCCGCACACATGCTCCATTTGGGCCCTAGATGTGTCCCGAAACTTTGCAGCCAGACCGGAATATACCCAGGGGTGTTATGAGTTAAAAGGGGTATAAAAATAGGTACTCTTTGTGTGTTAGTAACATGAGCTTTTGAGGTATTGTTTTCCATGTTTTTGGGACGAGAAGACCGAACATGAAGTCGATTTTGAAGAGTGGAAAATCTAGGTTCTACCAAATGTTCAGCTCCCAAAATTGATTTTTCGTGAGTCAAAAACTTGGGAAATCGTCTGAAATCACAATCAGTTTGTATAATAACACTAGAAAACGTTTCAACACGTGGATCAAGACGATTAAATGGCACTAGGTACCTACCAATGATCGAAGATAATTTGAAAAAAAAAAAAAAGAGCCTACCCAATTCGTGTTTTGGGGGCAAAAATTGGTGGAAACCATCAGAAATAGCTATTCGAATTATTTAACGTCGTGAAAGAAACAATAAATGAACAGCCAATATTTCTGTAGGAATTTCCAATAGAACAATAAACCCATGTGACAAGGACTTTGCAGCGTTTTTTTCTCGTACTAGGGTGTGTACGCAGAAAATGGAAACGATCAGTGACGTCTAATCGTGCAAGTGTATGCCCGTGGAATTCTTCGAAGGTGCTGGGGTGTGCAAGCGACGAAGAATCGTAAAAAGAGGTGATGCGATGATTAATCGTGTCGCCTGATCATTCCACTGGATGTGTTAAGTATTGAACGAAGTTTTACTTACGAAGAAGTATATTTCATTGCTTGAGGAGTTCTCTTGGCTTGACGGTAATACCAAGATTTGTCGTAGGTTCATAAATGCGTGTTAACTGACATTCTTTCGGAAAATTTCGGGACATCCACTCACGAAACTCAGACGTGTTGTACGACTGCGCCAGTTGTTTGACATCACTAAAGAAGGTTATAAGTATAAATAGAAAACTCTTTTATTTATAATACCGGGTGTAATAAGGACGAGCGACCTGTGCTGAGACGACACCAATTGGAGAATATGGAAATAGTTAAAAACCAGGGATGGATTCAGGACGCACTGAACCGGGAAAGAAACGATCTGATTAGAAAATCCATGTTGGTAACGAAAATCTAGACCGATCGGAATTCCTCATTTCCATCGATTACGCACTTGACTGTGAATCACTAATCGATTTTGAGTGACGGAAGTATGCCAAATCGCCATTCAAACATCAGGTCGGTGTGTACCAACTCTTCAAATAGGTAAGCTATCTTAGTACAAAAGAAAAATAATATTGTGAACGACCCAAAATTTTAGTTACCTGCCGCACATCCTCCAACATCTAAACTTCCACTCGTTTCCGACATCAACGAGGAAATTGTTTCTGCGTCTTTCTGTATGCAATTTCTTGTTACATACCTAACCACTATTATAATATAATAGTGAGATACTATCTAATCGTGCATTGGTCCACAGATCATATATCATCAAGATCGAACCGGTAGGTACTTCGTTTTCGCAAATGCAAACGTGCAATTTCTGATACTACCGTACTCCGGTTATATTCGAAGGAATTTCCTGAAATTTTCAAGGACAATGCAGATTAGGGTCATGATGATCCCCTATGAATTTCATTACAATCAAAATAATAATAGCGCCTGCGCATGCGCGAACAACGATTACACTATGTCCGTTCTATTCAACCGATTTAGGAAACATTTTCAGGGATCATGCAGATTGGGTCCCTCAAGTTCTCAACGAATTTCACAGTTATTGGTGGTACAGTTAAATAACAGTACAATCCCCGGATATATTCGACCGATTTTGATGAAGTTTTCAAGAGTCAGTCATTTGGATGTTTTGGCAGAGCCATCTCAAATGTATATGTACAATAGGAGTAGATGTATATTTAATTTTGAAACATTCAACTTGTGGATACATGGTACTACTTGGGCCATGTTTGACAGGCCATTTCGTGGTGCGGTTTTTGATGGGGAGGATGGCACCGTACGTTTAGTACCCATGAACTGCGGAAAACTAGACCAACGAATTAAGCATATGAATCGAAGGGATGGTGTGTGGAAGCTATACTGCCAACTCACTTGGAAAATGTTTTCCTCAATGGTCGAGAAAGCACAAAGGTATTTATTTACCACAGAAGAACAGTAATCGACGAGAAGTGTTCTTGAAAAAAGCCAGACGGCACCTGGAGGCATAGTTAAGAAGTACTACAAAATTACGACTCTAAACTCTCCAAAAAGCAAAATAAAGCATGCCCAATAAAGATTCGAACAGATTTTATAGAGACTGAAAATACCTCAACTAATAAAAGTAGAAAATAAAGCGGGAACAACAACTAGCAATGGATGTGAGCTGCCCCGGGCGATAAGGTAATTGTAGTGAAAGGTTGGCACAGGTAGCTTTGATCTGCTGCCCCACCTCTACGCCACTACACCACTTTCCCACATCAAACCAACTATAAAATTGTTGAGTGGTTCATTCAACGAAAGAATTCTGAAAGACCCGAGGAAGGTGGTAATAACACGTCCAGAGCGAGGAGAACTGCCCAGTGAAACCACTATCAAATGCCTTCGTACTTGGAATAAAACTGCACTGAAATCCACTATTATTCCGTGCCTTTTTATTCGGAGTTTTTATTTTTTTCTGTTTGTCTTAGTTTTTTACAAACAGAAACTAGCAACCGCAATCCCATGTTAGGCCTATAAAATGGCTGTGACTCCTTAGTGAGGTATGTAGCAGACAGGGTTGCCTATCAACAGGTTTGCCCGCCGTATCCGTTAATTTTATTTTTAAACCGACTACTTGGAAGGCTTATACACGGGGTGGAGTCCGTTAAAGGTGACGGGGAAGCTCAATTTACAAGGTGGTTCGTGAATAATTATTTTAGGTTCCAGGCCACTCCACCTACAGCGCCTCACAAGATACTTCGAGTAGGTGAAGACAGTTCCCCACTCTTACCTGAGAATATCCCTAACTAACCCAATTCACGACTGATAATATTTATAACCTACAAACCAATTTCACCCCAAAAAAAAAAACTTTTCAGCCCGAGTCCTATGAAATTTATATGGGGGTTTTCAGGGACCAACCCCCATCTACCTCCAAATTTAAGATAATTACGAGCATTTTCTCGTAGAGTTATGCGCATGAGCGGACGAAATTTGCGAGCAGACTAAAGAAATGCGTGAGGCACCATATCCAGGCCAACCCACAAATAGCTAACCTCCACATTTCAGCTAGTAGGTACGAGGAATTGTGTGCGGACAGACGTGCGTTGCGATGCCCGGGTTGAAACGTTTATCCGATGTCCATGTTTGCTTGTTCCCAAACATGTAACTTAGTTTTTGTCGAGTTGCGCATCAATAAATTACGGTATCGTCAATATATGGGGGAGGGGGGGATACCCATGGTCCTCGAATCGCTGAATTTTTTCCAAATTTGCTTTCTCCGTTGTTAGCTGATGACAAAACTCGAATCGGTTTGCCGGAATACGATATATTTGTTTGGTTTCCAAGATTACGCTGTGTACGGCAAAGAAGTCCTTGCCGCTACTTCTTCATCCATGCTAAAGCATAGCAGAACAGATGCCGCGACTTCTCAGGTAGTAATATCGATCGATGTCACTGCTTACCTCAACGTTGCGGTTTATATAAAGCAAGCTGTACCCACAGAAAGGCGGTAATGACGTCATCAAAACTTCCACACTTAATTAAAAATTAACTACTTACGTCTGGTCCAAATGAGAAATATGCACCAAATCATCTCAGTGTCTACTTTCATATAAAACGATAACAAAAATACGTGGATATTCCCCATTGCCGGATATAAACATTTTATTTTAGCGCCATCCACCGTCCGCCGTACCATCAATATCCATATAAAAAATCCAAAATGGATGCAAAATTAAGTATTTTTGAGGTTCTAGTGAATGTGATCGTTTTCCACGTTTTTTGGGGTGAGAATTAAATATAAAGTTGATTTTGACCATTGAGTGAAGGATTGAGGTTCTAACGAAGTTTTAACTCTCAAAATTAAAAATGTATGGGCCAAAAACCTGTGGCTGTAATCACCAGAAATCTGCATAACAACTAAGGAGGTAGTATTAACAGGCGAATCAAGGCAATTCAGTGACAATTTCACTGATCAAAAATAATCAGAAGTAGCAAACTACCTAATATTCGAGTTTAAAACCATCAAATTAGCTTTATGGTTCTGTTCACTGAGGCCCCAATCGTGCCGTATTCAGTCGAGGATGATAAACCCATGTGAAAAGGACTTAGCAGCGTTTTGATTTATTATTCTGTGAATAATACATCTATGTATTCGCTCAGCAGAAATTTGTATAACACCCCCTCAAAATTTTTTCCTTTACGTCTCAAGGTGCGTCCATATCTACTTTATTTTCATTCCAAAAAATTCGTTCTTCCGCAAACAGGCTCCATTTGGGACCTAGTTGTGTCACGAAACTTTGCAGCCCGATCGTAATATACCCAAGGGTGTTATGGGTGAAAAATTGGAGTGAAATGGAAGTAAAAATGGGGTTTTTGGTGTTATAGTAACATGAGCCTGTGAGGTATCATTTTCCTCACTTTTTTAGGACGAGGAGACCGAATATGAAGTCGATTTTGACCAAAGAGTGGAAGATAGGGGTTCGAACGAAGTTTCAGCCTAAAGTCTACGTTAAACTTTGGTCTAAAATCGTTGTTCTTCTGCACACAGTTTGGGTCCCCACGTCGGCCGAGGTTTGGGTGCTCCAAACCTCGGCATCCCGGTCGGAATACATCCAGGGGTGTTATGGGCGAAAAATGGGTGTAAAAGTAGGGGTTTTCGAGGTTTTTTGCGGTTTTAGTGAACATGAGGTTGTGAGGTATCGTTTTCCATGTTTTTTTTTAAAGGGCGAGAAGACCTAATATGAAGTTTATTTTGACCAAAGAGTGAAGAATTGAGGTTCTAACGATGGTTCAGCCCCCAAAATTCATTTTTTATAAGTCAAAATCCCGGGAAATTGACTGAAATCGCCATAAATTTTTATAAAAACACTAGAAGTATATCAACAGTTGAAACAAGACAATTAAATGGCACTATCAATGACCAAAGTTAATTCGTCAAAAATAATTCGTGTTTTTGGGGGCCAAAATTAGTGGAAACCATCAAAAATAACTATTTCAATTACTGAACATGAAAGAAACAATAAACGAATAGCCAACATTTCTGTAGGTACCTATGTCCGATAGAATAATAAACCCATGTGAAGCGGGCTTTGCAGCGTTTTTCTGAAAGGGGAGGAATGAATGTTAATCAAGAGAATGTGGTGGGCCGCAATATCGGGGGAGCTACCGAATATGTTTGTCATGGAGTTTTCAGCTCAACAAGCGTGGATTTCAAAGCGGCTGTTCATTTCCATTTGAATTATGTGTCAGCTGGGGTGGTGCTAGACAAATTTTGCCGCCTCATCTCTTCATTGTACCCGTCCCCTCGGCCAACTATACGATGAGACGGCAACTGCACCGTCTACCACGTTGAGCAAACCTCTTTCTTGCCATGTACCCAGAATTTGAATTCTCTAATGATGGTCTCACTAAATTAAAAATCTCGTTAGCATTGACCTCCACAATCTTTTTGTCTATTTAATCCTCTGTTAGTGCATTATTACAGTGAATCCTTCTTGTATTGTGAACGATATTACTATGATTTACTTTAATTAATGCAACTGAACTTGCCCGTACTAAGTAAATGAGTAAATTTTGAACAGCAAGAAAAAGCGCAGACCAGATTTATTAACCGGTCGAGAAGCACTCTGCAGTTATTTGCTGAGGCTGGAAACAGGACGAGGTAGACTATGTGTCAAAATTGTCTACAGAGTTTTAGGATGGTTGATGAAAATCTTAGAAATGTCCTCGAAGAGGAATCCACGAATTGGCTTCGATCTGCTTGTACAAACTATAAAAAGAGGATCCGGTATCCAGATATTCAATTGGGCGGCGCAAGTGAAGGAAATTTATTATGAGCTGCATTGGGTTTGGCGGATTCTGGGGGAGACTGGACGGCCATGATTTGCGTGAAATACGGAAGATTTATGGTTATTTGCTTCAGGAACAAGTTCATTCACGAAGGCCTGGAAAAAGTGGCAACTCTTCTTTTCTCTCTCTACAGCTATTGGAATAGAGGCATTCAACCACAAATATTACAATTTTCAGTAGCGCACACGGCTCTATGAGCTCTTCTTATCATGTGGAGGTTCTTCTTTGTGAGGCAGTGCCCAGTCCTCATCCGGGAGATCGTCTTAAAAAACTTCCTTGGTTTCGGACTATTTAGTTTTGACAACCAGGTGTAATTTTTCATGTCTCTGACCATCACACGTTGCTCTTTCCTTTCTGGCACGAAGTGTGATACGCTTGTGTCTTTCCCGAACACTCTAGTACTTGAGTCTGTGACAGTGGGCTCTCGAGAGTCCCCTCTCTAGACCAGTGAGATTATCACCGGTTAAGAATGGATCTAGATTAGGCTTCCGCCAAGCGACCTTGTCTCCACCGGACCAAAAATCTACTCGAGAACAGCCACACTGTCACACTCCTCTTCGCATGACATTCTGAGTAGCAGACGTATCAGAGGGAAAAGGGGGAATGAAAAACAGTATGAAGTTCTGGTTCAGGAAACGACATCTGAACAACTTCAAGGTGACTAACCCTCATCGTAACGGTACTACCTCAATAATATTTACTGGCACAGAACAAAGTTCCTACATACGAGTATTGGTGGATAACGTTGTCAGAGGTTGTTGTCCAGTGAACTGTGCTCATTAGGGCAACGTCTAGGTGATCAACCTCCACCGTTAGGATGGAACAACTAATGGGACTTGAAAATATTGGGACAGGGCATTGCTCGCCGTCAAATGAGCTCAATATATTTTAATAATATTGAAACTCTAAAGGGGGGAATGAGGGTGGGGAAGCCAATGGATGTATTATCAAAGGGAGAGGATGTTTGTAAAGGAATCCTTCTGGAAACCTTTGGGCTTACCCTTCTGGTAAGCCCAACAAAGTGGATGGAGTATGGTGAATTACTCAGCGCATACAGCCCCCCCTCTAGACCAGTGAGATTATCACTGGCTAAGAAGGGATCTCGATTAGGCTTCCGCCAAGCGACCCCGTCTCCACCGGACCAAAAAACTACCCGAGAACAGCCAGAGTGTCACAAGTCTGCTTCGGGGAAGAAGATCTTCATAGGTTCAATCCCCTTGCATACTTATGCGATTGATTGAGCGATTTGTTTAAACAACGAGGGTGCGATTAGGGCCTGGCAAACATTATCGATAATTGGTCCTCGATACAATCTCTAATTATAAAAATATTATTAAACTATAACTACGATATAAACTTCACTTCCAATACTTATAAACTATTTTCATCAGTACATGCTATAGGCTTTACTTCTGATATATTTCAACCTATACAAATACCGAAAGAAAAGTAACAATAACGATCTTTCAATCTTCACAATAATTTTTACCGTATTCATTGCACATTTCCAACAATTTTTTCTATAAACTGGTTTGATACTCATTATAACTAAACGGTTTGTTATAAAGACTTGCTCTGTCCCTGGGAACCTGAATCATGATCTCAGCGAGTCTAGTGCCTGGCCTATGAGCTAGTCATGAACATTCATTATACAAAGGAAGGCAATTTAAACTTCAAACTCTTGAATACCATTGTTCAGTTGAGTTACATTTTATCCAGATGAAGTACAGACGAATTCCTTCCAATCGTAAGCTTCCTATTTGTCGGATTATGTCCCCTTCCAATTTATTTAATTGGCTAACCATTTGATATCCTCCAGTTTTATTAGAGCACTCTGAGAATCGGAGATGAAACAACATTTTTGATGATCTCTTTTGGCTCGTGCTGACAAAAAATATTCCCTCGAGAGGTCTCGCTTGTCCTCCCGGTATAATATAGAAGTGTTTTTTATATTTATTTTTTTAATCGTAAACTGAGCCCATGCCATGAATGTACGTAAATTTGCCTTGTCAATAAAGCCTGGTTTTCCATTTCATTTAAAGTTTCAGAAGAATTTTCGCGTTCAGTCTCCACATTACATGAAGGTTGCAAGTTTCGGATTTTTGGGCAGAAATTTGGACAACTAGCGACCGTGCGTAACACTCGATCTCCAAGTTTCCAAATACGTGATTTCTTCATTCTTCTCAGGAGTGATACTAGGAACGAAGGAAAATAACAACCTGAAAAAAGCTTTTTCACGGGTACTGCCGTAGAAGGCCGTAGCAGTAAACAAGGATAACTAATGGCGCTGCTCGTCGTCAGAAAAAAGGGGCTGGGTCCCTAAATTTGGGTCTTTTAAGAAAGACGAGTGTCCGAATCGCTGGACACAAATCTTTGCGAACGGCATTAAAGGTAAGTTAGGAGGAAAACATCCCCAGCATCGGGGTGAGGCTTAAGCGCTTCCTTGCTCACTTGGCCCTCGGCGAATATTGTTCCCTCTGCAGGAAGTTGGCTCCATTAGGGAAAACGATGACACGGAACACGGGTTATCTAGACACACGGAACACGGGTTTGACGAATTGCTCATTGCCTTTATTTGCTTTCAGAAAATATGCTACTGGAATAGGACCTTAATTTTTGGAAGATAAATGAAATTTGGTGAAAAAACCCTGCAAAGTCCTTGTAACATGGGTTTATTATTCTTTTGGATATACCTTCGGAAATGTTGCTGTTCATTTATTGTTCCTTTCATGAGAAATAATTGAAATAGTTATTTTTGGTGGTTTCCACCGAATTTGGCCCCCAATTTTTTTTCTTTGTAGATCATCTGTGATCATTTATAGTGCCATTTAATTGTCTTGATCCACTTGATAATACTACATCTAGTGCTATTATACAAATTTATGGTGATTTCAGACAATTTCCCAGGTTTTTGACTCATAAAAAATGAATTTTGGGAGCTCAACTTTCGTTACAACCTCAATTCTTCACTCTTTGGTCAAAATCAACTTCGAATTCCGTCTTATCGCCCTAAAAAAATGGAAAACAATACATCAGAAGCTCATGTTCACTAAAACCTCGAAAATCCCTCGAAACCCCTGTTTTTACACCCATTTTTCTCCCATAGCACCCCTGGGTGTTTTCCGATCGGGCTGCCGAGCTTCGCGGCAAAACTAGGACCCAAATTTGTTCCCTGATACACTCCACATGAAGATCATGTGATGAGGTTGTATCCACGGATGGATCGTATTGTTGTTTACGTCAAATGTTCATTATAACTTGCGATATCGTTGGATTGTGTTGATGCTAAAGTAAAATTTATAACAAAGGTTATGGGCCCAGATTTACTCTGCTAACAATGGAAGAAGAAGAAAACAGCAAGGTAAAGATACGTGGACTTGTGAAGTTGAACCGAAAAAATGATAAAACTTGGTCATTCAATCTGCGGTTAGAATTAGAAGACCAAAATTTATGGGAAATGTCTGCACTGAAGATGATACAAAATTTGCAACATTGTCAGAAGAGAAAAGGAGAAAAGCCTTCAGACTGATTGCAAGGACTATTACAGAAGAATTACAACAAGACATATTGGGTTTCACTTGCTCTCGAAGCCTTTGGAGGAAGTTAGCTTCAAGATTCCAACCTATAACACGATTGCGAAGACTTCAAGCGTCCAAAAGTTGCACACAACGAGAATGTTACCAAATGAAGACATGGAGTCGTACGTAAATAGAATAATGGGGTATGCTTCGGAAATTGTGAAGGCTGGGAGTACTACAACGGAGGCCGGTCCGGGTTTGGGATCATGTGGCCGAAAACGCGACGGGTTTGGGATCAAAACGCTACGGGTTTGGGATCTTGGAATATTCGAAAAGCAACGGTTTTGGGATCATGGCGTAACAACAACGTTTAATAGATTGCGTGCATACCTGATAGAATGATTCTAATGAATTTGTCATTGTCGTCAATAATGTTTGCGGTTACTCGTCATCGTTGTGTTCATCACATGGACCGCTATACCTCGTGCTCACGTTCGATAGGTAGCTCATAATATCATGGTCGGCAACATACGTCTTCCAAAGATCATCCAAGTACTGCAATATATGTGTACAATTCTTCCTTGGTTTGTTCACAGTCCCTACAAAATAATGTTTAATGTACACGATAATGTTGACTATGTTAAATACTGTATGCCCCAAAGTGTCACTGTGTTTAAGGCATGATTGGTTTTAATTTTGAGTATAGGCTATATTATAAATGTTAAATACCTTTCTTTACGCTCGATATTTTCAACTCGCTTTTCATTTGAATTTCTCGAAGTACGGATATAAGAAGATGTATATTGGGGTGAGGAATGTAGAACTGATTGTTAAAATCCCTGCTTCTGCACCGTTCGTCGTTCTCAAGGTGCTGTCATTAGGAGCATAGGCCCAAAGTGGTGGGTGTAATAAGCTGTCTTCTTCGATGTAGGTTGTATGGACGTAGTAACTAAATGCCGTGACTTTCGTAATATAAGCTCAGTGGACAGAAAATAACCTTATCGAACAGCGGTGAACGGATAACTGAGTGAATAGGTTGTAATCCTAACAAGGTGACAACAACTGATCACCTGACCAAACATGAGCAGTTTCGTCGGAACTCCGCTCTCTTTCCGTGATTCCAAAGCCGGCGCTTGCCGCAATCCCAACCCTGTCGTCTTTTCAGCCCCCTTTCACCAGTCATGATCCCAAAGCCGTGACAGCCAAAACAGATGATGAACAAATCTGCAACGTAATGATAAATGGTTTAACTGATGTATATGAAAATTGATCACTGTACTTTTAAAGACGACGAATATATCCCAGAAAAACTTGAAAGCTTACTTTGTGGAGAATACAAAAGGAAACCTCTAAAGAAACAGGAAGATGTTTCTCAGGAACCCAATGCTTTATTTGTCCGAAGGAATTCGGATGGTAAAACTCTTGATCGTACTAAACGATTCGATAGTCCACGAAAATGCTTCATTTGTGAAAGAAAGGGACATATAGCGAAATGCTGTAGGTCCAGGAAAGATTTAAAAATAATCTGCCAAATATGGATGAAAAATCAATGAATGACACCTGTTTGAACGTTGCATGTTTACCTCGAGACAACGAGTGGTTGATTGATAATGGAGCTAGTATCCACTTTATTCCACATAAAGACGGCTTTATAGAATATACAGAACTGAGTAATCAGAAGTCAGTTTCATTGGCATCGAATGTCAGCTGCAAAATTGCAGGTATGGGTATTGTAGCATTTACGTCTAGAACCAACTCTGGGGAATTTAATATAAAGTTACATGATGTCTACCATGTTCCTGATTTTACTTTCCGTTTATTATCAATTGCAAAAATGGAAATGAAAGGGTACAATATTATGATCAAAGGTGGCAAATGTGAAGTTTTTGACGGAAAAGATATAATAGTCCTCGAAGCTGTTCGAGGGGATTCGAACTTATATCCATTGAAGACCCATCATACAAATAATTTGAGAGAGAAGAAGAGTAACGAGAACACCATAAGTATATACGCGAAAAATTGGCATCAAAGATTTGGCCATGTCAACGCAGATACTATCAAGTTAATGCATAACAAGGAATTGGTCGTAGGACTGGATGAGGGAAAATTGAAAGGAACAGAAGGATTATGTGAACCGTGTATGAAAGGCTAGCAAAAGAAAACCTTTTTCTAAAATTGGAAAGCAGTTCACAACTCAGTTACTTGAACTCATTCACTCCGATGTATGTGGACCAATTCCAATTGAATCAAATGGTAAATATCGTTATTTTGTAACATTTATCGACGATTTTTCCAGACTCTGCCTTCAAATTTCAAAATTTCAAATTGGAGTATATACCTACAGTGGACATCGCAGAGGATCTTCTTACGAAGGCATTACCACGGCAGAAGAATGAATTCTTCAAGAATTTTTTACTGGGGGAGAGAAGGAGAGGCGAAGAAAAGGGAGAAGAAGAAGGCAGAGTCTGATACACTCCACATGAAGATCATGTGATGAGGTTGTATCCACGGATGGATCGTATTGTTGTTTACGTCAAATGTTCATTATAACTTCCGATATCGTTGGATTGTGTTGATGCTCACGGAAAATTTATAACATTCCCAAATGGGGGCCCAAACAGTGTGCGGAAGAACGACGATTTTAGACCATAATTTAACGTAAATTTAAGGGTGAAACTTCGTCATAACCTCGGTTTTCCACTCTTTGGTCAAAACTGACCTCACATTCGGTCTTCTCGTCCTAAACATCATGGAAAACGATACCTCCGATACCTCAAAAGCTCATTACAAAAAATGCCTATTTTTATACCCATTTTTCATTCATAACACCCCTGGGTATATTCCGATCGGACTGCAAAGTTTCGGGACACAACTAGGGCTCAAATGGAGCATGTATGCAAAAGAACGAATTTTTTTAGACCGAATATGAAGATAGGGCGTACGACAGACGGACATTGCACTTTCTGAATCTACGCACCTTGAAACGTAAAAGAAAAAAATTTGAAGTGGTGCTATACAAATTTTTTGTTGAGGGAATACATAGGTGTATTATTCACAGAATAATAAACCAAAATGTCGATACAAATCCGTAAATTCAACTCTGGATTTCAAATAAAGCGCGTAACGTATGTAAGTATTCAGTGCAACCGCCACAATTGTACTTGTAACAGCGATATGTGAGTATTCGTGATAAGTGAGCCAAACTGCACATCCCCTCACCCCCAGGACCCTCCGAGATCGGAACCTTGGAAGAGACGTTGTTTCCGGTTGTGTGGGAGCCAATGGGAAACATAATCTTATTGTCACCACAGGATATTATCAAGCAGCCGTCTCCGAGAGTAGATATCCGATACCGCCTCTCGTCTCGAGAAAACCACCAAGCAGCTTCTCACGCCGTCCAGAGTAACCTGGACGATGTTTCCGAGAACCGAAAAATCCTCGGGCGAATTATTGCAGGCGTAGCCATGCACGGGGCTGGACCTACGCGATGGGAGGAAGAAATCCGGAGGAGTTGTGTACCTACGCCAAAATTTCATTCCTGCTCCAAGAGAAAAAACGCTGCGAAGTCCTTGTCACATGGGTTTATTATTCTATTGGACATACCTACAGAAAATGCTGGCTGTGAATTTATTGTTTCTTTTGTTTTTGACTCATAAAAAGTGTCGTTCTCACAGAAAAGGGCAGTTTTGATTTCGAGTTGAAAAAAAAGTAAAAGTGCTCCAATCGAAGTGAAAAAAATCACGGATGCTCTATCATACCCACAAATTCAAATTCTATGCCGATCCGTACAATACAGGCTTTAATTATCGAGAAAATATTGCTGGTTTTCTCTGAACGATTTTAATACGAAATTTATCAAAACATAAATGTAATAAGTTATCACAAATTTCAGGTAAATAATATGTCCTTTTTTCGCCTTAAATAGGATACCTACGCAAATTGCATTATGACAATAGAATTTCGGTAACTGTTTACACAACCTATTCTTCAGTACTGAATTAGGTAGAAATCAAAATATAACTTTGAGTGATCACAAATAATAGTAGCGCACGTGTTCTTTGTAGGAGTAATGGTACCTATATTACGTTAAACGGAGATAAAAATTTGACGCCTAAGTCACTGGGTAACAAACTTTTCTCCAAATTTATTATCCTAGATGTTTCAAAAAGTTAAGAATGCATTCAAACGCATACAAACATATCGTAGGAACTCAATGAAATATTCATTCGCTGAAGCAAGATTAAGCAAGCCAAACTCCATAGAAACAGACGGAGAACGTGCAATTTGAAGTTTTCAAAGACTTCACAGACGATTGAAAGAGTCTAGCATGCCAATCTTCAAATTTCTCGTCAAGAGACCCTATATTCCAATGTCGAAATTTATACCTACAGTTGTTCTCCCCCAGGTACCCAAAATCTCTGACCCCAAAATGTCAGGTCGACTGACCCAAAATTGCGGCCTGTAGCATGCCAAAAACCAACAGAGAAACAAACAACAAGCAGACGAACAAATACAGATTAGATTCAAAGATAGCCTCACTGCGTTCGGCAATCAGAACGCCACAAAAGCTGGGAAATGTAGATGAACATCAAAGCCCTGTCCCTGACTTTACTGGAGAGGACAGGGGCCGTGATGGACAGGGCCATGACGAAACATGGGTTTTTCTAAAATATTGGCCGCTGGGTGTTGCTTTTTCCAAAGTTATGTATATAAATTGAAACTGGTCCGTTTAGTCTACAAGGTATAATAAACATGAAAATTATTTTTCGAAAACTCTCTTTGAAACAGTGGACAGGTCTTTTACGGTGGTTGCACGACGAACAACGTTCCGGCTGATGTCTGCACGCGCTCGCGTCGGCAGGAGAATCGAATCATATTGGTAGTCGGTGATTTTGGTAGTAGAGAAGGGCAGGAAAACATTGGCGGGAAAGAGAAATCGCGGGAAACTTGCTGTGACCACGAAAATTCAAAAACCCATACCGGACAGGGCGGTGATGGCTCAGCTCTGGACACTCCTGTTTTCCCCCAAACAATATAACCCTTTGGCTCTAAAATTATATCAACCATCATTCATCAATCTGAGGAAGTACTCTGATTGACTTAAGACAAAAAACCTTGATGTATCATGGGAAAGACCTTCAAAACAAAGTCAAAGTTGGGAAGGTCACCTGGACAGGACAGGTCCATGACAAATCGCCTTATTTAACTTATTTTATACATGAAGGGAATATTCTATCATAGAAAGCATTTAGAAAAATTCAGACAATGTTTATTGGAACGACATAAAACGATTTTCAGCTTCTAAATCATTGATGGATTGCAACAATTGGCTTGGAAAGCACTTCTGCCCCTTTCGGTGAGAATGGCCCAAAAAATGAATTTCGGGAGCTTAACCTTCGTTACATCCTCAATTCTTCACCCTTCGGTCATAATCAACCTAATATTCGGTCTCCCCGCCTTAAAAAATATATGGAAAACGATAGGTACTTCACAAGCTCATGTTCACTAAAACCTCAAAAATCCCTCGAAAAACCCTATTTTTGCACCCATTTTTCTCCCATAACACCCCTGGGTGTATTCCGAACGGGCTGCCGTGTTTTAGAGCACAACTAGGAACCAAATGTGTTCCCAAATGGGGACCAAACTGTGTGCGGAAGAACGACAATTTTAGATCAAAATTTTACGTAAATTTAAGGATGAAACTTCGTTAGAACCTGAATGTTCCACTCTTTGGTCAAAATTGACTCAATATTAGGTCTTCTCGTCCCAAAAAACATGGAAAACGGTACCTCATAAGCTCATGTTACTATACTAACATGTTACTAAACCACAAAAAGTACCTATTTTTATACCTATTTTCACTCATTACACCCCTGGCTATATTCCAATCGGGCTGAAAAGTTCCGGGACACAACTAGGGCCCAAATAGAGCATGTGTGCGAAAGAACGAATTTTTAGACTGAAAATGAAGCCGGTACACGTGACACGGCGTACGGCGAACGGCGGACGGACATTGCATTTTTGGAATCTACGCACCTTGAAACGGAAATGAAAAATTTTGAGGGGGTGTTATAAAATTATTTTGTTGAGGGAATACATAGGTGTATTATTCACAGAATAATAAACCAAAAGAAAAGTGGAGTTATTGAAAAAATATTATATTTCCACTAATACACGAAATAACGCGAAAAACACTGTTTTTCAATACAATAACAAACAATAACTGAAGACACATTGGTCAGGTGACCTTATAAATTATCAAAAAGTGAAATGTGGTCGATTTGGATTGGTTGTGAAGAAGAATGGTGAAGGGAACGAAGGAAGGGGGGGTCGATTCTGATTGGTTATGAAGAAGAATAGAAGAAGAAGAACGTTTATTTCAAAAAATCAAAATAATATTCAAATTTTCCACAGATAATATAAACCAAACGGCATGAAGAAGAATAATGGTGAAGGGAACAAATGAAGGGGGGTCGATTCTGATTGGCCCCGGAAGAGGATGCCAAAAAGTGAAAGGAACATAAGGCGAAGGGGGGGGGGGGGGGAGATGGGAGGAACCAAGCTGCTACACAGAAATGAATGCAATAATGGAGAAAAACTTAAAAGAATTACATCATTCAAAGATTTACCCAAACTATCACTCCTGATAATTTCGAATTTTTCAAGTACATCCAACATGCTCCCTTTTGGGCAGAAATGAAGATATTCAATCAACGGTCTGTCTGCAAGATCAAAATTGAAGCTATGACCGGATTCATTCAAGTGACGTGCAAGGGCCGAATCACCCTTATTATCCCTGAAATCTTTTTCATGTTCCTTTATTCGTTCTCTAAACTTCCTACCAGTTTGACCACAATAGTCCAGTCCACAAAACACCACTTTTATCTTGAACATTAATTTAATATTTAACTGAACTTAATGAAGATCTGAGATTATTTTTAGTTTTATATCCTACTTTGAACCCTTTAGAAGTTAATATTTTACCAATTTTATCCGACATTTTTCCGTAATACGGTACACTGATCCAAATCTTTTCCTCAGTCGTAGCTTCCCTAACTAGGCTTGAAACTCCTTCCCTACTCTTTTTTCTGAAAACCCTGTTCCATATTGTATCAATGAGATCTCCCCCTTTGCCATTACTCGCCGCTACACTTTTAATAGTTAACTTTTCTTTAGCTAAATTCGGTTCACTCATTGGTATAGATAAAGCTCTGCTAATCATTCTATGGAAAGCAGCATGTTCGTGGACTACTGATGGATGATTTGAAGTACAATGAATGGTAATATCGCTATAAGTATCTTTCCTATATATGGAAAACTAATGTTTTCCATTATTAAACGAAATGGAAAGATCAAGAAAATTTAGGTGATTACATCCAAATTCCAAGGTGAAGTTAATGAATGGATCTAGGTTATTAATTTGTGTATGATATGAACCAAGTTGTCTTTCAGTCCCTTTCCAAAGAATGATGACATCGTCTACATATCTATACCAATAAAGGAGGCTATATGATTTACATTTTCGGAAAATTTGTTTTTCAAGAAAATCCATAGAAATATCTGCAAGCAATAGAAATAATGGAGATCCCATTGCAACCCCTGGTTGGGTATAGTATTTCCCATCGAACAAGAAATAATTCTGATCCACACAGACATTAAATTACACCATTCATCTTTTTCAAACAAATTTAAAGTAGAATCGTGAATCAACCCATTAACAACATCTTTACATCTATCAACATTAACGTTGGTAAGGAGGCTGACCACGTCAAAAGATGAAGGCACTTGAATATCCTTAATTTTGCTAACCAAATCATTCGAATTTAGAACAGTATGTTGCGGTCGAAATGGAATTTTGCTTCTAAAAAAACTATTCAACTTTTTCGCCAACTTATAAGCAGGAGCACCAATGTATGACACAACTGGTCTCATTGGTGCTCATACCTTATGCATTTTTGGCAGACAAGACAACCTAGGTGCATGCGGATTCAATTCTATAAAGCTGGTTTGTACATAATTATGTTTAAGGATATTTTCAGACTTACCTACTAACTATTTTTCTAACAATTTTTTGAAATTTATCGGTTGGGTCTGATGGCAGTGGTTTACAATTATTGTCATTCAAAAAATTAACAGTTTTGGCTACATAATCAGTTTTTGTCATAATGACTGTAGTATTGCCTTTATCTGCCTCAAGGACTACAAGCTTCTTATCCAGTGCTACAAACTTACTTAGGACTACAAACTTCTTCCTCAGTGCTGCTGCCAGTCGTTCTTCTTGTCCAGGGGGTGTCGTCGTCGCCTTCTTCAACTCTTCAGCGCACAGTGTTTTCACCACAAGTGGACCTTCAGTAGCTTCTATGGTGAATGCTAGGTCCCGTGATGAAGCAAGGCCGTAGGATGAGGTGGGGTTGTGCTTCAATCCTTTCTCCACAAGGGATACTTCTGCTGGTAAAAAGGATATACCAGACAGGTACTCCACTTTCTTGAAGAAGGTAGGTAACGAAGATGGTGTAGTAGATGGCATCGGAGGTCATGGCTTCTGGAACTTCCGAAGTTGGCTGAGCTTCTGCTGAAGCTGCACCTTCTTCTTCGATCCCGTCTGCCAGGCAACATCAACAGCATGCTGTTCCATCATCTGCCACTCACGATGGTCATAACGGCCGGAAAACTCTTGAAAAATGAAGCTCAACTTCTCTCGAGCAGTGCCACGGACGTTAAACCATCTACTCAGTTCGCTCCTCACAAGCTTGAACTGAGCCTCCTTGATAATACGAGAAGGGTGGTTACACATGATGCGGACGTAATTTGGAATAAGTTTTTCTCGAATGCACTGCTGGTTAAAACAAATGTTCCTCTCAGATATAGATATACGTACCTTCAGCTTGACGAATCAACTCGCGATCTCTGCTCGACTTGCAGAACTGATACAAACGAAATCACTCACGAAGAAATCGTGAGCGAAAAACGCGAAAAACTGTTACTGACGATGGTTTGATCACCGAAACCGGTATAATAGTGTTTTTCGCGTTTTTTCGTGTATTAGTGGTTCGATTTTTTTCAATAACTCAGTTTTTCTTTGAAATGGATTTCCACGATTTCTTCGCGAGTGATTTAGTTCGTCCAAGAGAAAAGTCGCTTTCAGGGGAAACCTCTCCCCCGAATTACCAGCGAAATACTTCCACTTACGTGATGTGGATAGTGACTGCTACGGCAAAGGATTTTGGAAGGGGAATTCAGGAGGAGCTTTTCCATCTCCATTGACATCAAACTGAAGAGTGGAGGATAATCGAATGCGGCCCAATTAATCCGATTGGCCCAGAATAGGAATCAAGTTGATCACAAAGGAATCAGGTTGATCACAATAAGTCACGCCCAATCATCAGAAGAACAAAAGTACCTTACCAGTCAGAATATATATATGTTGTCCGTCAGAAGTCTTTATTCTGTTCGGGGTACCTAACACAACCTCACTGGCCTGCCGCAATGAACTCCGGTTATTAGCATTCAACCGCTTGCGAGGCCCGCAGAGGTCTCCAGAACTTCGCATTTACGTAGAACTCCGCGGGTAGAAGGAGATCTTCGAGGATTAGCTGCTTAGCCAACAGGGAAACTCGGAACTCGGGGGAGGTGGCAGTCATCGATTTCGGATGGTGTAGCGGAAGTGGTGAGCTGATTAACAGTAGAATATTAATTCTCTGGACTCCTGCCAATATCGATCTACTCAAAGTTCACCCACCAGCAACGTTCTCCGAAAGCTTCGTCACGAGCAAACGCCGCGCCGGATCCGCCAAAAGTTGATCGAAGGTAACTTGATTTTTGGAGGTAGGTGCTTGGTCTCCCAACTTGATGAAGAACGTGTATACACATTTCAGATTTTAAACTAAGTGGTAAGAATCATCTTGTAACCCTAACTAACGTTCATTAAAACCAACCACCAACTTCTATTTTCAGTAAGACGCCTCTAGGCTCAAGTACATCATGCAAACAGTTTCACAAGTGTTTCGCAATAATTATACTCTATATACGCAATATATACAGGCCTGATCGGCTACAGTGGTTGCGAGTCGTGTGGTGTTACGAAATAGGTACTCAACTCCTTAAGATGTTTTGTGTATCGAAGTGAATTTCAACTCTAGACGGCGAAAATCAGTATTTCCTGTGGGAATCAGGATAACCCTTTTTCCTTCCGGCAGGTCTGAAGTTCACTATGGGCAGTTTGCTGAATTGCCATCAACATTTGGTGATTTTAGCTGATTCCGACTTCAAGCGATTTCTGACCTCCAAAAATCTCAGATTCGGAAGTTGCCGATCTCCGAACCCATCCTTTCATTTAAAAAAAAAAAATTAAAATTAAATTAAATTCTCTTTATAACCCTGGATTTGACCTCATCGGGTATATCCCGGAGAGACTTAGTACTCGAACGTTATTACAATCTTTAGCCCCTGTAGGCTGTAGGCTTCACGTGACTATTATTAGAGGTGAAGAACTAATCGCTGGTCGGGTAAGCACATGCAAGCTTTTCAAAGCTTGTATTGGTGCCCGCCCGGGACGAGAACCAGAGAAGACGCTAACCTTCATCCCAAACGGGGATATTTATAAAGAACAGACGCTCTTGTCCGCTCGGACACCCCAGCCCCTCTCCTTTCGTAAACAATTACGAATATTCGGGCGAAATTTGGGATTTTTTTCCTCCCAGCTATGATCAGACCTTGGCTACGACATAAAATATCCCATATTCCTCCAGAATGTTCTTAATGGCAACCGAAAGGTTGAGTTCGAAGATGAGAAAGTGTGTCAAACTAAGTTTTTCTGGGTCTAATAGCTAAAATTCACAAAAAAATTAATATTTAACCATAAACGTGGTATGGTTACTCGATACATAAACCGAGCATTTCATTTGTCAATTTGGAATTTTCATAAAAGTGGGTAAAATCCGAGTTTTGAGGAATCATAAACGCTATGCACCGTCAAAAAACAGCGAAAACTAAACAACTCCGAAAATTTGCCCATATGATCATGATGACTGACTGCCTTCTTTTAGCGAATTTTCGAGGAAAATGAAGCAACTGCAATGCAACTGCAACTTTTTTAGAGCATGCCTTTTTGAAATGTTTATGGGCAATTCCGTTTCAGAGCATCCCGAATTCATCCATATATATATATATATACCTACATAGTTTACGTGTCACTCCAGACGATATCTGACCTTGGGTAAACGATGAAAATTCCAGAATAATTCCAAATTTTCCAAAATCGCATTTCAAAAAGAATTAGACCGAAGATGAGCGATTTTCAAAAACTCTACGGGGTCAACCAATTTGAGTGTTTAGGGGGTCAAAAATTGGTAAAAACTGCTAAAATTGCGAATAATTGATAAAAAATCACTGAAAGTGGTATGGAAGGGTGAGTTGAGACAGAAAATGACAATTTCAGTCGTTTTTCACATAGAACAGGGGTCGAATTTGGATTTTTGGGGGTAACAAAATTGGTATTCAGGGCTAAAATCAACAGGTATTAATTCACCTGAGGTTGTGTGGGATGGTGAGTCACGACCGAAGGAGGAACTATTTCGACGAAAGAAATATTTTTCTCTAAAAAAACGGGTCAAATTTGACGTTATAAGGGGTACAAAATTGGTAACAATAGTTAAAATCACGAAAAATAATTGTCTTATATATTTATAAGACAAGTGGTATGGTTTCTCGCACTTTCATTTCGCTCATGCTTTGTTGCACGACTGGAACTTTTTTTGGTTTATTATTCTGTGAGTACTACTGTTACGAGGTGGGGAGGTCGGGTAGAGCAAAGATGGTTTTGATCGGGGTTTCTCCCCCATTTCGGAGCGAAACCCCAAAACCACCCTCACTAAACCCTTCCACCCTACCGTACTCCTACCTATTCCTGGGTCTCAGAAATTGAAATCAAATTCCTAACTAACATGTCAAAGAATTGAAAACCTATGGGAAATGATATTACTTTTCTTTACCTTATTAACCTAAAGGGGGCGCTCCACCAACTGTTTCCCTCCCATAAATGAGAAAAGAAACAGTAAATAAAAAGAATAATTTTTCATTTATACAAACAAAAAAACCATGGTAGAGCTACTCTTAATACACCAAGCCAAAACTCAAGAAGCAAGTGACTCCCTTACCATCGTCGGTCTCGCAATTTCTAACAGTGCACCTACTTCAAGTTACTACATTTCTGTCGTGGTATCCTCCCAGAACCACTCTTTGTATAATAAGATCTCACAATAAACATAGTAATGGGACGGTAGACGCAGGAGACCCGAAGGACCTGGTGGGGATCCCCACCATCCTCCACCACTATGGAGGATGGAGGGAGATAGCCCCAGGGGCTATAAAAAATCGACTCCTTCGCCTTCCAACTCATTCTACGCTCTCCTCTAGTCGCTGACTATTCTCTAACCTCGCTCCTCCTCTCGCTCTCCTTATCCTAAAAGATCCCAGGCACGGGGGCAGCCTCCAAGCTGTAACCAAACTGGGCAAAGCTCCTCCTAACGCCTCCAGTGGTGGATCCCTTCGGGTATTAACCTTAAGTGGTGGATATCCTTTGGGCATTAACCAGCGGTGGATATCCTCTGGATGTTAACCGGGGGTGTTAGGTCCTCCTGACGCTTCCGGTGGTGGATACCTTCTTGGTATTAACCGGGGCATCAGGCACATCTACCTACCTCGCCCCTCACCAATGCATCCACCACAATTTCAAACATTAGTTAGGTGATTAGTCGACTATGGGCGACGGATCCTCCACGTCGGGAATGAAACTACCCTGAAAAGGACCTAGACTAAACGTGTGGAAGTGATAGTGTAGTGTCCAAAAGTTACTGTTTGGATTCTAGATCACCTCCAGAGAAAATCAAGATTCAATAATGGACTTAGCTTTCTTCCTAGAACTCGACTATAAGACTTGAGATCAATTTAGCCAAACTCCATAAATGTTGGAGTACCATTATTCAAAACTTCAAATTTCAAGGATACGACTCCCTTGTCATTTAACGGTGGAAACAGTCCTCACATTGCAAAGGGGGATAGGGAGATCAATGGGGCAATAATTCCCGAAGGAGCCACCTAATCCTTCAGCTCTTTCATTGGCCACAAATAGTTTCACGGGAGAACGAGTCAAGATTCCAAAGAAGGATCGAAGACTCACTAACCCTCGAAACCACTGAGGTCCACCACAAATAACAGGGAAGTTCTCAAAGGTTCAGCGTTGCCCCAATTCACATACCCCCCAGATCCCCCCCCCCCCGGTCCTCCAGACTAATTGAATACCCCGGCATTTACTTGAGCTCAGGACCTTATGAGAGGAGCTGCTAAGCTGACATTAGCAGCCTATAGCACATGGAAGGAGGTGATCACATTTATAGCTACTAAATTGAAACCCAAAAACAAAACCTAACTTCTCTCAGCTAAAAATATAGGGAGAATCCTATAATCAAGAAATGCGGTGCTTAACCAAGAAGGAAACTAATGATGCCTTAACTAATGATAGGGAATGCGAACTGAAATTTTAAAAAATCGGAAAGGAAACCTAGTTGGAGAGTTGAAACTCAGAAAAAGTGTGTACTACCTACGAAAAGGGACAAGATGTTACCAAAACTGAATAACAAGGAAAGGACATGGGTTTTGCAATTAGGAGGAACACAATCCATATTCAAGCCCTCACCATTTATTGAACTACCAAGAATGAAAAATGAAAATGGAAAACATAGATAGGAAATTAGTACAAAACCAATTTCATTCAAAACAAAAATAAATTCATAGATTCAATAATTCTTAACAATCTAAAGATGTACTAAAGCCAAAAGGGGTATACAAATTTAAAACAAATCCCAACTTCTACCCACAAATAAACGTTTAAAGTGACCTAACGAGCAACTAAATTAATAATTTGAACATTGCTTTTCAAAATTCCACTTTAAAGAATATAACATTTTCAGTAATGTAACGTTGACAGGAAAATTTTCCCCTAGACCCTTGAAATTACTCCTACGAAACGCCAATAGAAAAGACCCTTAAGATTGAACCACCATCACAAGAGTTGCATTATTTTAAGTGTTTATTAATTTATTAATTAGACATGGAGATAGAGTTAAGTTAGAAAAAAAACCCTTGAGGGCAACTTAGAAGGGGAAAAAAACCTAACCCTATCCCAATGTATTCTTAAGATACGTCTCACATGATGAAACCAAAAAGAATGATTTTAAACTGAGGCCAACTGCCAAAGGAAATTTCATTTAAGAAAAATGTATATACAATTGAAGTTGATGAAAGAACTCTCTAAAAAGAATTGTAAACCCCTTTAGGAATTAGCATATTTTTTTTTATTTAACTTGATTTGTGAAACTCTAATGATTTGGACTGGGAGAAAGGAACCAAGTTCCTACCTTAATTCAGCCGGGGGATGATCGTCCAGGACGCCTCCTCGTCGGTAGACTTTTCAGCAGCCAAGTGTCCCGATCCCGACTTCCCCTTTTCCCAATTCAACTCTTACCGCCCACTCTCCCCGTTTAATAAGAAAATCTTAACTCTGAGGAGAGGGGCGTCCAAGCGAACCTCAGGAAAAGGAGGCCGGGTAAAACAGTGGAGTGATGACACAAAAGTAAAACTGAGAAATATTATTCACGAAAATTGATGAGATTATTTAAGTTGGATTACAATTAAAGGAGGGACACGACGATATTCACCAGTAGTTTACCAAATACCCTAATTTATTACATTTTCTGTTAATGTGGGTATTTCGTCACGTCACATATACAACTATGTATTCGCCTAGCAAACAATTTTAATACACCTCCTCGGAATTTTTAACATGGAACATGTTTTTACGGGAGTAAACCAGGATCGAAAACATCGCGTCCAGTCCAGGGGAACTCCTCTCCCCGTCGCCCACACAGTTCTCCCTCCACCCCACTCCTGCCACCCAACTCCGGGGAGAGCATGGCGAGACCCCACTCCGCCGAAAACTGCTGAGGGGGTTCTACCTACCCGAAAAACGCCAAAAGCAGCTGAGGCCATGTATTACATTACCTTGCGTTAGGTCGCTGGTCAGAGGCTTGGAAATCCCACGAAGTTTTTTTTGCTTCCTCACTACCGAAGGCAGGGGAGCCTTGGATTCGCGATTGAGGTGGATTTGAGGTGATTCATGTCCTCCAAAATGTAAATTTCCACTACCATTTTCCGTTTCAGACATCGAGGAACATATTTGGTTCCGTATCTTTCTGTCTGGTAATTCCTTGCAACACCCATAACTAGTCGAAATAATGGTCGAAGTGGGCTGAAATTTCGGGGGTAGGTGCGGGTTGAGTCACAGATGGTCCTATACCAAAATCATTGATAAAGTACCGTAACTTTCGTCTGCGCATGCCCAAACGTGAAATAATTGGAACACCCATAACTACCCTAAATATCGTTGAAATCAATTCAAACTTGGAGGGTCGGTCAGGAATAATACTTTGGTAGTTGCAAATCAATTTCATTGGAATGGTAATTTAACTTTGATCTACGCATGCGCGAACATGAAATGTTGACCATTTCCTTTTAACGTTGCTAACTACGCGATAAATAGTCGTAGAGAGCTGAAATTCTGAGGGTATACGCGGGTTGGATCGCAGATGGTCCCGTTTCAAAATCGTGAAAATCGTTTAGTCTGCGCATGCGCAAACGTGAAATACTTGGAGTGCCCATAACTACCTTAATCATCGCTGAAATGAGTTCACATTTGGAGGGTCGATCAGTATAATACTTCGATGGTTCCGTATGAACTTCATTAGAATCTTACTGTAATTTCCCTCTCCGCATGCGCTAACATGAAATGTTAGCGTTTCCTTATAACGCTTCTAACTACGCGAAAAATAGTCGTAATGTTACCGTTTCCTTATAATGCTTCTAAATACGCGAAAAATAGTCGTAGAGAGATGAAATTTTGAGGGTACACGCGGGTTCGATCGCAGATGGTCCCGTATCATAACGAACCTACCCAACTAGTCTATACGTTCATGTGATTCAAGTGAGGAAGCTATAGTGCCTACTCGAACTGGCAGACGTTTTTCTACATATCTCCATATCCTCTGTTATCATGTACCTATTCGAAAAACATGTTCCATGTTTCCTTGCTTTGATCCTTGACCTAAACTGTTATAATCCGGTGGTCTGGCGGTGTCCCCCAGATTTCATTCGACAATAAACGTACCGTCATGAACACAAACCACTGGCGGCTAGACGCACCCTACGGCAACGCATTTTTTTATTCTTTCACGTTTCAAGGTGCGTAGATTCAAAAAACGCTGCGAAGTCCTTGGCAAATGGGTTTATTATTCTATTGGACATACAGAAATGTTGGCAGTTCATTTATTGTTTCTTTCATGTGCAATAACTGAAATAGCCATTCTTGGTGGTTTCCACCAAATTTGGCCCCCAAAAACATGAATTAGGCTCCTATTTTCGACAAATTTTATTTGATCATTGATAGTGCCATTTACATTTCTTGACTCACACGCTATTATACAAGTTATGGTGATTTCAGATTATTTCCCAGGTTTTTGACTCATAAAAATGAATTTTGGGAGCTGAACCTACATTACAACCTCAGATCTTCACTCTTTGGTCAAAAATCAACTTCATATTCGGTCTTCTCGCCCTAAAAAACATGTAAAAAGATACCTCACAACCTTATTTTCACTAAAACCTCAAAAAACCCCCGAACAACTCTATTTTTACACCCATTTTTCACCCGTAACACTCCTGGGTGTATTCCGATCGGGCTGCAGAGCTTCGGAGCACAACTAGGACGCAAAGTGTTCCCAAACGGGGACCTAAACTGTGTGCAGAAAAACGACGAATTTAGACCAAATTTTAACGTAGATTTGAGTCGAAACTTCGTTAGAACCATTCTTTGGCCAAAATCGACTTCATATTCGGTCTCCTCGTCCTAAAAAACATGGAAAACGATACCTGACAAGCTCATGTTACTGAAACATCATAAAATCAAAAACCCTAATTTACCCCCATTTTTCACCCATAACACCCCTGGGTATATTCCGATTGGGCTGCAATGTTTCGGGAAACAACGAGGGCTCAACCGGAGCCTGTGAGCAAAAGAGAGAAATTTTTAGACAGAAATTAGAGTAGATACACTGATACGGCGGACGGACATTGCATTTTTGGAATCTAAGCACCTTGAGACGTAATAGAAAAAAAATTGAGGGGGTGTTATAAAAATTTTTGCTGAGCGAATACACAGGTGTATTATTCATGGAATAATAAACCATAATGCAATGTCCGTCCGCCATATCTACTTCATATCTTCTTCATCTCTCCGTTCATATCTACTTCATATCTTCTTCATCTCTCCGTTCATATCTACTTCATCTCTTTAAAAAATTCGTTTTTTCGCACACAAGCTCCATTTCGGCCCTAGTTGTGCCCCGAAACTTTGCAGCCCGATCGGAACATACCCAAGGGTGTTATGGGTGGAAAATGGGTGTAAAAATAGGGTTTTTTGTTGTTACAGTACCTAACATGAGCTTGTGAGGTATAGTTTTCACGTTTTTTAGGACGAAGAGACCGAATATGAATTCGATTTTGACCAACCAGTGAAGAATTAAAGGTGTAACGAAGGTTCAGCTCCCAAAATTCATTTTTTTATGAGTCAAAAACCTGGGAAATTTCGGAAATCACCATGAATTTTTATAATAACACTAGAAATATTATCAACATGTGAATCAAGACAATTGTATAGCACTATCAATGATCAAAGATAATTCGTAAAAAAAAGAAAGAAAAAAGAGCCTAATTCGTGTTTCTGAGAAACCATAGATGATCAGTCAACATTTCTGTAGGTAAGTCCAGTAGAATAATAAACCCATGTGACAAGGACTTCGCAGAGTTTTTTGCTTAGTTATGTATAGTTGTGAACCAAGGCCTGCAGAGAGAGGGATCCCTCTCCACGGCTTGGTTGCCCACAGGACATTGCCCTGGGCAGAAGGTATATCTATACAGGAAATGATAAAAAGTTGTGGAAGAATTTGCTGAATTTTTCGTATTGACATCTCTCCATCCGGAAACTTAGCCCCACGCTACAATAATTCAGAGATGAAAAGGTATTTTACGGAGGTTTCATTGGAGAGAAAACCCCATAATCTACTGTTGGGTTACTGCCAAATCCACTTAATACCGGACCGGCAATGAACTTGGAGTTCAGTAACTTGGGTCGACTCCCTTTTCTCGAGGCCAATCTCACTGACCAAGTGATCATCTCACACGAATGATGTATGTTATTTTATTTATTTATTATTATTATTTTTTTGTGTGTCTCAGTGCATTCTAAAAATGTTGCCGTCATTCTCCATGACGATATGAGTGAATTCTCGGGCCCATCGATTCGCTACTAATAGGTGCCCATTACAAAAGGTGCCGAGCGCAAGCGCCAGCCAGTTCCTCTTAATTGGTGTGTCATAATCGCCAAGACGATTCCATTCCTTTGTGCTCGTCACCTTTTCCCCAAAGTGATAGAAGCGCGAGCCGACAGATTTGAATTTGTTGTTTTCTTGATAGTTTTGATGCGTTCATAGTTGGTATGGGCCGATGTTTATTCTTTCCGCTCAGTGTTTGCTCTCGTTTGACTGTGAACTCATCTCACTATAGGTTATCAGTTTGGTGTCCACAATGTTTCGAATGTCAACGGCTAATAAAGGTGTTCGTTGCCTCGTACTTAATAACTACTTTTACAGACAATTTTGCGAGTATGGTGATGGAAGAGTGAAGTGGCGTTGTACAAATCGAGTCTGTCGTGCTTTTTTTATCACAAATGGCAGCGTGAATGTGATTTTATCATATTACGAAGATGAGCACAGTCACTCGGAAAACACCGCTCGGTACGTGGATTGCCACACGGTCAGAAATTCATGCAAACTCACAGCTGCAGGACAACTGTGTGAGAGGCCCAGCAAAATCATCCGCCATGAATTACATTCGCTGGAAAAAATTATGCTCAATCAACAGGATTTACCAGCATTGCGACGGGCGATTTACCGCACTAAACCTAAGTCTTTTCCAACAAATCCTAAACATCGTGAGGAAGCGTTACAATATCTGGAATCCACGAATGTATGTACGAACAACTCTGAGAAGTTCCTTCATGCCAACTCACAAGCGGAAATAGTTGTTCTCACCACCCAAAGTAACCTGAAAATGTTGCGCCTGCAGGACGTCATTTTAGCTAACGGGCCATTTTTTTATTTCATTTTATTTTATTTTATTTTTTCAAGGGAGTTGGCGCTTATGTACCCTGGCGCTTATTTAATCCAACCTGGCGCTTCCGTCAAAATTGGTTTCAAGGGGCTTGGCGCTTACGTACCTTTAGGTTTATTATTCTGTGAATAATACACCTATGTATTCGCTCAGCAAAAATTTTTATAGCACACCCCTCAAACTTTTTCTTTTCCGTTTCAAGGTGCGTAGATTCCAAAAACGCTGCAAAGTCCTTGTCACATGGGTTTATTATTCTATTGGACATACCTACAGAGATGATGGCTGTTTATTTATTGTTTCGTTCACATAAAATAATTGAAATAGCTATCTCCGGTGGTTTCCACCAATTTTGGCCCCCAAAACACGAATAAGGTACTTTTTTTTTTTTTTTAATAAATTATCTCTGATCATTGATAGTACCATTTAATCGTCTTGATCCACCTGTTGACACTTTTTCCAGTGTTATTCTACAAATTGATGGTGATTTCAGACGATTTCCCAGGTTTTTGACTCATAAAAAATCAATTTCGGGAGCTGAACATCTGGTAGAACCTCAATTTTCTATTCTTTGGTCAAAATCGACTTCATATTCGGTCTTCTCGTCCCCAAAAACATGAAAAACGATACCTTAAAAACTCTAGTTACCAACATGTTGCTAAAACGCAAAAAGTACCTATTTTTACACACATTTTCACTCATAACACCCCTGGGTATATTCCGATCGGGCTGAAAAGTTTCGGGACACAACTAGGGCCCAAATGGAGCATGTGTGCGAAAGAACGAATTTTTTAGACCGAAAATGAAGCCTGTACACGTGATACGGCGGACGGCGGACGGCGTACGGCGGACGGACATTGCATTTTTGGAATCTACGCACCTTGAAACGGAAAAGAAAAAAATTTGAGGGGGTGTTATAAAAATTTTTTGCTGAGCGAATACATAGGTGTATTATTCACAGGAAAATAAACCAAAATGCAATGTCCGTCCGCCGTCCGCCGTATCGCGTGTACAGGCTTCATTTTCGGTCTAAAAAAGTCGTTCTTTCGCACACATGCTCCATTTGGGTCGTAGTGTCCCGAAACTTTTCAGCCCGATCGGAATGTACCCAGGGGTTCTATGAGTGAAAATGTGTGTAAAAATTGGTACTTTTTGCGTTTTAGCAACATGTTGGTAACATGAGCTTCTGAGATATCGTTTTCCATGTTTTTGGGGACGAGAAGACCGAATATTAAGTTGATTTTGACCAAAGAGTGGAAAATTGAGTTCTACCAAATGTTCAGCTCCCAAAATTGATTTTTTTTAAGTGAAAAACCTGGGAAATCGTCTGAAATCACCATCAGTTTGTCTAATAACACTGGAAAAAGTGTCAACACGTGAATCAAGACGATTAAATGGCATTACCAATGATCAAAGATAGTTACAAAAAAAACCTAATTTGTGTTTTAGGGGCCAAAATGAATGGAAACCATCAGAAATAGCTATTTCGATTATGACGCATGAAAGAAAGAATAAATGAACAGCCAGCATTTCTGTAGGTATGTCCAATAGAATAATAAACCCATGTGACAAGGACTTTTCAGCGTTTTTATAAAGAGACTGGCGCTTAGGGTATGCACCCCACAAAAATATCTTATATTTCCCAATTTCATAGATACCGTGAATTTCCAATTTGGAGCGTTTAATCCTTTTGTTGAAACGGTTCAACTTGGGGATACCGTAACGTATGCCCCGGGATCGAGGTTTCTGTTTTCCTTTGCCTTCGTTCCTCCGTTTTTATTAGTTATTCGGAAAGAGGTTGTTTTCAAGCTTTTAATGTGATTTGGGAGATGGTAAGAGAAACGAGGGATTTTTATTATCTCAAACTCAAAAAATGTGAACTCCGTCAACACTCCATGCGTATAGATCCGGGCAGAAACCTTTGGATTCTCATTATTTCTGAGTAAATTGGCCCTACTGGATGGACCCAGCATCTCAGCACCTTCCCTCCAACTTCATTCAAGTTATTTTTAGCCTTCAGTCGTTGTGCCTAATGGAATTTTGCGTTCACCTATTTTTGCGGTTTTCATATAGGTACATAATTTCCTAATCTCTGCTCTCCGTCAGATTCTATCTCGAGGCCCCATACCTACACGCCTTTCGGCTTTTATGGGGTAGGGTTGTGCTCGTTAGTCTACGTCTGATGGTCTTCGCCCTACTCTCACTGCGCTATTAGTCACCCCCCCGAAGGGAGTGTCCAGGATGGGCCACGAGGAGGCTGCACAGGTGGGAACTGTGAGCGGGCGGACGCTGGGTTCTTATTTGATACTTGGCGGCGAATTTCGCCAATGCCCGTTCACTTAGATGTTGCGCTGGTGTTGTTGCGATATTGATGCTGGTTGGTTCTTGCTCGGCCTCCGTACTCACCGCCTCTTCTATAGCTTGCGGCTTTCCTTCATTGGCAGGATTTTGGTTGCTTACAGTAAACAGCCCTGGCGTCACAGTTGGTACTAACATAAACATTCGCTCTATAAATTACATGCACGCTACAAATTGCACACACACACACGCACACACCACACACACACACACACACACACACACACACACACTCTCAAAATAAACACAGACATACACAGAGGCTAGCCTAATATCACAGGGCTGGGGATTACTTTGAACAGATTTTCCTCCCGGGTCCTAATTGCTATGACTAATATGGGGCCATCAAGATTGAGTCAAGGGGATAGCGTGCAGCTCATGGGCCACTATTTGATTTCCTTTATCTTATGGACCATTTTCTTTGTGGCATGGAAATTGTTGCGGTCTTTAACCATTGGCTGCCAGAGGTGTTGCTGCCCACTGCCGGCTGTTACTGCGAGATACCTTGTTCTTTGGATGTCGTATCGGGGGCATTCCGTCATTACGTGGTCCACTGTCTCTGGCTGTCAGCAAGCGCATAGGGGGGAGGGCTTCAGTTTGAAGGAGGCTGGTTTAGCTGCGAAGTCCCCATGTCCACTGAGGGCATCCACTGAGGGATTGTGCCAGGTAGTGGTCTACTTCTACAAACCTACTTGCCACTCAGCTTGTCACTTCTGGCCATATCCTAAAGGTGTGTCAGCCCTTGCTCGAGGTTGCCCACCTCGTCTGCCACTCGCATAAAGCCCATGCTTCTATTTCTTCTGTGGTGGTGTATTGGGGGATTTGGCATGACCGCTCCTGTCTGATCTCCCAAGCAGCTGCCACGCCTTTTATGTGAAGAGCTATGGGCATCTGGGCTGCCAGGAACTGTAAGTCCTCTGTTGAGGTAGTGCGGTATGTTTGAGTGGTCATGAGCAATGCGCTTCGTTGTGGTTTTCTAAGGGTTTCCCAAAGCCTGCACTTTATGCTGAAGGTCCATGCTGGGTAGGGTACAACAGCACTGTCTCAAACAGGGCACGATACATTAGGGCTCGGCTCTTATATTTGATACCCCATGTTACGTGGGCAAGGGCTTTTGTCCTCCCAAATTTTGCCAGGGCGTTGCCTGTGGACATTTCAATATGCTCTTTTCGGTTAGAACAATTGCCTAGTATCACTCCTAGGTACTTGGGGTGGCTATTGTGCTTTATTGTTGTTTCCTGAAGGCGAATGACAGGGGGGGGCTTCTCATATTTAATTTTCCCTTTGGCTGGCACATTACTGTTTTGCTCCTGGCCACTTCCAATTTAACTTGGGAGCACCATGTGGTGATGATGGAGACAGCCATAGTTCCTTTTGACTTGATTTCGGCCTTAGTCATCCCTGTGAGCAGCACACCCAAATCATCCACATGTGCAAAGGGCTTAGGTCCTTCCACTACCAGCTGCCAGAGGACGCCATCGAAGAGAAGTGTCCACACATAGGGCCCGGACACTGACCCCTGGGGGCATCCCACCTCAACCCGCCTCACTGAATTGGGACCATAGTCGGTTAACGTGGCCAAGCGGTGCCTGGTGGCAGTTGGGCGTCCTGTGCTACCTCCTTCACTTCTGGTCACCACATGCGGTCAAATGCTTTGGCTATATCGAACAGCAAAACAAAAGCATACTTAAGGGTGCTGCTGGCAACGCTTTCCCTGAGTGCGATGACTGTGTCTGTTGTACAGCGCCCTCTTATACCCCCAAACTGGCAGCTATGTGGCCTATAAGACTCGGCTAGTTGGATCCTGCATAGATACAACTTCTCTAGCACTTTTCCCAACACAGATAGGAGAGGAATGAGTCTGTATGAGGCTGGGTCCTCTGCCGGTCTTCCTGGTTTCAGGAAGGCGCAGATGACCGCTCTCTTCCAAGCGTCGGGGAAATAGCCTAGCCTGAGGCAATCCTCCACAAGTTGTAACAGGTACTCCTCTGTGACCTCCAGCGACCTCTGGAGGGTGCCCACTTCGATGCCATCCGGTCCTGGTGCGGATGATGTGCGCAGAGCTGAGGAAGCTGCTCTTAGCTCAGGATCCATGGTTTGGCATTCTCCCCGCCTGCATTCTCTGTGGCCCTCTCCCTGGTGCGCTGGTGCAGAGCTTCTTCTACTGCTTGCTGTTTTGCTGTTTCATAAGGCCCTCAGGAAGGCTCGTATTGCCATGTGGTATGCTGTACGGGGGAGTCTCGAGGGGCAGGATCCCTTGATCTTTGAAACAGCCTTCGGCTGGAGTTCGCCACTCTCTTCATCAGTCTGAGCTCCTCAGTCCACCATGGAAATTTCGATTTTGGCGGTTCACACTTCATTAGCTTGGCTACAGGTTCAGAATGGATGTGACTAATACCACTTTCGTGTCCACCTCATCTTTTGCAGTGGCCGGCCAGAGTAGCTGGTTGGCATGGCTAGCCATCTCACTTGAAAAGTATGGCTTCAGCAGTGGGCCTGGGACGCACTCTCTTCCTCGTGTTACCACTCCCCTGCTTGCTGCTGCGTATGTCAACTGTGATGAGTGCGTGGTCACTTTGGGTAGTGTCCATGTCCACTCTCCAACGCGTGCATCTTGCCATCTAGTCCTGCGACATGGCCACAATGTCAATGGCTGACGAACCTTAGGGGCCTGCAAACTTAAGGGGGGAGTTTTCGGAGTTCAGAAGCATGAGGTCCCCACTGACAATGAATTCCAGCACTCTTTGGCCGCAGAGGTCGAGGTTGGGGTCTCCCCATGCTGGCTTATGGGTGCTGATATCCTGACCGATGATAACCGATAATAATCTCTGCTCTCTGGCCGACTCGTGATACAGAGATCCAAGATGGCCTTGGTTATCCAGATGGCATTGAGTTTGCTGAAAATCCAACCCCCCATTCCCCCTCCAACCCATGGCGATTACAGTGACGGTGAGGGCATGCACCCGTCCTTGTCTCACTGAACCTAAACGATTCGACTCTCCTTCATCTGACTTTGAATCAGATCAATCGTCTGACGAACGTTACGAACTTCAAAGGAAAGAAGATCATGGTGTTATCAGTGGCCATGACGTATATGGAGACTATTTTGGCGAACAAATAGGGCTTACAAATAGGAATTCAACCGCAATAGCTTTCCACAATAGCTTTCCATATTAAGCTGTTGAAAAAAGCAGGTACAGATAGGCTGTAAACTTGGGAAAGACCAAAAGACTCCAATAACGTTTTCTTCGATACTTGGGACTATTCATGATTTTACACTCGTCTACACTAAAAATAAGGAAGTGATTCTTCTTTCCACTTTTTAAAAACCATAAATGTTCCTAAGAAAAATAAGGGCATTTATGGGATGCTGTGTACATTATAATATCACGTAGATACACATGACCTCTGCATACTCAGGAGGGTGTTCGCTGTAATGCATACATTACTTAACAATATGTTTCTTACATGTTAATGATTGTTTCCGAAAACCCGCTACAACTTACTTTATCACTAGGATTCCTCGTCGGCACCTGTGTGGCTGAACATTGCCTCTTCTATTATTAGGCTGTCCCATAAACAACAGTTATTAGCAAGCCGCGGCGTCATAGCTGACGATGATCCTCATCAGTATTCATTTGTGACTCCCGTCACTGTTTTCACGCCATTACTTAACCGAAAAGAAGCAAAAACAAAGTCAAGGGAAATTATTACGGAAATTCGTTTCGAAGAGATGAGTAAAACGAGAGAATGAATAACAAAATGTAAAACGAGTCTCTCTGCATATTCTGTGGTTACAAGCGAGTCACAAACTCAGTAGTATATATAGGAGCAATAGACCGATGATTTAACGGCCGGCGGCGCCGAATGAGACCGAATGGGACAAACGCGGAGAATATATTATTATATCCGAATATACTCAATGGGGCTTACCCCAAAGTAGCTTGTTATTTTTTACAGATTGTAGCCATTTTTGACCCACCAAAACTCAAGTTTGACCTGCTCAAGTTTTGTATTCTAAATAATATGCACACCTTCGTCCTCATATACCTATTATTTTCGTTCGTTTTCGTGATTCAATGTGTAGTTTGAGTACGTATGGTACTTCATTCATTCACGCTACAGACTTGAACTAGTACCCGCTGCACTGTCATGTATGCTTTTCTGTGACCCCCACTTTTCACACCGGTGTTTGTTGCCTCTCGCGAGCTTTCAGCTCAACCCTCTCGTCTGAAAGGTTACGTGGCACTGTGCAACCGTGCTCTGACCGACCAAGGCGTGTTGTCTGCGACCGCCTGACCTGTGAAAGCAAACGAAGAATGACACGTATCCAGGGGTGCTGAGTTTAATCGGGTGGTCTGTTTTCGACGTCCTTGGTGAGGGGTTGTGGGGTTGTCCAAACAGTGTTCCATAAGATAGTCGAGGAATTCGGTCAACCGTGCGCAGTCTGCAGATGTCGACATCAAGCGGAAAACCGTCTAGAAACTCGTTTCTAGCAATTCTGAACAAGATTCAATGGCTTTCTCGAACACCTACCTTCGACGGTATCACAATACTTTCATTCCTATATGACAGGAACATTGAAGTAAAAGAACATAGAAACAGGTCGAACTGAGAACCTCGTTCCTTTTTTTTGAAGACGGTTAAAAATGGCTAAAAATTGATACCTATGAGCTCACCAAAAGTGTCAAAAAATGAACACTCCATTTTATCCAGGTTATTTTCATCATCAAACATCTTTTCCCAAATAAATGAGGGTCAAATTCGAGTTTTTGAGGGCCATCAATTGAAAAAGTGGCTAGTTTTACCTAAAATCGATAAATAATTGCCAAATGCGGTATATCGAATACTGACTTGAACTTTAATTTTCAATATTAAAAAACTGCCTAATACTAATAAACAAGTGCAAAAAATATATGATCAAAATTCGATCAAATTTAATTTCTTGCGGGACAAAAATTGCTAAAAATCACCAAAAACTATGGTACCTTTACAAAATTTGATATACAATCATGCCGATGACCGGAACTGGAGGCCTGAACACCAATTCTCATAGTGCAATGCAGAATTTAAATTGTATAAATTTTTTTCATTCACAATGTCAGGTAGGTGGTTGAAGTATTACTCTCCTTCCAGGCCATGGATCCGTTGAACGACCCCAATAATTTCCAAGCGGCTGCATCACAATTTGGTTCGCAATTGAATTAAGCGAGTGATATTAGGGCTTTGGTGTGGGGCGGAGGGCTTTGGAAGGTTATATAATACTTCAAGCCGTTCATATCAACGGGCCAACTCATATCAGCATCCCCCATCGACCGTTGGTCCTTCCAATATTACTCCAATCCCTTTAATCAACTCTGCCGCATACCTCTGGACATTCCCTCCAACGAAATGACAACGGTAGCAGCCCAGCTCCATATCCTGCGCACTCGCGGAGGTTCAGTGTGAGGTTGCATAGCTCAGTGTGAGGACTAGCATCATATTACATTCCTCCCATCTACATTCAGTCGAGCTGAATAAATTAATATTCACGAGCTAGCGATAAACAGGAGATATGAGTGAGAATAGGACGAAGGAAACGCCCTAACTTAGTAAGAGTAAACATCCGCTAAAGCGAAAACTGCACGGGAAACTAATATAATATCTCCTCGTACAAGCTGCGAGGAGATATTATACCCGTAATAGTTCCGAATAGTTGGCCTTACAAAGTCCACATCGCTTCGCGTACATTTAGTCTCGTTTCCACGTTCATAGTCGATGACATGGTAAGTTTTACTGTCGAGCAAGGTTCATAGGAACCATACAAGTGGAATAGCATATAAAATCGAATATAATCATTCAAATCGATACATTCGTTCTTGTCAAAATTTACCAATAGGGCTTCTGATGTTTATTTCCCAGCGATGTTTGTATGTCATTCGGAAAATTCGCCCATTATTCAAGCTACGCCCAGTAGAACCTTTCAGCACTTTTTGCTTCTGAGTCAAACAAGGTAAGGGAAGCTTTGTTTTCACTTCTCTTTTCTGTCTCCAAAAAAAGTTTTCATTCACGTTTTATGTTTTAGAGCTTTCTGTACCAATCTGGATCGGTGTCTGTATGTACGCCTGTGTGCCCGTAGATCCTTGCCACAAGCATTACTTCTTAAATTCAAATCCGATGTTGCTGAAAACTTCAGGGATCATGCGGGCTGTGCTCGAGATCGTACCCTATCAATTTCAGAACGACCACTGGCTTAACCACTGCGCATGCGTAAACGCTAAATCCGAAGTATTCCATTCCTTAAGAACCGATAGTCAACAATTTTCACAATGTTTATTTATTATTAGGGATCCGACGTCTTACCATACGTTTAATTAATCTATACGATCAAGTTGTCAATACGAGGAAGCTAAGTGTCGTTGGACTTGGCAGCGGTATTTTTCCATCAGTTAGGTGCTCAGTTGGTATTGGACAAAAAACTTTTCGAAATAAGTACACGCTTTCAGTTATTAAAAACGTATTCAAAATAACGAAATCATTATATTCTTTTGGAGCGCCCATATTTCATATTGTTGTGCGATCTCATCTGAACATGACACACTTTTCAAGTTTTGAATCGTTCCAAGTAACACGTGCACTTTTCATACTTCGCATCACAATTTTCAAATGGTGTAATAAAAACAACTTCGAACGAAGTTTTTCTTACTGCTTCTTTCAATAACTAGACAAGAAGCTACTTGTGTAACAAATGTTTGCTGCAGCTACCGGAAAACTGCCAAAATCTCTCAAATCCACCAAGTAGTTTCGTGGGTCCTTCCTGCCCCGCGGGTCTCCTCTTTTTACTCTGCTCACCCGGCGAGCTGCAGCAGCTACTCAGTTCAGCAGGGAGAACCCTGGATTTTTCCATACCAGCATTTCCGTGAGTTTTTTTTATGCATTTAATTTACCTCACTGTAACGCATATTATGTGCTTTGTTCTTCTAAGAGCCCATATGAAACCCGCAGAATTCACATATGATTAATTCAGGTAATCACCATATTATCAATCAGGTAATGCATCCAAATTGTAGGAATGGATCTTGCAGATGCAACGCCAACATCCGTGTAACTTGAGCAAAAATCGTTAGAATTCTTGAATTTTAATAAAACTTTCCTGAAACCAATATTAGCTTGTAAGGGCCAAACAGCGAAATGTTTACCAATTTTGTTCACCAAGAACACCGATTTCACCCACATATTAATTTAGATAATTGCTGATCTTGGCACTCCCCTTCATTACTTACATTTTGGCGAAATTGGAAATTTTTTATCATGTAGCCGATTCCGCCCGTAAGGACACACACACGCAAAAACTAGGATTCTGTTCAAAATGCTCTAAAACAGGAAAAGACCGAAATCGATTAAAAACTTCATACCGTTTTAGACCCACTGTAATAGCTCATTTTTCCCACAATATTGCTAAAAGAGGTGAATAACTCTCTGGCAGGACACCCTCTATGTAAAGTGTGGTTAATATCTCGGGATGTATTCACCATCTCCCAAAACGTAAATTTGTACAGGGAAATTTTTTGAAAAGTTCATGCAATGAGAATTTTGGTCCCATTGCTATAGCTAATTTCTTCGATTAATTAGCTAAAAGGATATTGGAGTCAAAACCTAAATTTTTCTACATTTCGATTGAATTTCTTTGAATTTGATTTTACGAAAAGAAAGAAATTTAGCGCATCGTTTATCGTATCAATTGAGCTAACATGCAGGCATTCAGCATGTTCGTGATTAGCGTAACATTTTCTTTAGGAGCTCAAAAGTTTCGCAGAGGATTTGTTATCCTCCGTACAGAGGCAAAACCCCTCAAAGAGGGAGATGACACTAATTGGGAGGTCCCTGCCAGGAGGATACATCGTCTGTTGAGCACTCGGTGTCTTTGAGAATCCTTCCCGATAGCACGGAGGTACTTGACTCCTAATTAGACGCCACAAGGGGCATACAACGCCACAGATGGTACCGACGGTGGTCGAGGGGATGGAGGGATGTGAGATGGTGGCCTGGCTTCATGGGTATAATAGACCTAAAAGGCGGTTTATGTGTCTAATTATTTATGAATGCTCGAGGCAATCTCCGTGGGTGCTGTGACATGAAGGGATTTGTGAAGCTGGCTTTTGGAGAATAACGCCAGACGCAGCTATTGGAAATTCAATAAGCGGAGTGGAATCTTCGTTGCGTAAAAAATGTTTTGGGCGGAACCATGATTGGTGGACTAGAATTCTGTTTTCAAGCACGTTCCAAATAAGAAGTTATACCGATGGCAATTAACTGACTCATTTAGGGAAATTAGGCAAATCTGAAGAGATTTCATTGACAAAGAATTTGCCGCTATGCAGCATACCCATATGAGCCAACTACCCAAGTAACGTAGGTACCTACTTGAATTATCGGACATATTCCATGGTTTTGTCCGCAAATGTTTTCATTATTCAAAATGGTTTTATTTTATCTCATTACTACCTTCCCATAATATTACTACAGTTCGGGTCATTTTTAAATGATGTAATAACAATATTTGTGGCTTTTGAAGTAGTCCTATATCTGTCCCTAGTCACGATATTATACATATTTTGGTAAATTTAAAGCAGTTTTTGGAGACTTTTAGTTATTTTAGACGACTTTCTGCGATTATTGACTCACACAGTTCAAATTTGACCCACGTCTACTTTTTAGAGAATTATTTTTGACAACAGAAATAGATTTCAAACATTTTCACCGATTTGAAGGTACAGCTGAATTAGGTATATCTTTTGGAAAATAAAGAACTAGGTAAAACCATGCCCAACGCCCAAAAACCACCCTGGTGTAAAAATTTACCCACCAAGAACTGATATCCATTTTGCACGCCGAAGTAACATGCTTCGGGCTTCGCACCTCGCTCTTGCATGTGCATCTAGAAACCTGTTCCTTCCCTCTCTGTTGGGTATGAGTATAGGAACCTGTTCCTTCCCCTCAAACCTTGAAATTTCTTTCAACGCTGTTTGGCGGGCAGCTTTTTGCCCTCAAGGCGAATAGTACTGCCTACTTGGTAACCACCCAGTACTACCTACTTAGTACGCACTCGGTACTACCTAACCAGTACTACCTACTTAGTACGCACTCAGTACTACCTACTTAGTACCTACCAGTACTACCTAATCAGTACCACCTACTTATTACCTACTCACTATCTACTTAGTAGGTACGTTATCACTTCTTTGGCGGGTAAATTTTCAAAACAGGGTCGTAAGGGGGGGGGGGGGGGGATCACACCTTGTTTTTTATTGATGAAGTGAACATTTTTTCCCAGTACCTACCTAAACACATTTTTTCTACTACCCACCTACTTACCTAAATATTTTCAAATGGTGAGGGGGGGGGGGGGGGGTTGAGAGAGGAGAAAATGCACAAAAGGCACTTCCTTGGAGAATAACAAACCTGTGCGCAACATTTCAGCTTGATCCGTTATGTCCGTGAGGCTGTAGCCCTGTCAAAGAACAACGAGAACAAAAGTGGGAAAACGTGAAAAATAGCTATTTTCAACTCTGGTTGAACTTTGTTATAATTCCTCAGGGACCCCTAGAGTATGGCTGTATGAAAAATTAACATCGGAGACCTCCAACGGGTCCAGTTAAGGGTTGTGGGGGGGGGGGGGGGGACCTACTGCTTGTGCTGTAGATAGGTATGGAGGTTTTCGGTTTTCTTGTGGGCGGATCGCTCCCGCGTCCCTAGATATGAGAACCTGAAATGTCAAAAGATTTGGAAAGGATGTTGAACTGTCGACCTAATTCGAGCCAAGCCCAAATAACCACACCACACCAAACCGGACGTTGATGCTTTTTTGGTTTAGATGGCCTGAACGACAATGCCACAAATTCTCATCAGAAGCTGCTAGAAAAATCGAGGGATGTGACGTAGGAACTAAGGAAGGAAGAATGGCAACTGAGCAAATAATAACATCTGCATCATAAACTCTTGCTCCATCTTTAAATAAAAAGACCTTGTTACCACGCTTCATCATTCTATTCACAGATAGGAGACTTGCAGCATCATCCGGGATGAAAAGAGCACCTTTCACATCGATGTCAAACATTTTAGAATCAGCTTCAACTTTCAGCTCTACACGACCCTGCTTTAAGACAAACATATTTGTGTCACCTGCTGTGGCAACAGCTGTGATAACGCTACTTGTGACGTCTACGAAATGCTTATAAGTAGCAATGATCCACTCACTATGCAGGTGTACCATGATGCTGAGGAAGTGCCTCGTCTACAGCAGTAAACAAATGCTCTTCTAGAATTGTGATCATCTGTGTCTGAACGTTTTTGTGCATTGCGTGTTTTCCCAGGACCGGCATTCATCTTTTTGTTTGCACAATTTTTTTTTTTTACATATAAAACAAGTAGGCAACAGTTTTCTTTTTCACACCTTTATTTCGAGTGAAGAAAACAGATCAAGTGTCAGAGGAGGTCATGGACTTTTTGATTTGGATGGCTTAAACGACGATGCCACAAACCCTGTAGAATTCGGCATTTGGTAAACTCGGATGTTATCTTTTGACCTTAGTTTTCCAACCCATTACCACGGGTCGATATTCCGGAGGTAACCCGGCAAACAACAACCAGCCTTGCCACTCACCTGTCACTGTGAACCCAGGTTCATTAAGTTTCTTGGCTGTTGTGATCTATTTATCACAGTAAACAGTCGGAGAGTCAAAACGAGCTGACAAGAACTGAGATCCTGCAAGGGATAACACGTCGAAGTATTGCCGGAGTTACAAGCACTTTTGCAAGAGAATACCACGCTGCTTCAGCGGAATTTAAATGATAAATATGCGAATAAATAACATTATTCACGCAAAGAGTGATTCGTGACATCCCATGTTTCTCTGCATCTACCTTCACTTCAACTTCCCCATCATCTCCAGAACATCTGTCTAAAAGCTTCTCGATCCTGAGAGCAGCAACTGAACCTTCCAGGTTCCTTAATTTTCTCTACCAATGAGTTTTCTACTGAGTTTTTTACTGCCAAATTAATCATCACCGAAAAGAAAATCGCTAAAAACAGCACAATCGCGCAGACAGCGGAAAAAAACACACGCACACGCTCGACCTCGATTCAACCCGATGAACGACTCGAAAAAAGAGAAGGAACAAATCCTGATCTTCCTTCAAGCTGTTGGGCGAACTCAAGGAACAGCTATTCACGGAAAGCACTCTGGGCCCATAAATAGATGAATTTTAGAGATGGAAAACTTTAATAAATGCGCAAGATCACGTCAACTGGAAACTTGTATTTTTCCAAACAAAGACAAGGCAACATGGGGTTAACAAAGGCCACCTGCTGACACTCAGGATTGAACGCTTGACGCCTACATTCGAAAGAGTTTGTTTGCCCTTCGACAGAAACTGATAACTTACCAAACGGGAGCAAATTAATATAAAATAAGCTCCCTGTGAAATGATCTTCAAAGGGCCGACATTAATGAAATGGTAGGAATGAGATGACTAGCGGTCCTAGGAAAACTTGCTTCTCTCACAAAGTAGAATAATCAACGAATCGGAAAATTAAACGGGGCCATGTTTCTATGACCAACGCGCCTTATATTTATCAGCATGTGAAATTCCCAGGATCTGTTGAATTCAAACTTCCGCTATCAACAGCAGCGCCTCATTATTTCAGGGCGGAGAAGAATAACACTTTTAGATAACTACGCAGACAGTTATTAAAGTTTTCATAAGAGAAGTTGTAGAATGTTGAGATGATGATCATCCGCGGCCACTGCGCATGCAGAAACACGAATCCAAGGAACTAAATTTCTCGCGAATCAATGAACCGATTAGGCCCCAAATTCGGTGGGTCGTTGGAGTATAACTTCTAATGGTCCCCAGTGAATTAAAAAACTCCCGGATCACTGGTTTACCGCGCATGCGCAAATGCGAAATACGCGGTAATTCATTTCTCACGAATGAATGGCCCGAGTTTGCTCAAATATGGTGGATAGTTGGGGGGGGGGGGGGGGGGGGGGTGCAGCTTCTAGATGGTCCCTTATGGATTTCAAAACATCGGATCATTTGAGAAGCACGAGGGTAGGTACTGACCACAGAAAACAGTGATCTGCGCTATAGTACAGGAAAAACGTTGTGTAATAATTTGCAGCGTTTTCCCAGCATTCTTGAAAAAAAAAACTACCTAGGCTATGCTAGTACAGCAAAAATATTAATACTGGTTTTACGCGAAAATGTGGGTAAGAATTTGTATATTCCGATCATAGTGAGTTTCAAAAACGGATAAACGACACTTTCAATATCAAAATCGGATAACAAATTCCGTTTTTTGGAAATATCTGTGGTGGTGAGTTACATCGGTACAGTTTCGAGATGATAAATAACAGCAAACCCTAGCAATAACATGGTGTGCTAACGAAAAATTAAAAACGATTGTGTGCATTTTTGAGAGCTCCGAATGCGTTTTGGCCTCTCTTGTAAAATTTACTTTTTGGAGTTATCCACTTCCGATTTTGAATGTGTCATATAAATACATGTCATATAAATACACTTATATATAAATTTTCGTTAGAATCTACGGACAAACTCAGAATGTTGTAACGGAAATTAATCGAAAATAAGCAAAAATCCATTTGTATACATACTGTACCCATTATAGCGCATTTCCTTCTTCAAAATTCGCTAAAATTGGACGGTGTTGTTCCAATTGTTAAAAATATTTTTTCCCTAATTTGGGCGTTTGTGAGCCAAATTTCGCCGATAATCATAAAAACTAGCCAGATCACGAACTCCGAAAACTCAGACATAGTCTTACTGCATGTGTGGAACTTTTTTCATAATGAATTCACGCAGGTGGGCCATTCTCAGAGGAAGCGACAATTCGATGTCCAGAGCGTATTCCAAGACCCATTATAATTTTTCGAGTTGAAACAAATTTCTTATTGTTGTAGATATCTGACTTTATCTAGAACTGTTTTTTTTTTCATTTTTCCGATTGATTAGTTCTTTTAATTGAAAAATAATTTTCGAACAGCCAATTTGTGATTCCCCGTCCGTGTCCAGGTCCGACCTTCCCAACTTTCATGTTCTGAATCGGGGTTTTCCGAGGGTCAATCTCGTTATAATTCGGTGTACCTCTAGATATTCGGTTTCAGGGGTATCTACTCATAATTTTAGTGAATACATTTTTCGAAAATCAAGAGACAAATATATATGTTTGTCCAGACCTGTTCCTTGTGCCACATGGTCCATGATTTTTTTCGAATTTTGGTGGTCAAAGCTGTTTTTTAGTAGCCAGTTGTTACCCGCCTTTCGCTTCCTGCGTATCTCAGTCGCCGAAAACACCGGTTTGTTTCAGTCGCTTACATGGCATCAGCGTGGAATCAACTCAATCGTGAATGTCCCTCGTCGCAGGTTTCGTGGTAAAGAGTTGGAAACTAACTTTTCTCTTCTTATTAGCGTGATAGAGTGCACGGAATAGTTTCAATTTCTATATGATCATTTGAGGATTGGTTTAAGTAAAGCTGAGAAAAACTGAAAAAACCTCCTTTTCCCATCATTCCCCGTCCATTCTTGTTCCAATGACGGACGGCGGATGACGCAGTGAACGGTAGGATGACAGTCGAGACAATAATAATTATTATACCGATGAAATATTCATTTAAAACATTCCTTGCCGCTCGGAGGGTGATACTAAACATTGAATTTCGAACAATAAATTATTGGTGTGAATATTATTTCAAAGCGTATTTTGTAAAAATAAGGCTGGTATCAACCCTTGCAATCATCACTGACCTCATTCTTCTTTTGAATTTAAGTAATCACCATAGTAATAAGTAGCCTACATTTCTGGACAAGCAGGAGGGGTCCTGTAGAAAGTACAAGTAATTTTTATTCTCCACAAAGATGAAAACAAAAATATGTTTTTGAGGAATGATGATCTTGCCGCCCTGGATTGCCGTTTTTGGATTTGCCGTTTTTTGAATTTTCACTTGTCACTATTTCAAAAAGCCCACACTTCGGGTATTTTTTATTTAATTTTCGAGGGTACTGGTATTTAGGCAATAATTTATACGTATAGTACCAGGCCAGTGCCTAGTCGTGAGGCAGTTCTTTTTTTTTTTAACTGTACATCGGCAGATCTGATCCGACCCACGTCACTGTTGTAACAATCAATTCCTTCTACCAAACTGTAAAAAAACAGTAACTGTAATAGAAAAACAAAGTTTTTAATTCATTTATGATGTCTTTGTGATGTTCAAAAATCATGTAGATTGATCGTACTTTTAATAAGTATGTGACTCGAAGTTCCTTTGCTTTTAAATTGCTGCGTTCTAGTAAATCTGACTGACTTATACTAAATGTATAAGACTGAATGAATAAAATATTGATAACTAAGTAGGTACCTACCTGATTAATAATTAAATTACCTACCTGAGTCATTATTTTGTGATCCTCAAATTATGTTACCTGATTGAGTGAGTTTGTTCTGTTTAATTACTACAGATTAAAATTACTTTTTTCTCATGAAACTTATGTACTACATTTCTACAAAAGAAGTGATGTTCATATTGTGTTGGGTTTTTTGAACAAATAATATGACCGAAGGAATTAGGTTTCCCAAACTACAGAACATCAATTGGGACACTTAGCCTTTAAATCTGTGACGGTTCAGCAACAGATCATAAGTATCTAGATATAATTTGAAATAATGAGATAAACAGGATGTTTTTCACAGAAGATAAATCACTATTTAATTGATAAGACGCGATGGGACAGAGGACGGGAGATGAAGACGACGGGGAATGACGATATGGTTGTAAAACGACAGTGCGCCGTCATTCCCCATACACCAGGTCATCCCCCCTCCTGGAGGTTTTCCTTTCTATTTTTTATCTTCATAATAAATGGCCCTCCTGTTTGAAGGGGCATGGATATTCATCATAAATGATGGTTTGCTGAGTAAACCTAATTTTTTTCGTACTGTTTGGAGCATTTTCAATTTTTTGAAAACTCAGATTCGCAAATGCCGGTTCCTGTGAGAATGGCCCAGGTAAGAACTTCAGTCGATAAATACCAAATTTTGATTTGACGAGGTTGCTGACTTCAACGTCTTAAAACCTTTTAAAAAGAACGAACAGGTTGACAAAATATCGTCATTTTACTGCTCACTGACTTTAAAAAAATATATATATAAAATACACTGCCAAGGTGATGGCACAGGAGCTTCCTCGTCACAATCAGAGTGACCCATTATAAAATAGAACAGTGACCCATTATAAAATAGAGGATTACATAACATTACATAACGTGAAATATACATATTACATAACATTACATTACATTACATAACATTACATGAAATATACACATATTACATAACATTATGTCCATAATACATTACGTCCATTTTACATAATTGCGAAAGTTATGCGTGTTTGAAGAATTTCACGTTAGCGCATGCGCAGGGCGAACCGCTGGCTCTATCATGTCGAAATCTATATGGGACCTCAATGGGCACTACCCGCTTAATCCCTGAGAATTACATTGAAATTGGGTGAAATCTTTGGTTACTACGGCTGTATATAACAAGGAAATTGAATCTATTTCACGCCAGCGCATGTGCAGAGCGCACCGAGGGTCCGATCATGCTGAAGTTCATACTGGAACTCACTAGGCCTTGTCCAAACAACCCTTGAAAATTTGAGCGAAATTGAATCAAATTTGTGAAAGTTATGCGTGTTTGTTGAATTTAACGATAGCGCATGCGCAGGGAGTACCGCTGGATCAATCATGTTGAAATTTGTATGGGACCTCAAGGGGCCTTATCCGCACCATCCCTCAAAATTTGAGCTGAATCAATTCAAAATCGTGGAAGTTATGGCTGTAACAAGGAAATGCGGACAGACAGACCCACAGACTCACAGACCGACAGACACGGAACCAAATTTGTTCAGTAGGCTTTGAAACGCAAAATGCAAGTGGAAATTTTGATTTCTGAAGACAAAAATTTTTTGGCTCACGAAAGTGAACACAAGGCTTCCGCTGCTTCGCAGACTCGGAAGCAATATATATAAAAGTTACGTCACATTGTACTGGGTTCTGTAAGGACCCTATGATGTAAAAAATCTGTGTCTTACCCTAGTTCGTACTCCATGCACAACTTCGACAGGAAATGACAATCAGAACTGACCTGAAACAAAGAAGCTATCGGTTACCATGAAGTTACAAACATTCTAGTAAGTAACTGATTATTTTCAATATGTAATATTGTTTTGTGTAAGACAATTACGTTAAAATTGGGGCAAAGTATCTTGCGCTCGAACATCAGAGCTGATGCCCAGGAACTTGAGATGTATTATACACTCGAAGAAATTATTGGTTTGTACATGTTGCAAGCTAGTGAAATGAGCCAAGTAAAGCCACACTTGCGAAAATGCGTCGCCTAAATGTTCCAGAGTGCGGGGAAATGAATAGCGACACTCTGAGTAAAAATACTGTGGTGCAGTTTTGTAAAACTTGACAAAGACCAAAAGCGAAAAATATTACTTTTTGGTTACCTACCTAATTGTTGTGACATCAAGGCGCACTGAATCGTGGCATGTTAGCTTGTCTAAACCCGACGGATTCTTTCACAGCCAAGGGGAAGTTCTGTTTTCATTTGTAAAAATGGACGAAATTCAATCCATATTCTCTTTTTCATTTTCTGTTTCAAACCATTCATAATTTAGGGGATGTTTACGTATCAGTGACCCATAATAAAGTAAACAAGAAGTGAAATAGTGAGATAAAAATTGTCACGCTCTTTCCTAAAGGGGACAAGCGCCAAAATCGATGAAAATTACAGCCATGCAGCAAGACAGTATGAACGAATTTTCGAAGTAACTTATATCTACACAAACTACAAACATTTTCTATGGATCCGTCCATGAACAAGAACACACATAATAATCATTAGCATTTTTGAAGCGTAATAATTGACACATAATAATCATGAATAAATAAAATCCACCATCGCTCTGTCTTGAGCTCGAACGTATTTGTAATGTTGAAGGTTGAACTATTTTTGAAGGTTTCTAGCGATTTTCGACCAACACATGATCATATGAGACCAAATTTTTTAGAGAAAACATGTATTTGAATTTTCGGTGATTTTGAGTCACACCAATATTATAAGCGATTTTATGACCAAAAAAACTCATATTGATTCCCACTTTTTGTACAGCGAATTTTCGAAGAAAAAACTGCAGCAATAGGTCCCAAGTTTTCAGTATATGAATTTGGTTCTTTGCCGTTTCAGAGCACGCTGAATCGAATCCTAGATGATGACTTCTTCTACATCTATTATTAGTGTGGTGGATGCATAGGAGAGGGGCGAGGTAGGAAGAGGTAGCGGACCTAACGCCCCTTGTTACCACTTATAAGGTGTCCACCACTAAGGCGTCAGGAGGATGTGTGCCCAGTGGTTACCACCTATATGGTTAACACCACTCTGGGAACTTTTAGAGTAAGGAGAGAGGAGGAGCGAGGTGAGAGAGCTAAGTCATCGACTCGAGGAGAGTGTAGAATGAGTTGGAAGGCGAAGGAGCCGAGTTCTTATAGTCCCTGGGACTATCTCCCTCCATCCTCCATGCTAGTGGAGGATGGTGGGGATCCCCTCCAGGTTCCTCGGGCGTCTGCCGCTCCATTCCCTGGTTTTATTGCGGGATCTTTTAAGAGTAATTGTACATGGAGTGGTTCTGGGAGGATACCACGACAATTGGTATCTGTCATTCTACAAGATATCTTCCCTTGGATGAGTTACAGAATTCTGAATTTCGCCAAAATTTTGTGGTGGCTAACAAAAGAATGAGCCATAGAAGAAAGTGGGTTGAATTTGAATTTTCGTGTGTGAAAAATTGCAAAAACTCGATCATTTAATGTGTTGTCGTCAATTTGCAGTTGAGCTCAGACACTGAAGACAACGATACCCCCTCCACTCTCCCCACTGTTACCACTATCCCCCACAAATGGTATATGTCGTGATATCCTCCCAGAGCATCACCTTGTATCTCATATTAAGATTGTGCAAATAAACCAGACGAATGAAGTGGTGTACGTGACCGGTTGCAGGCAAAAACCCACTCTCTTCCCCCACTGGGAGAGACTGGGGAGAGTGGGAAAGGGCCATATAAAAACCTGCCGTTCTCGCCCGTTTCTTCATTCTACGCTCAAACCTAAAGTCGATGACTTCTCTCTCTCTCCTCTCACGCCTCCTTACCTTTTACCAAAAAGATCCCAGACTGGTGGAACCGGTAAGGTGATAACCTACGAGTGGCAACCACTGGGTAAAACCCTCTAACGTCTTAAGTGGTGGAAACTTCCCTGGCTCTTGCTATAGGTGTTAACCAGGGACGTTAGATCCAGCACCTTCTCCTCCATCACTCTCACCATCATCTACATAACTCACCACTACCTAATTCATCTCAAACCACCACAGTATAGCATGGGAATTATACTCAATTTCTCGTTAAAAACCAGGGATGAACTCCGAATACACAAACACGGGGGAAAATCGAAAGAACTTTAAAAAAACTTCATGCACTAAAAATTTCGCTCCTGATGACAGCCAAATTTGGTTGAACCTTTGTTGTTTTGTTTATGTCAATTTAGAAAAAAACATGGAAAATGTTTGATGGTATTTGGAGAGAGTAGTCCGTGTAGGTACAAACTCAACTCGAACATTCGCTCATATGTTCATCCTACATGGTTGTAACATTAGGAGAAGTAGGATTTCGCACAAAAGCCTCACAACAGTGTCGACAAACAACGAGGAGCTTACGTGACTGGTCGAAATACGATATCTGTTTGATCCTACCGTCGTACCTGGGGAAGCAATTCAATAAAGTCAATAGCGGTTAATGGGTTAATGAGTTGGCGTGGAGGGGGGGCTCTACACAACGATGCGTCCTACTCCTACACTGACACACAGCAGTACAATAGTACAATACCACAATGCACAATATTACCAACCCACGTAGCAGACCTCTTCACCGCCTTCCGTCATCGTCCACCCTATCAGCTCCCATCCTCGCTCTCCAACTCCTCAGCATCGACCCCTCGGTCCCTGCCAATTTAACTAGCCCTGAGGGCGTGGTTAGAAGTCAGCCCGCACTCCCACGACGACGAGGCTCGTGTATTAATACTTGATGGCGTATTAGCTGAGTGGGTAATGTAGTTAGGTGTGGGGGTGTACATGCCTTCTGTTTATCCACCCAATGAGAACAGAATGGCAAGAGGCTGAAGTACCGGAAAAAACTATACCTACACTTTTCAAAGAAAGAATGAAGGCGCGTTTACTTGAATAATTTATTGTATGTAGGTAACTAAGTAACCATGTACTGTTTCTAACTTAACCGAAGTAGAAGAAGCCTTGAGATATATTTTTAGTGGAAATACGTTTTATTGAGTGAGTTCGAAGAAAATAAGTTGGTACGTTATTGCAATGGGTCCAAAAGTGCTAGTAAGGATCACTGCTAGTACACACAGACACATAATCAAATTTTGGTTTACTATTTTCAATAATGAACCTTCGGAATCGAACATGAGAAAAAACTGCAACCCCCCACCCCTTCCCCTCAGAATTTGATGGTTTCCGTTTCAAGGTACGTAGAATCCGAAAATGGAATGAAAAATTTCTGTCCGTTCGCCGTACTTCGCTCTTCTCTGAGTTACCATCAACTAAAGTTAATGAAATTCGGTTTGGAGGTCCCACTTGGTCCGCCAAGCTCGGCGGTACTGTCAGTCTTCTCTAAGGGCCGGTTTCACCAACGCGGACTATCCAGAGATTAATCTTGGCGGAGGTTTAAGCCATCGATCCTGAGAAAAGACAGTTTCACGAACGCCTAATCTCGGAATAGCTCTCGCTATCGGAGCATTAAGTAAATACCTCCTTCCAGGTAGTTTAAATCTCTGATCTACGGTCGATCTCAGATTCTCGAGAGGCCATCGCCATTTTTCAAATCCATTTTTTTTTGTGTTTTTCCATAATCATAATTTTCATCGAACATTTTGTGCGGTGAATCGTTTCATTCAAGTGTCACCCTCCGATGAAGTTTCAAAGAACTTATCGAAGCGGCCCTGCCACGACGGCGGATAATTCGCGAAAGTGTCGACCATTTCCAGAAATGGGATGACTGCGATTTTTTCGCGAGGTTCCGCCTCTTCAAGGAGGGGATGAGCTTTGTGCTCGACAATATAGAAAACTTTCTATTTTTCCAAACAGAAGTAGGACCAAAAATATGTAATAAGTGTAATTTTACACCAAACCAGGTAGGCAACAACATCTGACCCACCATGACAATTTATTTCCTCGAGTACCTAATACAAACCTACACAGTATGTGGTAGAAAAAGAAAAACGAATGATTGAAAAGTTGTCTATTTCAACTAATACAAGAAAAACCGCGAAAAGTACACTGTTATACCGGTTTCGGTGATCAAACCATCGTCAGTAACAAAAAAAATTTTCCCTCCCAATAATTAGAGATTTGTAATTAACAACTGTGTGCAGAATGGTAAATAAAGCACTGGTTATATTATAATATAAAGCATTCTGAACTTGAACCCTGGTTGGTTGTAGGCCAGTCCTAAAGGATCCAACAATAACTAGTAATAACAAAAATAATAATGTTATTGTTGTTACTGACGATGGTTTAATCACCGAAACCGGTATAACAGTGTATTTTTCGCGTTTTTTCATGTATTAGTGGAATGTGACAACTTTTCAATGACTTCGTTTTTCTTTGAAATGGGTTTCCACGATTTTTTCGTGAGTGATTTAGTTCATGCGGTGGGTACTTACAGACTGCGTTAATAAGTTCTTCTGAGGCATTAGTAAGGGTTCTTTTTTCGAAAAAAATTGGTCGGATTTTGAAAAAAGGTCATAGTGTTTGTTGAATGGTTTGACCATGTTTTTGCTTTAAAAGACCGAGTCGTTTCTTGTTCGTATATTGTTGTATTGTATTACACCGTTTAATGTCTCCACAACAATTGATGGCGGACAAACCTCAAGTACCCATAGAAGAAATATCACAGATCCATCACTGATGGATGAGCATACCTCCTCCATGTTATCTACAGTAGGGGACTGGTGTTTCTGGGGATAGCAATGCTGATGCAAACTAAAAAATGTCGGCTTAAACCCAGGAAAGGCTAAACTGCGGATCAAAAACGTCGGTGAAACTGTCGAAGTTCTGAAACCTGGATCAAATTTGAATCCAGGATTTATTGATACGAGGTTTAAACTGCGTTGGTGAAACCGGCCCTAAGAGGTGGAAAATAGGGTTTTACACATTCAGAACGCCATAGCTCGATAACTTTCAATAGAAGGGTAGATTTGGTTTTTATGACGTTTTTACATTGATTCCAAACTTCCGAACTTTTGAGACCACCCGGAGCGTTGTACGTTCAGCCATTCGTTCACACTAAGACCCTGAAATATGCAACGAAAAGGTCCATCAACATGATCGTTAACGACACGGTATACCTACATCCAGCCCAGATATCACTGCTAGGGAACAGCTGATTATAATCATGCATAGCTTTATGAAACCGAGATGTTGTTCCGGATATTATTTCGTCTGAAGAATGACGGTTACTTTGGATTTTGTTGATAAGTGCTTTTGTAACTTGAACAAATTTGGTTCGGTGCCGTCTTCATGCTTCACAAATAACCAAACAATTTTTAATGATAGAATTCTTGAATGCAGTGCATACTAATGAAACTGTAATTGCCCAGTAAGCTACAGTACTGGATTTAGGGCCTTCCTGGGGAAGCACAAGGGTAGGTACTGACCATAGAAAACAGCGGTTTACGCAGAAGGGGCATCTATACGGGCAAACAGTAAACCGTTGTGTAATACCTAATTTGCAGCGTTTTCAAGACGGACTCACATGAACTGAAATTCCGATTTCGGAGAACGAAACTATTTTTCCTCCGCAAAATGATCACAAGGCATAATCAGGCAGCACGAAATTCCATGATTTAGGTAATATGATTCCAGTACCACGAAACGTCTTTGGGTCTCCAGTAGTTCACGAATGACCCCAAAATTGGTTGGGTAGCTGCGTACCTTCATAACAGTCACCTGGACATAAGGACTATCTATAATGCAAATAATGAACCTTCATGGAAAAAGTTGCAGCGTTTTTGAGATGGGGAAACTAACTTTTGAATAAATGTGAAAGAACTGAATTTAACAATTGTTGGCTCCTGAATTTTGTTTTCTCTTGTAAGATTCTCTAGTTTTTGGGGAAAACAGAGATGAGTTTGTCATGCTCAAACAACGTGTTTTTCGATAGGTAACCTGAGACTAATTTTAGGGTTGGTTTCCGTTTCTAGGTAGAACATAAGGAGGAGTTTCCTCCTTGTAAAACGCCATTCTGAAGATATTGTGGTGGTGGGGGGGGGGGATTAATGTGGGTGGGCGTTACAATTTTGTCATTTAATATAGGACGGTAAGGAGATTGCCGGTGGTATGTAGGTGGAAGAGCAGGTACCAGGATCGCAAGAACATGAAGTACTTGAAAGCAACTAATCGCCTAAGTTTCCTTCAAAAACGTTTATCTTGGGCAGCATCAATGTAAACCGGGTTTATTTTTCGAGAAATAATAGGCACGACCTTTTCCTCCCGACTCGACCCGCTTCCAGACGACGTCAGCTTCGTCAACAGTAATTAAGCTAATGGAGTCCGCGAGTTAAACTGAGTTTCCGGCAGCGATACAAGCGAGTCCTGAGAAGTTGGGGGATCGAATCCTCCGAAGGGAAAGGAAAGACAAGGGTTTTGACAATGGAATCTCATTATGAAATATGGGAGTGCTGGGGATTGTAGACTTCGGGGAGGTGGGTGTGTTGGGATGGTCTATCCCTTCTGTCTCCTCAGGGAGGATATTCTGCGTGTCGTGATCCATTGGGGTCCAGGATCCTTATTTCCTCCGTTCGGCCACAGAGAAATTCACGTTATCCCAAATCTGATCCTGTAAACCAAGCGAAGATTCATTCCCATGTCCAAGAGGTGGTCATAAAACGTAATGACACGTGTAACTTGTGAATTATTCAAACATATACACATAGCCAGCCACAGTACGTACAGCTCACGTATTTTCTTTTATAATTTCCGATAATGAACCTTTGGAATAAACATGCTGATGAACGGGAAATGGGGTCTTTGAAACGAACACGGTGAACATCATATAGGATAATTATGGCACAATCCACACCTGCCCTCCAATTGTCAGCACATCGCTACCATTCTTCCTAGTAGTAAAATACGCTTTCAAGGATTTTCGAGCTCAAAGACAGAAGGTCAGACGGACACGGGACCTAATTTGTACATAAAGGTATAAAAAGCACGACGAGACTGAAAATTTTGAATTCAAAATATTAAGGCGATTTTTCTCCTCCCAAAAGTAATCGCAAGTTTCCTAGGACTCAGATGCAAAAAAGGTAGGTAGCTAGATAGCGTAGATAGCTTCCATATATATAGTTACTCTGATTCATAGAAGTCGTTTATGTATAGACTAGGCATGTTAGGAAAAAAAGGTCGACGGGAAAAATATTACTATAGTCTTAATTTTCTCACCCCCTATGTTTTTTGGGTCACTGAACTCGAATCTGAGGTTTGCTGGCAAACATTTTTCCCGGAACCTTTTTTTTGGCACTTTTTGCCCAAATTTTAGCACTTTTTTGGTTTTGGTTTTGGCCTATATCCCGGAAACTGCATTTTTTCCCCCCGAAAATACCACTCCACACAAAATTAAAGTGTACAAAATTTCCCACATTTCTCATTTAAGACTTTCGTTTGTACGACCAACCGTTAGAGCGCGCCAAAAAACGGCGCTAAAACCTGGGCACGCAACTGTGGGTGCAAGAAGGCAGGTCCCAGCTGCGCCAATATGTGCATCAACTGCGAAGGCTCATGCGCGAATGTGACAGTGGACACAGATGAGATGGGATCTACCGATTCGGACCTGCAGAATGATTATAGGTTCTAATTTCCAACCCCTCAGCCTGATGAAGCCCTAGAAACGATGAACGAGGAGGACGACGTTGGTACAAGCAATGAAGATATGTAACACTACCTTTTCCAAAACTTATTAAAAACGTTCAACAATTTCTGTTAGGAGTAGCTGAGTATATGACTCAACAGGGAGCTTTTCAGCGTAGATATAGAAGAACCGCACGATTCCTAGACATGTACCAGTATCTATAAGTAAATCAAATTTCATCTAATCCTAGATCTAATTTTATCCAATCAGTTCTTTACAGATGATTCTGAGTCTGTTCTACCAAAAAAGAGGAAGCGGACGGATGAATCCACAGAAATTTATTGTAATCGTCTTCGACGAGGCAGACATTTTCGCAAACACCGAAGCTACGTAAAATTACCTTCTCCAAAATTAAGTAGGTACAGATTATTCCTTACCACTACTATCAGTAATTAACCACTAATTCCATGTGCACTTTTCCTGTCTGTTCCAGATGATTAAGCAGCAACCACAAGCCACCACCTACATCTCTGTTTCTACTTTCCCTCCGTTTTTTCCGATTTCATAACTTATTTTATTAAATTAAATTATTTACGTAAATTTCAGCAAGTAGGTACTGTTAGATGCTATGTACCTGATGTACCTGATTGTCGTGATTCCCCTCACAGTAACCACTCCTATTTTATTGTTATAAGATTTTACCAAACAAACGAAGGGAACGACGAGCCGAGTAGCGCCAAGGGAGAAGGGTTCCTTCCATCAACCGCCATCGCTCCTCAACGGTCATAACGGCTGACTGTTGATAGAGGACGGGTGGAAACGGGCCTATATGAGCCGACCTTTTGGCCCAGCTCGTCATTCGACCGAACGACCCTCGACTTACGACTTCTCTCTCGACCCCTCTCTCTCGCCCTCTCACGTTACCTATCCATGCACTAGCTGTGGTGAAAACCGCGGGGAGCCCTCCTCTACCCTGGTATCTGCTATGGTGAAAACCGCGGGACACCTTCCTCTCCTCTAGTACCTGCTGTTGTCAAAACCGCGGGGTACTGGCACCCACATCCCAGGCGCCTGCTGCGATGAAAACCGCAGGACGTTAATGCAAAAGACTCCTACGGAGCACATCCTTCCTAATCCATCTTCATCCAACATCTCACTCCATCTTTTATTCAACTCTCACCCTCCATGTCGTGAGCACAACACACCCGCTCACGACACTAATATGTGTACGTCAAGTACAATTTAGAGGTACTTATACGTTTATTTCATTTATTTGTCTCCATTTTTTTCTTTCATTTTCCACTCACTTTGACTTTTGGATTTTTTTTTTTTTTTTCAAAACGCCATTTGCATCCTAGTAAAATGTACTTTTCATGTACTTTATGTATTCTTATTGATATCTCATAAAGTGTGAAAACGTGAATGGTCAACAGCGGCGTAACATAGGTTGTTTCCACGGAAATCGGATATTACGGATATCGCGTTTTTGCCACTTTTGGGGATTTTTGGCGACCTCTAGCGGCGGAACGGTTGGTCGTACAAACGAAAGTCGCATTAAAAAAACAAAAAATGTAGGAAATGTTCTCAAATTTTATTTTGTAAGGAGTGGTCTTTACGAAAAGAAGCATAACTAGTTCCGGGAAATAGCTAGGCAAAAAAACAAAAAACCAAGGATCCTGGCCAAATTTTTGTCAGCAAACCTCAGATTCGTTCAGCGACCCAAAAAGCATAGAGGATGAGAAAATCACGACCATAGTAAAATCTTCCCCTATTTTTCCTAATATGCCTGATCTAGTACCCTGAGTAAAACATATTATATTATAATAGCGTTTCATTTTCACAATTAAACATTTTCATTTCCAATCAATGACAAATTTTTAAGTTGACAAACCATCTCTAATTAACTAACACGTAGGTAAGTTTTAAGTCAGCAAATTAACAATCAAAACAGAAAAGAAAATCAGTAACATTCAGATGGGGGACCCATCAAAATCTTTCACAAAATCGAAGCATTCAATGTTGTGATGAATTTAAAATTGGTTCATCACGGTGGCGTGAGGAAATGCGCAGGCGGTTATCACCGACATCTACGATCTTTTGGGAGAGTGAAAAGGTGGAGGTGAGTGATAGAATTTGCCCAGGCGGCGGATATCCACCGACATCTAGGATCTTTTGAAGAAGGAGGTTTTGTCTAGGCGGCGGATATCCACCGACATCTAGAATCTTTTGAAGGAGGAGGTTTTGCCTAGGCGGCGGATATCCACCGACATCTAGGATCTTTTAAGAGAGGAAGAAAGAGAGAGAGCAAGGTAGAGGAGAGAAGAGAGAGCTGGTTAGAGGAAGTGTCGAATGAAGCTAAAGCCCCAGGATCCAGGGTTTTATAGGAAGTGGAGGCCTTTCCCTCCAACCCCCTGTTAGGGGTTGGTGGTGGGGCCCCAGGTTGTGCACCCTTGGTTCTGTGGCTTGTCTCCCCACTCATTCGTTTATTTACAGAAACTAAGTTTGGCGTTCGAATGTTGGTGATAACTTAAGTTTGCTAGAGGAGTGTTCCCGGGAGGGACTCACGACAGAGTTTCTGTAAATAAACGAATGAGTGGGGAGAAAAGCCACAGAACCCAGGGTGCACAACCTGGGGCCCCACCACCAACCCCTAACAGGGGGTTGGAGGGAGAGGCCTCCACTTCCTATAAAACCCTGGATCCTGGGGCTTTAGCTTCATTCGACACTTCCTCTAACCAGCTCTCTCTTCTCTCCTCTACCTTGCTCTCTCTCTTTCTTCCTCTCTTAAAAGATCCTAGATGTCGGTGGATATCCGCCGCCTAGGCAAAACCTCCTCCTTCAAAAGATTCTAGATGTCGGTGGATATCCGCCGCCTAGACAAAACCTCCTTCTTCAAAAGATCCTAGATGTCGGTGGATATCCGCCGCCTGGGCAAATTCTATCACTCACCTCCACCTTTTCACTCTCCCAAAAGATCGTAGATGTCGGTGATAACCGCCTGCGCATTTCCTCACGCCACCGTGATGAACCAATTTTTAATTCATCACAGTGGTGAACCCGACGTTCACCCAACCTTCCTTACCTACTGTGTCAACCCCAGTCAAGTTCAGTTCGGTGTCCCTTTTTCAATTTCAAATTCGGTCAGTCAGTCAGTTAATGTCCGCAATTTTCGCCCACCGCTCGGAGATCGCACACCTCTCACATCTCCACTCAACCACACACACCTCCGCTCCCCATTTGCGAATTTTGAATTTGAAATTTAAAATTTGAATTTTTTCAAATTACAGACTCGACCATGGACCCGCACTCATCGCCGCCGCCGCTCCTCCGGCCATCCACGCTGCAGCCACCCGCCGCCACGACAACGGACGCAACGGCTGCACTCGACAACCCTTTCACCACCCTCTCACCGCCTGGCTCCGCCGCATCGACCTCCGCCGCCGCCGCCGCCGCTACGGCCGCAGCACACGCCGCCGCCGACGTCATGACGACCTCTGCGTCATTTCCTCTATCACTCCCCCCATTCTATTCACACGACCCCGCTCTGTGGTTTTTTCAGGTGGACGCTGCGTTTTCGGCCGCCAACATCCGCAGCCAGAAAACCCGCTACTCACGCATCATCTCCCTGCTCCCATACGACATCCTCCTCCAGACGTCGGACATCTCCCCCGACGCCGCCGCTGCGTACGACGACCTCCGCAGCCGCCTCATATCACTCTACCAGCCGTCAAAAATCGCACGGGTCGCCGCGCTATCACAGCCACAGCACCTCGGCGACCTCAAAGCCTCCCACCTCTACCGCCGTCTGCGACACCAGCTGCAGGGTATCATGACGGCCGACATCGCCAGGACCTTCTGGCTGCGCGCTCTTCCCCACCCCATCCAGATGGCGCTCGCCAGCCACCTCGACGGCCCGGACGAACCCCTGCTTCACCTCGCCGACACGGTCCATGACCTCGCCGCAGCCCCCAGCGTCAGCGAGGTCCGCACACCCCGCACCTCAACCCCTCGACGAGACTGCACAGCGTCACGCGAACGCAGCCGGCCCCCCTCCCTCGACAGGCGCCAACCCCTCTCCAACGAGCGCCGCCGAACCCCCTCCACGGACCGCCGGCGCCAGCTTTCCCCCGAGCGCCGCCCCACCCCTCCTCGGGAACAGCATAGAGGAAGATCGCCGGCCGCTGCGGCCCCCTCCACCGCGCCTCGCCTCTCCAAGACGGCGTACCTCCCCGCCGACCACCCCCACCGATGCTTCTACCATGTGAACTTCGCTGGGGAGGCCCGCAAGTGCCAACCACCCTGCTCCTTCCCCTCCGGGCAGGGAAACGCCGACGCCCGCCGGTAAACCCGGCGGGCCCCCCTCCTCGCCAACACGGGGGGGACCCCCCCCAGCCCCCCCGGCCCGAATTCACTCGACCACCACCACCAAACAACATTACCCCTCCTACGCCGCCGCCACGGCCGCCAACCTTCCAACCGCGCCTAGCTGCGCCACCAAACCCCTTCCCCCACCACCGACCGTTCCCCCACCCCGGAACGGCCCCTCCACATCCACCACCAGGGCCACCAACCTGCCGGCCGCGCCACACGGCGCCGCCAAACCCCTCTCCCTACCAACCACCGTCCCCCCACCCCGGAACGGCCCCTCCACATCCACCACCAGGGCCACCAACCTGCCGGCCGCGCCTCACGGCGCCGCCAAACCCCTCTCCCTACCAACTACCGTTCCCCCACCCCGGAACGGCCCCTCCACAACCGCCACCAGGACCACCAACCTTCCGGCCGCACCTCGCAGCGCCGCCGCCTCCCACCCCCCACCACACGCCGTTCCCCCACCTCGAAACGGCCCCCCCACGACATCCGCCAAGCCCCACCACAACACTGCGGACCCCACCCCCCCACCGTTCCCCTACCCCGGAACGGGCAAAAAGCAAACCGCGTCTCCTTCGCAGGGGACAAACATGTAACGACATGTAACGCAAATATCGATAGGTACCTACTGCCGATTCCTGCCTACTCTGCGTTCACTTTCTGTCCAAATTCACTTCTTTGACTTGAGTTTAATTCAAAGTGAAACAGGTTTAATTCGATGTGAAAATGCTATGGAACTTACGGCGGATAATTTTTGATTATTTAGAAAAGTTTCCAACCACACTTCGAATTTGTAAAAATGTAAAATACTACGAATTTTGGACCGACTAAAATAGCTTAATTTCGTTTGAAACTTCGAAAAAACATTGGAAAATAGTTTGTTTTTTGTCTAAACATTGCTTAGTCCATTTAGAGACTTGGAAAAAAAACACGCAGCAAAGTCCTTGTCACATGGGTTTATTATTCTACAGAAATGTTTGTTGGCTGTTTATTTATTGTTTCTTTAACGTGAAATAATTGAAATAGCTATTTCTGATGGTTTCCATCGATTAAATCAATGCGGAATTTCCTACAAGAAATCATAGTTTGGCAGGACACAATTGTTACACCCCTCTTCTATATTTACAGCTGAATTTAATTTCTGAACTATATTAGACACACTGCATATATACGTACAGGGCGTCGGCCGAGTTATTATTATATTAGGTATATAGTAATAGCCCGTAAGGAAAAACCGAAAACCTTCATACTTACCTACCTACTCAGCGTCCAAGACACCGTTTACACAACGGAACAAGTAGCTAGCTTTTTAACCCCCTCCCACAATCAGCAAACCCGGCCAGCGGTGTTGGTTTTTCATACTCCCACTCTGTAGGGGCCCCTGAGGACGGTACCAAATTTCAAACCTCGGGACCATCAGGTGCCGGAATTACAAGTTTGGAGATACATTTTTTTTAGGTTCTTCTAGTTCTTGTTTGACAGGGATCGAGCTGAAATTTTGCACACACATTCGCTATGCCCAAAGGAGGTAGGTGCTTTTGTACACCCCCCCCCCTACCACCACCAATTTTGAAATTTTAGTTAGGTGTATGGAGGTACCTACTAAGAACATTTTTAGGTACTGGGAACAAACGCTTATTTCAACAATGCAAAAACATGAAATATCCTCCCCCCCCCCCCCCCCCACCCACCACCCCACCTACACACAGAACCAACGAAAAACCCTGTCGTAAACATCTTCCCGCCAAAAAAAAACCTCCAGCCGCAAAACGGATTCATCAATACGAAAAGATGTGATATCTGCCGAAAAAAACAACCCTGTTGTAAAAATTTACCAGACAACAAAACCGCCTCAGCCGCAAAAACGATTGATTACCTGCCATATTAGCCAACAAAGTACCATGCTCGGTGCTTCGCACCTCGTTATTGGGTGTGCATATAGAAGCCCGTTCCTTCCCACCAGACCTTGTAATTTTGGTTTATTATTCTGTGAATAATACACCTATATAATCGCCCAGCAAAAAAATTATATAACAGCCCCTCAAAATTTTTGGTTTATTATTCTGTGAATAATACACCTATGCATTCGGTCAGGAAAACATTTTTACAGCACCCCCTCAAAATTTTTTCTTTTCCGTTTCAAGGTGCGTAGATTCCAAAAACGCTGCAAAGCCCTTGTCACTTGGGTTTATTATTCTATTATTTTATTGCTCTATAGAAATGCTGGCTGATTATTTATTGTTTCTTTCATATAAAATAATTGAAATAGCTATTTCTGGTGGTTTCCACAAATTTTGGCCCCCAAAACTTGAATTTGGTACTACGCTCCTTTTTTTTTTCAAATTACCTTTGATCATTGATTGTACCATTTAATCGTCTTGATCCACGTGTTGACACTTTTTCTAGTGTTATTATACAAATTGATGGTGATTTCAGACGATTTCGCAGGTTTTTGACTCATAAAAAATCAATTTTGGGAGCTGAACATCTGGTACAACCTCAATTTTCCACTCCTTGGTCAAAATCGACTTCATATTCGGTCTTCTCGCCCCCATAAACATGGAAAACGATACCTCAAAAGCTCATTTTACTACTATGTTACTAAAACACAAAAAGTACCTATTTTTATACACATTCTCACTCATAACTCCCCTGGATATATTCCGATCGGGCTGAAAAGTTTCGGGACACAACTAGGGCCCAAATGGAGCATGTGTGCGAAAGAACGATTTTCTTAGACCGAAAATGAAGCTGGTACACGTGATACGGCGTACGGCGGACGGCGGACGGACATTGCATTTTTGGAATCTACGCACCTTGAAACGGAAAAGACGAGGGGGTGTTATAAAAATTTTTGCTGAGCGAATACATAGGTGTATATTATTCACAGATTAATAAACCAAAATGCAATGTCCGTCCGCCGCCCGCCGTATCACGTGTACCGGCTTCATTTTTGGTCTAAAAAGTCGTTCTTTCGCACACATGCTCCATTTGGGCCCTAGTTGTGTCCCGAAACTTTTCAGCCCGATCGGAATATACCAAGGGGTGTTATGAGTGAAAATGAGTGCAAAAATAGGTACTTTTGTGTTTTAGTAACATGTTAGTAACATGAGCTTTTGAGGTATCGTTTTCCATGTTTTTTTGGACGAGGAGACCGAGTATGAAGTCGATTTCAACCAAAAAGTGGAAAATCGAGGTTCTACTAAATGTTCAGCTCCCAAAATTGATTTTTCATCAGTCAAAAACCTTGGAAATCGTCTGAAATCACCATAAATTTGTAGAATAACATTGGAAATAATATGAACATGTGGATCAAGACGATCAAATGGCACGCACTACCTACCGGTGATCGAAGATAATTTGAAAAAAGAAAAAAAAAAAAAGAAAAGGAGCGTAACTAATTCGTGTTTTGGGGGCCAGAATTGGTTGAAACCATCAGAAATAGCTATTTCAATTATTTCACATGAAAGAAACAATAAATGAACAGCCTGCATTTCTGCAGGTATGTCCAATAGAATAATAAACCGATGTGACAAGGACTTTGCAGCGTTTTGGTTTATTATTCTGTGAATAATATACACCTAGGTACCTATGTATTCGCTCAGCAAAAAATTTTTATAACGCCCCCTCAAAAATTTTTCTTTTCCATTTCAAGGTGCGTAGATTCCAAAAATGCAATGTCCGTCCGCCGTACGCCGTCCGCTGTCCGCCGTATGCTGTATCACGTGTACCGGCTTCATTTTCGGTCTAAAAAGTCTTTCTTTCGCACACATGCTCCATTTGGGCCCTAGTTGTGTCCCGAAACTTTTCAGCCCGATCGGAATATACCCAGGGGTGTTATGAGTAAAAATGTGTGTAAAAATAGGTACTTTTTGCGTTTTAGCAACATGTTGGCAACATGAGCCTTTGATGTATCGGTTTCCATGTTTTTTTGGACGAGAAGACCGAATGTGAAGTCGATTTTGACCAAAGAGGGGAAAATTGAGTTCTACCAAATGTTCAGCTCCCAAAATTGATTTTTTATGGGTGAAAAACCTGGGAAATCGTCTGAAATTACCATCTGTTTGTATAATAACCCTGGAAAAAGTGTCAACACGTGGATCAAGACGATTAAACGGCACTACCAATGATCAAAGATAGTTTAAAAAAAAAAAGTACCCAATTTTGTGTTTTAGGGGGCAAAATTAATGAAACCATCAGAAATAGCTATTTCGATTATTACGCATGAAAGAAGCAATAAATGAAAGCCAACATTTCTGCAGGTATGTCCAATAGAATAATAAACCCATGTGACAAGGACTTTGCAGCGTTTTTCTTTTACGTTTCAAGGTGCGTAGATTCCAAAAATGGTCCGTCCGCCGTATCACGTGTACCGGCTTCATTTTCGGCCTAAAAAATTCGTTCATTCGCACACCTGCTCCATTTGGGCCCTAGTTGTGTCCCGAAACTTTGCAGCCAGATCGGAATATACCCAGGGGTGTTATGGGTTAAAATGGGTATCAAAATAGGTACTTTTTGTGTTTTAGTAACATGTTCGTAACATAAGCTTTTGAGGTATCGTTCTCCATGTTTTTGGGACGAGAAGACCGAATCTGAAGTCAATTTTGACCAGAGTAGAAAATTGAGGTTCTAACGAAGTTCAGCCTTAAATTTACGTTACATTTTGGTCTAAAATCGTCGTTTTTCCGCACACAGTTCGGGTCCCCATTTGGGAACACATTTGGCTCCTAGTAGTGCTCCGAAAAACGGCAGCCCGATCGGCAAACACCGAGGGCTGCTATGGAAGACGATATGTTTTCGAGGGATTTTTAAGGTTTTAGTGAACATGAGATTGTGAGGTAGGTACCGTATTCCATATTTTTTAGGGCGGAAAGACCGAATATTTGGTTGATTTTGACCGAAGAGTGAAGAATTGAGGTTGTAACGAAGGTTAAGCTCCCGAAATTCATTTTTTATGAGTCAAAAACATAGGGGGTCTTTCTGAAATCACCCATACATTTGTATAATGACACTAGAAGTTGTATGAACAGGTGAATCACGACAATTAAATGGGACTATCAATGATCAAAAATAATTTGTTGAAAGGAAAAGCCGAGCCTAATTAGTGTTTTTGGGGGCCAAAACTGGTGGAAACCATCAAAAATAGCACATTAAAGGAACAATAAATGAACAGCCAAAATTTAGTAGGTATGTCCAGCAGAATAATAAACCCATGTGACAAGGACTTTGCAGCGTTTCTTTCAACGATGTTTGGAGGGCAGCTTTTTGCCCCACCTGTCAACTTTTGCCACCCACTGCCCTCGCGACGTTTTTCCTTTTCACCCTCGTTGCACCGCTGATACCGGACATTTCGTGAAAATTTCAAAGAGGCACTATAATGGGCGGTGAAAGGGAGGCTACGACAAAACGCTCATCCAGTTCAGTTCAGCGATTCAGGCTGTGACGTTTTCTTCCATTTCAACGCTCGGGTCAACATGGATTCTGACATCGGAAACCCCCTATTCAGACCCCTTACAACACGACGCAAAAATTTCCATCAAAATCGGTCCAGCCGTTTAGAAGTTACGCACAGTTGCGCATTGCGCACAATGTTCTAACATAGTCTCTCCCTTCCGACGGCCATAATGCATAAGCGTACCGAATTTAGTGAAGATCGGTTTAGCCGTTTGGCAGTAATCGGTTCCGGACAAACAGACAAAGAGATTATACATATTAGTAAATATATATGATAGGGTTGATAACGGCGACATACATTATATATGAAAAGGCAGATAGATTACTATGTGAAAGATTACAAAGGCAGTTGCGGTATGAAAACCGAACTAACGTCTGGAGTGGCGTAGTCGATGACGGTAGCCATAACAGGGCAATACCATCACAAACTTTGCAAATATTTTTACATCCCACTTTGGTGTTTAGATTGGCGCAACGCACATCAACTTTCTTATGTCAGCTGAAAACCTCCTCTATTGGTTTATTATTTTCATTAATGAACCTTTGGAATTGAGTATGAGAAAAAAATAATTTTAACCTCCCCTCAAAATTTTATGGTTTTCTTTTCAAGGTACGTAGAATCCGAAAATGGATTTAAAAAAAAATTGCTGTCCTACGCGGCACTTCGCACTTTCTTTAGTTACCATGAACCAAAATTAATGAAATTCTGTTAGTAGGTCCGATTTCGGGTCTAGTTGGTCTGTGAAGCTCGGCGTTACTGTCAGTCATCTCTAAGGGGTAAAAAATAGGGGTTAAAATTTTCAGAACGCCGTAGCTCGGAAACTTTCAAAATGGGGTTTTTTACGCCTTTAAATTGAACTCAAACCAAAAAAAAATTTTTTAGACCACCCGGAGCATTGTACGACCAGCCGTTCGTTTGCACCGAAAAGCTTCGTCAACATGATCGTGAATGAAACAGTATAAATCCGGCCCAGATATCAATGTTAGGGAACACCTGATTATAATCACGGATGGCTGCATGAAATCGAGTTTGTTGTTTCGAGATGTCATTCAATTTGAAGAATGATGGATCTTTTGGATTTTGTTGACAGGTACTTGAAGAAACGTTAAGCTGCAATATTACAAAGAATAATGAATGATAGACTTCTTGAAACCACCGCTCATTTATGAAAATGTAATTGCCCGGCTCACTCCAGATTTGATTTAGAGCTTTCGTGGGGGAGCACGAGGGTAGCTGTATTGACCACAGGAAACAGTGATCTACGCAGAAGGGTCATATATACAGGTAAATAATAAACGACGCGTAATAATTTGTAGCGTTTTTATAGCAGATTCGGATTTTTCGCAAAAAAACATATTTTAAACAGGATGCGTTTTTTTAACGCACTTTCGAAGGTCGAACGAAAATTTGGTTAAACCAATTCATATCGCACACGATTTTGCAGTATTTTTGAATGATGAAACACGCGATGAAGTCAGTTTTTATTTTACAAAACGTGAGCGGAAAACTGGGCATGACTTCCGTTAAACGATACACACATTTGACATTTTACGCAGCTTAATTTCGACTCGCCGAAGGGCGCCGCCTTTATGGAGCAATTTAGAGCGCGGGGGCTCTCGAAATGAGCCTGAAGAGGAATTAACACCATAAATTTCCCCTTTCTTGCTTCCTCTCTCTCACTCACTCTCTCTCTCTCTCTCTCGACCCCACGATGTCTAAGTGGATATAAAAGGGTTGAACAGGGGAGGTGTAGATATGTGGAGGGGAGATGGAGGGGGGTTACCTGTAACGGAAACGAAAAATAAGTTAATGGAAGGAGAAGCGGGAGGAGTTTGAAGCGTTGAAGCGGCCGCGGGAGGCCGAGTACGTGAGTGGAACAGGAGATGACTCGTGTGGCTGGTGCTGGGTGCACCTCACTCCTTAACTCGCCTCGCTCTACCTCAAACTCACGTCCAAACGTTTACTTCTCTACAGTACTCCGAACCCTCGGCTCCTCCCATCGCAGATACCTGAAATTTTCTTCACCGTCTTCAATAAATCTCCACTTACCCCATCCCCACGGCCAGCACACTTCTCTTAGTCCGCCACACACATCTTTGTCTTTCGCCATCCCTGTAGCGCTTCGTTTCGCCGACTGACCAAGACGAACGCTCTGACGTCACACCTTCCTACTCCTTCCAAGGAAACGTTCCAAAATAACGAATCAATCTAGTGCATATTTCAAATTTTGAAGAAAACCAGTTTTAACTGATTTTTGATTTATTATTCTGTGAGTAATACACCTACGTATTCGCTCAGCAAAAAAAGTTTATAACACCATAAATCAAAATGTTTTCTTTTACGTTTCAATGTGCGTATAATATATTCCAAAAACGCAGCAAAGTCCTTGTCACACGAGTTTATCTCTTGGACATACCTGCAGAAATGTTGGCTGTTCATTTATTCTTTCTTTCACGTGCAATTATTGAAACAGCTATTGCTGATGGTTTCCACGAACTTTGGCCCCCAAAAACACGATATAAGCCCCTTTTTTTCACAAATTATCTTTTATCATTGATAGTGCCATTTAATTGTCTTGATTCACCTGCTTAAACTGCTTCTGGTGTTATTATACAAGTTTATGGTGATTTCAGACAAATTCCCAGGTATTCGAACATGAAAAATGAATTTTGGTATTTCAACTCCAGTGCGCGAAAAAAAAATGCATTATAATTTTATTATAATTTTTATTTTAAATTTTGTAAAAGAATTATTTTAATATTACGGAAGCTTTGTAAAAATGTATTCTGAATAAAACTTTTTCATGGCTATGGCTACTGGCTAATGCCAAACAAAAAGAAAAAAAAAAGAATTTTGGGAGCTGAACCTCCGTTACAACCACAACTCTTCACTCTTTGGTCAAAATCAACTTCGAATTCAGTCTTCTCGCCCTGAAAAACATTGAAAACGATACTCCACAAGGTCATGTTCACTAAAACCTCAAACAAACCTCGAAAACCCCTATTTTACACCAATTTTTCAACCGTAACAACCCTGGGTGTATTTTGATAGGGTTGCCGAGCTTCGGATCACATCTAGGAGCCAAATGAGTTCCCAAATGGGGACCCAAACTGTATGCGGATGAGCGACGATTTTAGACCAAATTTCGACATAAATTTAAGGCTGACACTTCATTAGAACCTCAATTTCCCACTCTCTGGTCAAAATCGACTGCATATTCGGTCTCCTCATCCTAAAAAACATGGAAACAAGCTCATGTAACTAAAAAACAAAAACAAAATTTTTTCACCCATAACACCCTTGGGTATATTCCGATCGGGCTGCAAAGTTTTGGGACACAACTAGGGCCCAAATGGAGCCTGTGTGCGAAAGAACGAATTTTTTAGACGAAAACTGAAGTAGATATGGATGATACGGCGGACGGCGACGGACATTTTATTTTCGGAATCTACGCACCTGACGAAATTT